>VXAY01005793.1:1165357-1229204 GCA_013399855.1 Oxyruncus cristatus | reverse complement strand
TCCCGTCCCGTCCCGTCCCGTCCCGTCCCGGCGGAGGAGGAGCCGGGGCGCTGCCGGCACCGTCCGGGCTGAAGCGAGCCAGGCCCGGGGTGAGCGATGTCCCTGGCGGAGCGGCGGCGGCGGGAGGAGGAGGAGGAAGAGGAGGGGGAAAGGGAAGCAGGGGATGGGGCCGGTGCGGGGGAGGAGGTGGTGCAGATCCGGCTGGGGGACAAGCGCTACCCGGTGTGCAAGAGGAAGCTGATCGAGCAGAGTGACTATTTCCGAGCGCTCTATCGCTCGGGAATGCGGGAGGCAGGGCAGGGGCAAGAGGAGCAGCTGCTGCGCGGGGGGCTGAGCGCCCTGGGGCTGGAGCTGGTGCTGGACTTCATCAACACGTCGTGCCTGGCCAGGCTGGAGCAGGAGGAGGGCGGCGATGAGGAGCCCCCTTTGCTGGAGGAGCTGGTGGAGGCCGCTTCCTACCTGCAGGTCACGCCCCTGCTCCGCCTGCTCCTGTCCCAGGTGAGGTTGGGCAACTGCTTCGAGCTGCACCGCCTGGCGCAGGTCTATGGCCTCCAGGACTTGCACGACGCCTGTCTAGACTTCATGGCCGCCCATTACCACCAGGTGCTGCGGAGGCCCGATGCCCGGCCACATCTGCTGCTGCCCCACGCTCTCCAGCAGCAGCTGAAGGAGAGGCGGATGAGGGGCACCGCCACCCTCGTGGTCATCGGGGACTTCATGAGCGCCTCCTCCCCGGGCCTGACCCCAGGCTGTCACCCTCAGGTGGAACCCCCCTGGTCTATGCTGAGGTATGACGAGGAAGCACAGAGGTGGCTGCCCCTGGCCAACAACCTGCCCCCTGATCTGGTGAGCGTCCGAGGCTACGGGTCGGCGATGCTGGACAATTACCTGTTCATCGTCGGGGGTTACAGGATCACCAGCCAGGAGATTTCGGCTGCCCATTGTTACAACCCTTGCCTAAACGAATGGACTCAGCTGGCTTCAATGAACCAGAAGAGGTAACCCTTGCTCCCTGAAATACACGTGTGTCCATGTATGCTGTTGAAATAGATCCCTCTGAGTCACATGGCACTGACTGGACTCGGTGTTGCAGGGCGTGATTCAGCCCCGTCTCTGTGCTGGGAACCACCCGCGTCCCTCGCATCCTGCGGCGGGAAGGACCGCGGTGCTTGGCCACCGCTTGGCGGTGAGCCACTGGACAGGCTTTCCCAGCAACACTCATCCCACCGCAGCACAACACAGCCACCTCTCTTCTGTTCAGGGACCCCTCAGGGAGCTGCCGTGGCAGGGGAAGGATGAGGGAGATGGGGTTCGTTGCGTAAATGCTCTGGGAGAACATGAGCTGGGCATCAGGACAGGAGGACTGTGCTGTGACCTTCTACCATGAGTGATCACTTACCTTGGTGTGAATTGGTGGTGGGCTCCCCACTTCTTTAAACTGCAGTATGCAAGGATCCAGTGTCTCCAAGCAGCTGGGTGGTAGTAAAAATTCTCTTTGAAATAACAAAGGTTTAAAAAAAAACAACCCAAAGATATAATTGCAGTCCTACTTTCTTTGTGGTATATTTTAATTCCAGTTAAATAAGTGACAAGTTCTCCTGCTTTTAATGGGGATATACTCTCTAGCAGAGCTGGAGATGGCTGAAAAAATTTAGTTGGAGCAGTTATTCATTGGTTTTTACTTCCCCAAAACTCTGAATGTTTTGTAGGCCTGCATTTCAGTTAAATATTCACCAGAAAAATGTCAGGAAGATTGTGAGAAATTTCTCACATAGTGGGAATATTTGGAGCTGGGAATTGTTCATCCTTTTGACCATTTTTCTTTTTTCCTTTATCTTTTTTAATTGGTTATTTGACATTTATGTTTAAGTTAGTATTCAGAAACACTTGTATAATTTGTATTGAAAGAGAAGTAAGGAGCTAGCCTTGAGAAGGGTTCAAGAAGAGAGGCCTTCTCCCTGGCTGTAGCTGCTCTGCCTTAATCATGCTTTGGAGTTATAAATACGAAGTCTTTTACTTCAGTGAAACAAAGTGTGAACTTCCTTTTTGTTTCCATTTTAGAGAAAGTATTTAAAATTTTATCTTGTGTCTGAAAAAGAACAAGTAAGGAGGCCAGAATTCACTGCAAAATGGAAATTCTTCATCCGGTAAACGGAAAGAGCAAGAAGACACCCAAACCATTGACATAAATGCTTTGTATACGGGTAGTAAAACTGCAGGCTCTATTCAGCTTTTGCCATCTAAAGCCCCTCAAAACAAAGGTTTGACCTAAAATTAGGTCTTTCCCGTTTTTCCTTTGTTTCCCTATTTCCTGTATTGCAAGAATTTCACTGAAGTAATCATCTCCATAATCAGTCACTGATCAAGTTCCAGGTGTTGGTTTGTGTGATGTGTACAGCAGGAAAGATGTGTAATGATTCTGCAGCATGGTTCTTGAAAAATACTTTTCCAAGGCCCTTTTTTCACCTTACAACCTGGGTATTCAAACTCTAGATCAGCCTTTTTTTTCCTCCAAGCTTTCCCTTTTTATTTCTGGGGTGTATAATCATTATGCTTGAAATAAACACATGGATATTTTCTCCTAGTATTACTATCTTCACCAGCTTAATCTTCCAACCCATGACAGGTGACAGCAAGGTGTTCCTTAGCACAGATTTTCACATTGGCAATTTACTTCAGAAAAGTAGCATGCAAATGGGTATTTTATGAATAATCCTGGTCTTACCTTTCATGGTAGTTATTTCAGGCAAAAAAGAACTGAGAATTATGCCTGCACCTTGACTGTAAAGTATCAGCACTGAGTATCTTGCTTCCTGAATAATTGGGGGAACTGTTTTTCATGGAAACTCAGCTGACTTCTTCACAAAACATGTTTTTGACTTTACCACCTTCTTGGAGTCTCAACTCCGCAATTATTAATTATTATTTTTTCTATCTGACATAGCATTCAGCTCCCTGATTTTTCAGCTTGACATTTTGTGGCCGGAAGGCCGAGAGGGATGGCTTGTGCTGAAGGAGCGAAGAGCAGGAAGAGTTTTCATATGAGGGGTTTTGCATGAAACATCAAAAGTGCTGCTGCCAGTCTGCCACACACATAGGCTGTAATTAGTTCTGCAGTTTGCCTGGCATTGTATTTTTAGTTTGTTATGCTGTAGTAAAATAAGCAGGGCAGTGGCCCAACCTGCTGCCTAGGAATTGCAGTCGCATGACTGGCGAGTGAATTTAGGTTAGCCGATACAGTTACGTCCCATGGATGAATTTTTTTGCATACCTTGAGGGACGGTTCCAGTTTCCATTGAAGTTGGTTTGGCTTCAGACAGCTGAGTATCTGGATTTGTCCAAATGAGTGTCTTCATATGTTGGCCTCAAGGGAGGGCTGAGGAGTTACGGAAATAGTTGTGCTGATTTGCTGTTCATATAGGAATTTTCTGCCCCCAAAAAACTTTAAAAGTATCCCATGATATGTCTGTCTTTAACTCTTTCCATTGCTGTAATACAGAATTCCAGGGTGCTGAGATTCTCTACACATGCTCAGATGAAATAGTTCCAACTTACTTCTAAGTAGAAGACCAAAGCCATCAGATTTATCCTGAATGCTCAGCAGCTGTTCTGGTTTAGGTTAGTGCTGTTAGCTTTTTTTTTTTAGGTGTAGAGGTCTTATTATTGTAGTTTCAAACTTGTTCGCAATAGGTAACTCCTGTATATTATTCTTCTGATGCCCACAGGACCTTCAGAATGTGTTATTCCCTATATAGCACCAGGGAGCTAAAATAATTTGCTCAGGCTCATATAGGAAGCGGGTGACTGAGCATGGAATTTCACATCATCCTACGGCTAAATCTAGTGCCCGTCACAAATTGTCCATAACAGATCACAGTTTCTAGATTTTTTCATTCTAGAGGTATTTTTGTACTTGGAATAGTGTCCTCAGAAAATGACCTGAACTTTTTAATAGAAGAAACTTATTGTAAGTGTTGCCCGAGATCACTTGTGGTTTTTGGGGTCAAGAAGGTAACAAAGTACATAGGGGACTGTTGGAAGTAATGTCCTTGAATACCTTTCTATATTTTTTTCTTTTTAATTTACACTATCGTTGAAATTTGCTATTTAAAAATAATATACTTCATAGGAGTTCTACTGCATGTGCCAGTTGCAGCTGTGTATTCCACTTTTGTTTTCCTTCAGAACATTCCTACTCACGGCAGGTAAATCTTCCAGGCTTGGAATACTCATGTAAGCCCCTGGCTGGAATTATACACATGCATGTGGAACATGATTTTTGTGAGTAATCTGTGCCTGAACTGCTGCCACTCTGAGGACTGTTAGAGGCATATAGGAGAGAGGAATGCTAGCTGTTTATGAGACCTTCTCTTTACTTCTTTTTCCCTCAAAATTCTTCTGTGTTGAAGGAAAATAGACTTTTCAAAAATTTCTAAGTCAGAAATATTCATACCTTATTTATCACAGATGTATCACGCACTTCCAAAGCTAAATGTTGAATTCAGTGTGCTCTGCAGACTCGTATAACAAATTAAAAAAAAAAAAAAAAGCGTTCATTGAAAAAATATAAAATGCTTTTGGAATTGCCCTCATAACTGTGCTTTCACGATTCTTTGTTGTAAGTACTTTAGAAAAAAGAAGTCATATAATTTGTGAGTAATTATAAGGTTGAAGTTGATCACTTAGCAGGAGGAAACAATATGTTAGTTCATTCGAGCCTCGTATTCTGCAGCAGGACTGAGGTTACCTTGCAGATACACGTCTAACTTGTTCTTAAAACCCTCCAGCAATGTAGGTCCCAACCTCCTTCCTCCCATGTTTAGCCACCCCTCTGAACAGGAAGTCCTCCCTGGTGTCTGTGCTAACTCCTTTTTGTTGTATAGTAAATGAATAATATCTGCCAGTGAACAGAAAACCTGCGTCTGTCTTCTTTATAGGCCCTGTCACAGGGGTCTCCTACAGATACATCTGTGGCTCTTAATGCAATCCGGAATGATGGGGGGCTTTTGGCAGGTTGTTTAGAGGTGTCTGGTATCCAGAAAGCGTCTTTCACCCCTGGATCCCTTGTGTCCCTGCATTATATTCTTCTTTCTTTGTGCATGTAGCGCTTTGCGTATTGAATGAAAAATGTATTTTGAGCTTTGATAAATCCCCTCAGCTCGCGCTTGCTTGTGTTCCTAGGGTTCCCTTCAGAGTAAATGGTGTCGTCAGAAGATACCTCATACCTTGTCTTCTTCCATCAAGAAGAGATCCACTAGGCCTGGTGTTTGGAAAGGGCCTTTTCATCCCTTGGGTTTGGATAAACTACTGGTGCAAGTGGAGTTACACTGCGGTTGAATCTGATGGACCATTCAGCTCTGTTGTTTGCAAGCTGTAGTCCATGGAGCAGTTGTTAGTTGTGGAGAGCTGGCTGGTTGCTCAGTGTTTGCTTTCCTTTTTTCCAGCTGCTCCAACACATAAAAAGAGTGTAAAAATGCACTAAATATTTCCCAGTGTTCATCCTCCATAAAAACACCTGCTGTTACTGGCATGGGAAAGTGATGACAGAAGTTTTAATAACATATTGAGCCATTGTCCAAACTTTCACATAAAGTGTGCTGATGGATACTTGCAGCTACTTTTGAGAAAAATGAACTTTAATGAGTTCCATAAATCTGAGATACTTCCACCGAATGTCATCTGTTTTAAGAAGTGTCAGAAGTGGTTAAATGACTGAGACAAAAGTGTGTGGCCTCCTTTTAGAATATTTAAACTTGAAAGTTGTGCTGTACGTGTTTCACCTGATTGTTTTCCCTGTGCTGCAAGAAACAATTCAGTGATGCAAAGGCCATCAACCAAAACCAGATAAATTGCCTCCGTTCAGACAAAGTAGCAAGAGGCTACAATTAGAGGGTAACTAGAGAAGCACATGTGAGTTAGGAAATCTGAATTCTTTTAATGTTTGGACCCTAAACACTTGTTTGGTTAATTCTTGTCTTCAGTGGTAGAAACAGCATGTTTTAAAAGTGGCTAAAAAATCCTAGAATGGAGAAACGCTATCTATGTGTGCATAGCCTCATTTTACAAAGCAACATTCTGCACCATCTCCTTCATAGGCACAGAACTACAGAATTTCTAATATACTTCAGATTTCAAAGAATTACTTGGAAAATGCATTTACATTTTCTGGTTTTGTCCCTTTGTTAATTTGGGGATAGTTTTTTTCTATTCTAACTTTTAGAACAAATACGTTGCTTTGAAAATCATAACGCTTTTCAGGTAATTATCCTCATTTCATACCTGCTGCTGATTACCATGGTATTCTGGATTCTCTAAAATGGAAAACATAATTGCTATAAAAAGAAGATGACCAGAGTGACTTTATTGTAAATGTCAGGAAGAAAAAAAAAAAAAAAAGAATAAAAACCAGTTAGTTCCTTCTAAGGAGCCCTTTGGTTTCCAAAGCTATATCAGGATGACAAGAACAAAATCATTCCGTCTGGAGACAAATTCTTTTTCCAAATATATTTAATAAAAAGAAATTGCAGGGCAGTCTGCTGTTAGGCAGGGTTCATTTTGTCCAGACAAAGCCCTGCAAAACTACTTAGTGGTAAGGTTTTGAGTGTTGGATTCATGCAGAGTGAAACTCCCTTTGCTGCTCAGCAGGCCAGTGCAAGTCTGAAACATCATTTCAGTTTTACAGGCATAACACAGTTCCCTGTTTGGCTTTATGCTGAGCTGGTGCACTCCAGTGACTTTCACACATCCAGTTAATTGGGATGCTCATGGTAAAGTCTCAACTGGCTCATCAGTAGAGAAGGAACAACCTTTCTAGGCAATGAGACTGGTTCTGAGGAGAGGAGGATCTCATCTTTTATTAGCCCAGCTTCCATAGCTGGGAGGAATTGCTGACCATACAATCCTTCTGTTTTCAACTCCTCCAGTTTCTTCCTGCAGACTTGCACCTTTATTATGCATGGACCATTTGTTTCTGTCTGTATCGCCTTCAGAGTGTAAGATAGAAGGTTTCTTGTTCTTCAGCAATTAGAAAGTTGCCCTTTGCCATGTGTGAAATTTGAGAGCATAATGGAACAGAATAAGAAATAAATAATTGCTCATGGAGTGCAATGTATTTTGTGCAGCTGTGGCTAGAACATAATTAACAAATAGATTTTGCTTCAGTGGGATGGAGGATGTATTTAGGAGTTTAATGCTGAATAAGGTACAGAAGATTCACTGTTTCTTCCTTTTGCAGAACATGATTCCATGTGTTCCGCTTTAAATTGCTTTTATTAGGGTTATTAAAGAGATTCTATAATACAGCCTAAGATGGGTATGCATTGTTAGGCATTCATCAAGTCTTGTTTGAAATTTCTGCGCTTTTGACTAATATCCTTCACTGTGTGTATATTGTCTCCCACAACATGTAATGCATTTTTCTCTACTAAAAGCCTAATAAAAATGAGACATCTACTGAGCATATTAGTTAATTAAACATTTTGAGCTCACACTGGCACTGACTGAAATACAAAATAAAATATTTATCAGTCTCAGCATCAACATCAATAACATCCAGAATTTCACTGGTTACTGTCCTAAGTAATTACAGTGTGATTACAGAATTCTGGCCTTGAACAGAAGAGTTCAGATGCTGCAAGTGGTGGTACAAGCTGTAAGTGATGATGAGTGTGCTGAAGCGTGGCTACTTTTCTGTATATGTCTGTACATCTGTGCAACCTATTTCAATGCTGCAATCATTTTTTTTCAGATCCAATTTTAAGCTTTTGGCTGTGAATGGAAAGCTCTATGCCATCGGTGGTCAATCCCTTTCCAACGTGGAGTGCTACAACCCGGAAAATGACTGGTGGAATTTCGTGGCATCCATGCCCAACCCTCTTGTAGAATTCTCGGCTTGTGAGTGCAAGGGCAAGATCTACGTTATCGGAGGATACACTACACGAGGTAGTGTAGAAAGTTTGCTTTTACTTCTTTTTTTCTTTTTTTTTTTTACCTGATTGTTTCTAAGGCCCAGATAATTTTCTTCTGTGTTTCAGAAAGCTTTTGAACTGACACAGAAAGCTGCATAGTGCTCATTAAAACATGTAGAAATAAATCACTGCTAGAAAATAATTGACAAATGAAAAAAAAATAGCTCTGTCATAGAGGAATCAGGTATTTATATTTTTTTTCCAGCATGGGTCTGGGGCTGTACTATTGTGAGAGAGCAAAGTGATGGGTACTTCAGCACCCAGCTTAGCCCTTATTTTTTTAGATTTTGGTCACATAGTACAAAGACAGGCCTCAACAGATGTACTTTGTTTACTTTTTAAATACTTGGTTTAGATTGACAGAAGGAGAAATACATAGAAAATACCGGGCTGCATCAGTATTTCTCATGTATTAACAGATGTCATGGTATTTTCACTACAACATTTCAGTGTTTCACAAGCAAATTCAAGCTGTAGCTCAATAACTTAATATCATAATTAAAAGGTTAAGCAAGAACCAATGTTTTTAACTTACTTCATTTCTGTACCCTGTTTTCTGAGAACACCATCAGCAGGAAGGACTTGAAGTTTAATTCTCTCCTGACAATTACTTTTCCCTTATCAAGTAGAAAAGCAAGCCACTTAAAAAGAGCTCCTATTTGCTTATTCCTTAAGCACAGAGTGCCATTCTTTGGGAGGAATACATTTTCTCAGAGCTTTAGAAGTCAGGTTTGCCAAAATGTTCAGTATTTACCAGGATTTCCTAAGTTTGAATTTGGCCTTTGCCCACTTCATCTGACCACAGTAGTTTTAAAGGTTTTCTTTCCAAATGGAGAATAAAATGAGAAGACAGATCAACTTTTACAGTCAGAACAAGCTGTCCCTTCTAGTGTCTGAGAAGATTTTAGCTCTGAATAATTTTAAAGCTTTTGAAAGACTCTGCTCCTACTCATGGTCCTTGTGGTAATGAAAACCTTCAAACACATCTTGTCCAGTCCACTGTGACCCAGAATCTCTTGGCTTCACTGAGGAAAAGGGAATGCCTGTGTCCATATGGAGAGCCATGCTGTGGTATGTTCTGAAGTCCCAGTCCTTTGGTCATCCATAGTAAAAGACCTCTTGGGGGGCATTGTGCTCCCTGATATCTGGCACTAGGACTCAGAGATGTCTGGCACAAAACACTTGCTGTGCTGAAACGTCAGATCTCAAGGGAAAGTTCCTGTGAGACAAGAGAACGAGGAGAAGGGTTTGAAATGGGGTAATGGGAAGACTTGTCTCTAGAGACCAGAGTTATGGTTTTGTCACTTTTATCTGGAGAAAGAAGAGGTAAGAAGATTTGGGATTACACGATCATGGGAGGACCAGCTTTTCACCTACACCCCTTGCACTTTGCAAGTTCCTTCTCTGATGCTTGTGCTGTTCTTTCATGGGGCTGCCTACTCCTGGTGTCCTGGAGAGGAAGATCAGCATGTTGCTAATGCAGATCCCATTCCCTTAAAATTCATTAACAAGGCGTGTGCAGTCAGGATTGCTACCCTGTGCTGAGCTCCTTAGAATCATAGAATCAGCCGGGTTGGAAAGGACCTCTGAGATCATCAAGTCCAACCCTTGATCCAACACCACTGTGCTTACCAGACTATGGCATTAAGTGCCACGTCCAGCCTCGTCTTGAAAACCTCCAGAGATGGAGAATCCACCACTTCCCTGGGCAGCCCATTCCAGTGGCTGATTACTCTCTCTGTACAGAATTTCTTTCTAATATCTAACCTAAACCTCCTCTGGCACAGCTTAAGGCCATGCCCTCTTGTCTTACTGCTGGTTGCCTGGGAGAAGAGACCAACCCCTACCTGGCTACACCCTCCTGTCAGGGAGTTGTAGAGAGCGATGAGGTCTCCTCTGAGCCTTCTCTTCTTCAGCTCCCTCAGCCTCTCCTCACAGGACTTGTGTTCAAGTCCCTTCACCAGCCTGGTTGCTCTTCTCTGGACCTGCTCCAGCACCTCAATATCCTTCCTGAACTGAGGGGTTCAGAACTGGACACAGCACTCCAGATGTGGCCTCACCAGTGCTGAGTCCAGGGGCAGAATCACCTCCCTGTTCCTGCTGCCACACTGTCCCTGATCCAGGCCAGGATGCCACTGGCCTTCTTGGCCACCTGGGCACACTCTAGCTCATGTACTCAGTACTTAACTACCTGTAGTTCCCACTGAAGGATGATAGTCTCCCTCTGTTGCTTTTCCCACACCTCAGGGGATTGTTGCTGTCCATCAGGCCTCTGTTTTTCCCTAGTCTTTTCCTAAAAGTCTTTTTCAATGGAAACAGGATAGTAAAACAATATGCAGTTGTGAGTAGTGGATAAGTAGCACACTTTGGTCTTGGATTTAAACATAAGTCTTTCAGCACAACAAATGCCTGTGCGTGTTATCAATAACTCCCTGAATAAGGGTGTAGAATCATTTTTTCTGTGACACCTTGGCTTAGGACAGCTAGCAGACTTAGAAACCAGAATTGCCAGAGTTACACTGGTGATTTGCCTTCCAAATTATGCAGGTGTCAGAGAGTATTAAGGTCTAATTATCTGAGAGACACTGAGGTTTATTTGCTGGTTTGCTTTATTCAGTACATAAAACATATGCAGCAATTAACATTTTTTATATGTTATGCAATTTTTAGTATTCTGTGATATTTTTGTATATACCTCGGTTTTGGTAGGTTTTGTGGGCTATTTTTTTGATTTGTGTAGAGCTTTCTCCTGAGACTGCACTTTCCAAAATAGGGGAGGATCTTTCATTGCCCGCTGTAAATTATAACGACACTTGTTGAATCAAGTCCCTCCTTCCAGTTTGCAGCTCTCACTTATGAACCTAGATCCTAATAGAAACTCCCATGTCAGACAATATAAAGTTTATGTTTTGTATCATGGATTTTGTTTGGTTTTTTTTTTATTATTTCAGTGGCTATAAAAGACCCTGAGCAAATGGACTGAGCAAATGAGGGCCACGTTGCAATGGTCTTCTCTTTCATACACTCCCTCTCAAACGATAGCACTTTTACAGGGGAAGTTTACTGCAATAGACAGTCATAGAAACTTAACTGGGATCTCCCCCTCCCCTTAATGAGTCAGAGAGTGATACGTTTGTCGACAAAGGTCATCTATATGAAGAGCTTTGATCAGCAATTTCATAGAACATTGCTATGAAAATAATCAGAGTGCAGGCAGATGCTAGAGCAGCACCTCCCTAATGCCGCTAATGCACTTCATTCATGGCTATCCAGTTATATTTCTGGCTATTTATACCTGTGCCCTTACATAACTTGTCAGTTTGTCACCGTCTGCCCTTCCCCTTGGGAGTCCATCTGGAAATCATCCTGCAGGATAGACTTGTAACATGGAGCAGATTTTATTAAAAGACCAGTCTGGACTCTGCAAACCTGTTGCCGCTTGTCACTTGAGTTTGGATTTAAGCTCAGGTCTCCAGAGACTGAAACTGAATTTATTAGCTAATGAGTCCTGTGCATTGTGTGATAATTTAGTGAAGCCTTGAACACAGTCAGCGTCTTCACCGCGCCATGAATCAGGGTGGTATTGTAACAATTTTGTAGAATAACCCTGTAGCATGCACACACTGAGTTGTAACTGAAGTGTGGAGATGACTTCAGCTTCTTTCTGAGCCTCTATCTGATGCTGGAGCACAGAGTTCTTGGTTCCTGGATGATTTTGACAATGTGTGTTTCTCTCTTTATAAGGTGCCCTTAGGTCATCCATGCCACTTGCTGAAATGTAAGCAGTTTTATGAATTTTATTCCATAAATTTTGATTTATGGAATGAAATGCAGAGTACCAAAGTTAAGCTTGGATGATAAATCAGCACTTGACAGCCATTAAGGAAGCATACTGTCTTCATGATAATTTGATTTGTCTGTGACCACTGCTGGAGAGGAGAATATTAGTCCATTTCCCTTTTCATAAAAAACTTTTACATATCAATCAGAGACAAAATAAAAAGTGTAAGTTAGAAGGTAGGGATTATTCTGCTACAGCGTGCATCCCCAGACAATTTACAACGTGTAATATGCCAGAAATAGCATAATTTTTCCCTTCTGCAAAAGAACAGAACGTTCAAACTTTCTTGTCAGGGACAAAGAATTGCAGCTCCCAATGATCAGTATTTCTTCCCTGTTTTGCCCTGTAATACATTACCTGTGATAAAGGCTGATGCGGTTTGTAGGGAGGAATAACCTTCCGCCATGACTACCTTCTGATACAATTATTTATTTGTAAATGTCTCCTCTCTGTTTCAGACAGAAATATGAACATTTTGCAGTACTGTCCCACTTCTGATTCCTGGACCAACTTTGAGCTTTGTGATGTCCATGTTCGCAAGCAGCAGATGCTCTCTGTTGAAGAAACTATATATCTGGTAGGGGGTTGTATTCTTGAACTGGGACCAAACCAGAGATCCAGCCAAAGTGAGGACGTGTTGACTGTGCAGTCTTACAACATTGCTACCAAAGAATGGCTCTACCTCAATGAGAACTCATCAAAATCGGGTCTTAACTTGACTTGCACTCTCCACAATGATGGAGTCTATATATTGAATAGGAATATTACTCTGTCTACGGGCTTGGAGCACCGTGCTTTTCTTAAGTATAATATATTTACGGACAGTTGGGAGTCACTAGGACGCTTTCCAGCCTTTGGACAAAACATCCTGATTTGTTCTATGTATTTGCCTGATGTGCGAGAAGTGTAAAAACATTGGGTCGTTCTTTTCAGTTCCATATTCATACTTTGAAGAAATATTATTGCCCCTGAATAATTCAATTTTCAGAGTGCAATGTGGTTGCATAATGTAGGCATAAAATACTGATTCTGTTCTTCAAAAAGGTTGCAAAACCGGATATTGAGAGAAATGCTTCCGGAAACAGTTTCAAGATTTCAATTCAAAAATTTTACTGGTTTGGATTAAAACTTCACCCTAAAATTTGCAATTTGACAATAAAATTTTTGTGTTGTTAGCTGATACCAGAATTCCAAAGGCAAAACTGATCAGTCTAGTTTTATTCTCCGTCTTAATAGACAGTGCAGAACATGAGCAAGAAGTTTATATTTTAAAAGTGGAAATAATTCAATAAAGTAACTAATAAGCATAATCAAAATGAATGGGAATTGTTTCTTTTCTAATACCCTTTTTTACTCAAGCTGTGTTTTGTCAAATGCACAATGTTTGAAATTGTTTACACTACCACATTTTTATATCTTCTCTGGTAACAAGTGAGATTCTCAAAGGTGCTGGCAATTGGGGTCTTACGAAGAAGTAAGAACTTCCTCTGATTTATGTGTAAAGAAATGCTTTGCCAGGGACTGGAAGGAATGGTCTAGAGGCTCAGGGTTGCTGGTTGAGTAGTGGATGCTCCTTTAATGGAAGTTGGCAGCATTTATTGCTACCATTAAGGCAGAGGTAAAAAGGCTTTAAATTCAAATGGTGAAGTTTGCTCTTCTTATAAAGGTTTAAAGTTTTAGTTACCTTGTTGTGTTCTGTAATGCAGAGTGTTAAAGGTCAAATTATGGTTGGCAACAAGCTGCATGTTACAAAAATGTACATGAGCATGTGCAGTGGTGATTCAGCACCAGCCGTATCCTGCTTGGTGACAGTGACGTGGGACACCCATCACTTCATATGGAAGGGTTGGTTCCTGTATGGGACTTCCTGACAACATCCCCCAAAGCAGGTTCACCTGAATGTTGGCTCTTATCTGTGTCACCAGGAGCTTGTTAGAGGTTACCTCAAGTTTTCCATGCAGTGTTGTTACTCTCTCTAACTGGAGCCGGTCTATAACTGTCGGCTGTGAATGCTCCTTTGTGAGGATTTAGGAAGCTCCCACAAAGTTACCCTCTGGGAGCTTCACCCAGTTCCTGCCTATTGCCTGAGAGAATTACAGTCATGACTGGCCCATTTTCTTTTTGTAGCTGAGAAGTGTGTAAGTGTCTTCTGAAGGTGCCTGCCCAGGTATGGAATGTGTGTCCTCACAGCAAGGAAAGAAGGTCTGGGTCACCGTGGGAAGAACTAACCATGTTGGACATGTGCTGGACATATTGCAGGGGTGCTGGTTCTGCTCCAGCTGTTTCTCTGCATGATCAGATGGTATTTAATGCACCTGAACATGTTTCTAATGTGTGGAGATAATCTGTTTTGTTTCTTTGCTGGCATTCAGGTATCTGAGGAGGAGGTGGCACCAGTGGTGGTACAATGGACCTTGATTCTCTCAAGAGCGAGGGTATTTGTGTTTGAACATTTTTAGGATGCAAGTAAACATGACACAAGGTATTTTGGATGTTTTGAGATTTACCTTTTGGGTGGAACTTTTGCAGCCTTGTGGAGAATGTTATGCTCCAGCCCAAACTGGTGCCCTCCATTGGATGTATGCATGGCTTTAATTAGCAAAGTCCATATCAATGTGTTCAGTGTAATTTCCCTTGAAAGCAATGCATTGAGCAGCTGCTGTGTCTTGACAGCGGTATCAGACCAAACAATTGCTCTTCTGCAATGAAGAAATACGGCGACTTTCGTAACATTCTTCTTCTGAGAGTGTTTTAGAATAAATATAAGCAGTTTGCCATTGTCTGCAGATAAATTGTCTCAATCACATTATGTTGCCTGCTTTCCTTCGTTTCTTTTCAGTTCCAGATTCAGTACCCTACAGTCAGCTGTGACCAGTATTGGTGGAGGGAATCACAGCCAAGTTGCGGATTCTCTTTCCTGGCAAATCAGTTGAGAAAGTCCTCCCTCTGCTCCCAGATTTGCAGTGTGGTATATCTAATCTCAAACACAGTAATTTCTTAGTGCAGTCATAATTCCAAAGACTGTGACATCATCTTTTAGGTGTGATTACTCTTGTTCAGAAGAGGTCTTTCCACAACGTGTTTATCTTGTTGGTTTCAACTCCCAGGGATGAAGTGACCACGTTGAAAAGCTGGAAAACCTGCTCAAATGCAGAAGACAAAGATGTCTTCAACTGTAAATACTGTCAGACGCTTTTGTCCATCCATGGTGCAATGTCCTATACTGACATCTAACAGTACTGCAATCACAAATCAAAACTGGTGTTGAATTTAGTGGTAGCACTGGGCTGTAATAATCTAAATACACTGCATTACTACAGGCTGAAATAAATACACCTTTTTAAAACAAATTCATTACATAAAAGTATGCAATGTGTGTGGCCCTGTACCTCAGGAAAGAAACCAAGCACTGTGATGACTGTCTCACACCCTGTTCATTTTCTTTCTATCACTTATATATTTCACATAGGGCCATGCTGGGTACCTTCTGCCCCTTGGGGCAAGGAAAACTGTTTGAGAGACATTAATAGAGAATAATTAAAAAAACCTGCTTTTTTAGCCAGTGGAAGTGTTGTTCAGTGATTCAGTGTACTCTCCTTTCTCTGGTGGTGGGAGGAAAAAGGCCCTTAAATTAAGGAGTAAACCAAAAGGCCTTGCAGTCTAATCAACTGGAAATCGCTGTGCTATTCTGATGTTGCTTCTAACTCACCATGTGGGCTTGGAGACATCAGTCCACCTCCTTCATCTCCAAATGTAACACGTGAGTAGGAATGTTCATCTTGTGGGAACACAGTTTGTCTGGTGTAGTAGGTGTGTGATGTCTGAAAGGCATCTTGAGCATGTGAAGAAGTACATATGTTCTTAGTGTTGTAACTGTTTCCTTGGTAGTTCAAACTGCTCTATGATAAGTGATAGGACAGAAGGTATCTAGTAATCTCGTTGTGATCTCTGCTAATTACCTTTGTTTCGAACTAATGGCTATTTCCAGTTTCCTTCCTTTCTCTCCTTCCTTTCTCTCCTTTCTCCTCTTTCTCCCTTTCTCCTCTTTCACCCTTTCTCCTCTTTCTCTCTTTCTCCTCTTTCTCTCTTTCTCCTCTTTCTCTCTTTTTCTCTCTTTCTCTCTTTCTCTCTTTTTCTCTCTTTCTCTCTTTTTCTCTCTTTCTCTCTCTTCCTTTCTTTCCTTTTTTTATTTTTTGGTCACCCAATAGTCTGTAGTTCATCTAAGTTTCCTGGTCTTGGTGTTCTCAAGTCTGTATCCAAATTCAAAACCGCTGCTTTCCTGCTGTGTCTGGGTTATCCAGTGCTTATATATCCACTATTTATCTTCTCTGTCTCATGGACTGATTCCCCTTGATACTGACCAGCAAAAGCTGACTATGGTAGAAGATGATCTCAAGTTGAAAGAAAGAACAACAGCTTCCAAAGTCCTGAGGGAGGAGTAAATGGAAAACTCTGGGAACTTAGTCCCTTCTCATAAAATAGAGAAGCATTTAAGAAGGTTGCTCACATCAAGGCTAAGAGAGAGCATAAAAGTTTCTTCCTTTCCGGGAATGGTTTGTGGCTTTCAATGTGAAATAAGAGTTGTGTGGGGCTTAACTTTAATCTCCCTGGCTGGTTTCCATAGGTTTCCTTTTCTGCCCTGTCGGCTGACCTTTCTTGGGCTTAATATCTGTGTTTTCCATTCTTTGAGGATTTTGCCTTTCCGCGTTGGTGTCCAGCCCATTTTGCTGATGGTCTTTTCTATCCATTACTCTGCTTTTCACACTCATCTGTAACTGTTAGTCACCACAAGGTAAAAGCAAAGTAGTTTGTAATTCAGGTGGAACCTCTTCACTTATTCAATATTGGGCATTTGGGAGAGAAATATACACAGCTGCAAATGTTTTGTTTCATTTAATCCTGATTTTAGAGAGGAAGGGTGCTACAGACACTCAATTTGTGGCAATTGATCTGCATCAGTAATGGCAGAGAACAGAAGGCACAGAGCACAGTGACAACATACAGCACATAAAACGCTCAAAGCCTCACACAAGCTCATTCCTCATCCCTATCATCCCTGTAAGGTGAGACAGATTCTGTAAATGGTGTTAAATCAGAGACAGTCCTTGGAATATCTGTCAGGAAGACCAATGAATTTATAGGTGGTTACGAAGAACCCTCCTCAAAGTGCACAAATGGACAGCATTTGTGGTGTTATATTGATTTTGCACTTTACATTAATGACCAAAGGGTGGCTCCCCATCCCCACAGTAAGCCTGAGGAACCAGAACTGATCTCTAAGACACAGAAAGTCTAAACATCTTTTCCTACAACATGAACAACTGCCATTTTCAGAGTATGTTTTCTGTCTAATTAACTTAATCAATCTTAGTGTAACCTCTGGGGATTTTTTCCTCAGAAGCAGAGTGGAGTTTGAAAGAAGAGTCTGGATTTTGTGAACTAATAGAGATAATGCATTCACAGATTCAAAATCGCTGCCCCAATAATACATGGCATATTTTCCTAAAAGCATCAACATTACCAGTAAATATATGCTGTTATGTCCTATGAATATCAGCATTTTCTAAAGTAAGTTTCCGTTTCTTTATTGCAATTAGAAGAGTGAAACAGGTTTCTGAAATACAAACTGTCTTGTAAATGAATAGGAATCATTGCAATTACTGTCTTTTTCTAGTGACAGATTAGACAGGGTCCATTTTTAGAGTATCCAGTTTTATCATGTGCTGCACACCTTCAACTCATACATGCTTCAGTAGGAGAGAAAGATGTTCACCTCCTGAGCAAAGATATTTCCTGTTTGTTGTTACTTATACCATTCGTTTGAGATTGAGCAGTGAATAAAAGCTCTGAATCCTGCATCCCTCACTCCATTTTTCAGTTGAAATTTATGATTATTTGCTCTAATGTTCGTTTTCCACTCTGATATTTTCCAGATGTATTAAAGGGTGTGTCCTGCAATAAGACACCCTTTTAAAATAATTTTTTAGAAATTAAAGTATTTGACTCTTTTGCCTGTGAAGATTTTACCCAGACTTAGCTCTGCCATTTTTCTGCCAAAATGCTGCTCTAATGCTGCCCCACATTTGCCCTGATCATGACATTATCCTCCTTGAGCACCCCAAACTGGTAGTACTTTTGGATGAGGCTAAGCTGATCACACAGTAGCTTATGTTGTACTGAAAATCCCAAATTCCTTTCCCAGGGCAAACCTTTAATGCACTTTTTCTGGGGTACAGTAACTCAGCTTTGACTTGTGAGATACTGTCAGTCCACAGATCCTGCAGGTTTCTGATGCAAGTGTCGACCTCATCCGTGCTGGAAGCTGCCTGTCTCTTTTGGAGTTATACCCAACCCTCCTTGTTCAACATTCCGTGAACAAGTGTAAGTCAAGTGATAAAGACTCCTATTGTAGGGAATTCCTGGGACTATTACAATTCAAAATTAACTGCTATGTAGGTTTTGATCTTCCCATTTCCCCCTTAGAGATGGAGTTATTTGAGGGTACACAGAGCCATCCATGTCTTCTGTGTGCTATTTTTTCCTCAGATAATGTTTTCCAAGGAAATATTTTTTTTTTCCTCCATTCACTTCCTCTAGTTAGAAAAACCTAAAATACTCTTTCCAAGAATCTTCCTAATTTTAAGTTCTTGCATCTTCAAAATTATTTAGTCTATAAACTTTCTGGTTTGCTTTTATTATTCATGCTTTGATAAATTATTTTGTTGAGTTTTGAGAACTTTCTTGTACTTAGTGTTGACAATATAAGGGATTTACAATATAAGTAAGTGTAGGGAAGTCTTATCTGTAGCTCTTCAAGGACATGACCAGCCATGCAAGGTTTGAAATATAAAAAGTGGCATTACTTAGTTTCCTTTGGAACTTAGATTTACAGATTTGCTAATTTCATTTTTATTAATTTATTAATTCTAAGATTTACACCACTCACTGAGGTTAAAACACTTTTAAGTGAACGGGGATTTGGGAGGTGATGTTACAAGGGCTCTGTTTTCATCTTTGGATGTTGTTATTACAATTTACTTTTCCTGCTAGGGCTATTGTATACGTCTGGTATCACACTGTATGCCTTTTTAATTGGTTGTAAGGGAAATTTTGCCCTTTTACAGGTAGGGCCTTGATTTACTGTGAAGACCAGAGCTGTGTCATTTGACAACATGTATTTTGCAGTTGTAAATTACTGATTGATGATAACTGCTCTGAAGCCCTTAACATGATTTTGAGTGATAGGGGTGGACATAAAGTCAGGAAACAGGTGCTTTGGGTTAAAGCAATTTTCTAACCTCCAGGCATAAGTTATTTTCAAATGCAGAAGCAGGTAGAAGAGGTTTTAAATGGTTTCAAAATAACAGCTCCTTTCCCCCCTCTTCTCATCTCTTCCACTGCAACTCAAAACCTTTCAGCCACAGTAATTTGTGGCGAGGCACCTGTGTGTTTGGAAAAGCATGTTAGTGGTGAGGTATGGGAGTGCACTGCTTGGGCAGGTGATCCCTTATCAGAACTGCTGCTTGGCAGAGCAAGGAACCTTCCTGCAGCTTTTCTGGATGAGTTTCTGACTGACATTTATGACTCTTTAATGACATGTTATCTGTTAACGTGTGTCTAATGATAGGTGAGGCGGGGAGAGGAGCCACAGAAACCCTATTGTGTACCTGATAGAAAATGCACAATAGCCTTGTAGAAAAACTTTCTTTTCTTTTTTTTAGGGGCATGATTCGAAGTCTTTTAATGTTAATGACGAGAACCAGCTTTGAATTAGGCACATATTTCAGTGAATTGGATAATTCTGAAAGAATCCGAAGGGATGTCAGCTGGCTGATGAAAGAAGAGGCACAGACTTGGAAGACCTTGTTACTGTATGATCTCTGATATGCCCCATTTGTGGGTTTTGAATTTCAGTGTGAAGTTGTCCATCTCTTTAGACACAAGTCTTTCAAATATACTGGCTCTAAAATAGTCGGGAGAATGATGTTTGGGGACAAGGGGAACGTCTCTGCAATTACGTTGCTGGGAGTCACTGAGAAAACATTGCTGATATTTCATGACTGAACATCAAAGCACTTTTGTGTATCCTAATCTACGTTTCCTTGTACCAAGAAACGTGGTGCGTGAAGTTGAAATGTTTTACTTTAGATCGTGGTCCTAGGAGATTATTTGTTTGCTTATGCAATATCCTCTCAAAAAAAACCCCCCAAATAATCTTTTATTTGGCATTTAGATCCTTCTCTCACATGATATAATAATGCCACAGCCAACAAAATGGCCTGAGTATGGTCATGTGGAACAGAGAGGCATCATTCCTGTTTTACACTGTCAGTATATACAAATGCAGAAGATTTATTTGTACAGGGATTGGAACTTTGGCTGATACTCCATGCAACAGCTCCAGAAACTTTTTGAGAGCAAACCACCTCAGGGCTACACCTTTATAGGAAAGATAAGGGTGTGTTCTTGATTTGAAATCCTTGAGGAAGAGGATAGACTTAAACCCAAATCTCCTATGCCTCAGCAAGTCTCCCAGTTAAAATAGTCCCTTCTCTCTTCAGTTTGCATGGGTAACTAGTTTTTTGTTATTTGCTTAAGCAAACCCCCCATATTTTGTCAGGCTTTAAAAGGGATAACTAAACTGGGTTTGTTTTTTTTCCTTTTTTTCAGAAAATAAAATATTTTCACCCAGATTTCTACTTACAAGACACCCAAATCAGCGTGTTCAAGATTGCATGTACTATATATGAATTCCCTTTTTTTTTTCTTTAAATCTCTTTCAGATACTTAAGTATTCAAATTAACATTGTTCGTGCTGTGTCCTCTGAGTATTTGTAGAACAGCTCATGAAGCAGGAGTGTCTCTCTGTCCTTCCAACCTGGAATCATTGTACCTATCTATAAGGAATTGGGCATGGGCTTTACTGGCACAGTGTTTTCCTTAGGTCAGTTGGTCAGAGTGGGTTGGGCCAGCTGTTCAAGAGTAGTTGTAAAGTCTGATTGTCATTCTGAGGAGTAATAGTTGATCAGCGTGGCCATAATGCCCCTACAACATCCCCTTTCCAAGCAGCATAATTTAATAGTAATTCTGAAATTTTTTCCCTCTGAATTTTTGTTGATCCAAACATCCTCAGATCAGTGATTTTCTTCTGCCAGCTGCATTGCATAAAAAGTTCCACTCTTTATGGGGCCCCTGAAGTCCAAAGTAAACACACAGGAACATAAACTCGTTCACCCCTTCTGGGCCCAGAACTCAGCAGACTCCTCACCCCTCCAGTGGTCAATAGAAGTCAAAAAAGTAAAAACAAAAGCAAATACTTCCCTCCCACTTGGTATCAGAGACCCTAAGTCACTGGCAGCCAGAAAAATCACTTATTTCTGCCAGGCCTTCTTTGCCAGGGGTAGGCTTTTCTTGGGCACAGTCTCCCTTGGCTTCAGGCTCTGTTAGTCACCATAAATAGCTGGATACTCAACCTGTCAAGCTCTTCCCTGCCAGTCTAACACCTACTTCCTTCAGGTGCCACAGGGTGGGACATATTAGGAACTCAGCAGCCCATTAATTCTTTCCTGGTTTCTGTGGGAGGTCTTAACAGAAGTTCAAGATTTTCTTCAGAGACAGAACATTTGGGATTTGAATTCCACCCTCTATAGCAAGTATGGACCATATACATTAATACCAAAATCTACTGGTCTTTTTATCAGGATTAAATGCACTTGTACTTCAAAAGTGAATGAAGGCAATGGCTAGGAAAATGTTCTGGTGCAATGAAAAGGTGAATTAAAGTACAGAGCGCACTGTAATTTCACTGCTAAGAGATATGTACAGCAATGGCAACTCGGCAGACACAGACATAGGAAAAAGGAACTAAGGTTTTTCAGCATGGCCTGCAATGCCTTAAGCTTTGGGGCATTAAATTTCAGGCACTTCAAAATGGACTCTGATGTTTTGAAAGTTCAGCGCTTAAGTGCTTTCTGAAGTGTTTCCAGTTAGGCATCTAGAAGTTATAGTCAATCACTCAGAGCCATTTCTGTAAATTTTACTAAGCAGTTTTTTATATCTTTCTCTTTTGAATGCTTAGCAACTTTGAAAGCACTGTTTGCTCAATGGAACAAATTAATTTGGGTTGGCTTCCCTCAAGCTATGTTATCTGGACAGAAATAGCGAGGCACTTGCCTAACTTCCAGTGTGGAAGTGCAGTTCTTCCAGTTCAAACCTCCACAGTTTTTGTGCAATGTATTCCAGATAAGAGATTGCAAAATGTATTTTATTTGTACTGTCCATTAAAAGCTGTTGAGCGGTGATCAGCAAACAGGAATTTTGTGACGCAGGAGAACCGCTCAATGTTGGTTTGCTTACGCATTAAGCAAAGCAGCAGTGAGGAAGTGCATGTTCAAAGGAAGAAACAGAGAAACAGAAGTATGTGGAAATAAAGTATCTGTACAACAAAGGGATAATCAGAGCCTTGGTTTGGGATGCACACAACTTCTGTGCAGATTTCTTGTCTATTACTCACACAACTTTTTTACTTTCTTTAAGCCAGAGTTTGTTTTATCCAATGCTGAGAGATGTCTTCTCTTTTTGCACCCTTCCATTTCCTCTCCCATCTCGTGTGTTTCCTGTGACCCGGAAATCCCTTGTTGTAGATAATTTTGGGAAGAGGGAGCAGCCTTGCACATCTGTCTGTCCATTATTTTCTGACAGCAGTAGCTGTTAGGGAAGATTTAGGACCCAAAGTTCTTTATTGAACCTTTTACAATCTTCACTTAAAACTGCCTTTCCACTGGAAAGAATAATGTATTAATTTGTGAGTCAAATCTGCAGAACAAATACCAGTTTTGATGTCATGTTGTGACACTGATGGAACCCCAGAAGAGCCAGCAACTGTGAAAATTATTTAGTTGATAGTTTGCTGCAAAGACCTGGCAGGGTTGTAGAATATTGCAGAGTACTTTTCTGGTGACCTCAGAAAAAACACTTCCCCGGCCTCCATGGTTTGCAGGTGAGCTATAGGAATAAGAAGCCAGTGGGGAAGCACAGAAGTTTCAGGCTGAAACTACTGCTCTGCACCAACAAAATGGAATTCTAAAGCAGTAAGAGGTGGCTGGGTAGGGGAGGAAAGGGTTCCTGTAACCCTGTGTTTCACAGTGGACTTCTTCCAGGTAGTTGACGGTTTAATCTCTTCTGGGTCAAATGGGTTGGGTAGCCTTCAGAGGTTTTTGTTACAAAGAAATGTTACTCAGCAGGCTCAAATGGGATTTAATGTGCCTCAATGGGAGCAGCCCAGTGAAGTCAGGAGCAAAAGCTCCCTTTTCTGCATGTGTTTGAACCAACTCTGCCTAGTACTTTTATGTCAGATACCTTCACCTGACCATCTGGTGAACCTGTGGGGATGTTGTGATTCCATTGCATTTAGTCTGTGTATGTGTGCAAATGAATCTGTGCACAAGTTCATCCAGGCCCTTGCTCCAAAAATCTTTCTTGCATTGTTATCTCTGCAAAACTTTTCCTTCAACTCTAAGGGAAGTTTAATCTAAACCAGATTCATTTCCAGATTATCCCACTCACTTGAGAGATTTTGAGTGCCTGATTATAAAGGTAACACTTCCAGCATATCAAAACACAGAGTTAAAATTATCTAAGCATTTGAAATGTAAAAACTTATAAATTCTCAAGTCTTATATGGATCTACACCCTAGGTAAGAGGGATGTATTGACTTCTTAACAATCTACATACTCTGTCCCAGACAAATTTACAATCCCAAATGTGGTTTTGACACAAACTCCCATTTGTCAAATGCTATAAAAATGTCGTCCTTTGTGTTGTTTAAGAACATTTCCAAAAGTAAGCTCGTACACCTAGGATAAACCCAATGCACTTATTCCACAGTGTTAGTGCTTTTGAGAAGCATACCATGCATTCTATAAACATTTATCGTATAATATATTTCCTTTAGTAAATATTTAAGTAGCTATCTATCCTATTCCAACACAGATGTAGACTTCCCCACGACTGGGGGAAGAAGATGTTGCTAGGTGTTGCTATACTAGGTGCTATACCAAGCGCACAACCTGCTTTTGCAATAGCGGTACATCTGCTATCTAGAATAAATACATGGGTTTGACTCTGTAAAAAAAGATTATTTGTATGAACTCAAAAGCTTCAGTGAGTGGAGCTTATTGTAATTGTACCTCTATGCAGCCCTTGATCATGATGGAAATCTCTTTTCTTAGGCTTTTCAGTAACAGTTATATAATTCCCTGCTTAAGGAGAGAGCTGACTGCACTAAAACACACCAGTGGGATTGGAAGGGCCAGGTTTGCTGAACAGCATAGGATCTGGACTCTCAAGTCCCGTGTTTCCAGGGCAATATGTTTCTGGCATTTTTGGCATTTGTTTTAGCAGTGTTGCGAGGTTTCCTGGGTTTGACGTATGCCTGTTCTGCCTGTCCTATGCTTCCATTTCATCTCATATATGTAAATCTAGGACTCTGATTTTCCTCAACTCAGGATACACGTATTGCATAAAACATGTTTATTGCTGGACTGTACAGCCTTCAAAGGAAGTTCAGTGAAGGTCAGTTCTTGCTAGCTGTGGAAGATGGGAGATGGACTTTGCTTTCCCCTTCTAGTCAAAATATTCCAGAGACTGGAGATTCCTTACGAAAATACCATGGGTTTGCCTGCAGTTTTATCATGATGTCATTACAGGCTTGCAGTAACAGCACTCCAGTAAGACACAATAATAACACACATACACATGGTCACACTCTGTTTAACTTTTCAGTTTATTCTGCCTTGGCCTCCAGCACTGCTTCTGTCTGATGCTGTATGATTTGAAAGCATTCCCAACAGGCAAGAGCAAAGCCCCAGGCTCTGGCATCTCTAACGCTGTCTGTTCCCTTGCTGGCAGAGCCTCTTTAATGTGAAGCTAATCACTTTCTTTTGAACTGTTTATGACAACAAATTGGATGTGAAATAATAAACATTGGCAACTCTTTTCAATATTAAAGGTATCCCAAAGCTGACACGAGGCCCTATCAGTTTCTTGGAGACAGACTTTTCTGTGTAACCTTTGAAAGCAATTTGTCTGTGAGTGAGCACATTAGGAAATTCTCCTTGCATCTTGCAGGGCTCTCAGGCTCTTTTATGCATTAAAGGGCACGAGAAGCTTTGCTTTATTTTTTTTTTTCAAATTTAGAAAAACTTTCAAAGAAGATAAAAATACCACCAATTTGATTGATTATTTGATGTCTAGTTAACTGAGGCCGCACAGGAAGAGTATCTACGCTTTCAATTTTGCTTCAGTTTTGAAAGGGATTATTTCTTTCCATTTCTTTCCCTAGTCATTACAGAAGTTTGCTCTTAGCTTGTCCCCACAAACCCGCTTGATACAGTATGAAGAGCACTATCAATGCCTAATGAATATAAACAAAACAGTGTTATTTTTAAAAGGTAGAAATTTTGACTCTTAAATAACTCAAAGGGCTTGTCTACACCACTACTCTGTAGTGCTTAAATAGCTGGAGAACTGGTTAATTCCAGGTTATTTCTTCCTTTTGCCTCCTAACTCATGTTTGCATGGTCTCCTCATGAAGACAATAATTGGAAGAAGTTACTGTGAACATCTCCTGCCACCACTACATTGTAGTGAAGCTGTGATATTGTTTGGCAGAATTAAACTTTCGGTGTGTAGGCAAACATCTTAGAGCAGGCAAATGTTTTTCTCACAGAGGGGATTTGAGTTGGCTGAAGGTTATGTTAAACATCAGTTTTGGAAATGTGCCCCATATTCTAATCTCCTCCTTACTGCTCAGGGGATTATTTTTTTCCCCCTCACTATCATTTTTAAAACACATTTTAAATCATGCCCAAATCCAGATAATACAAGAACATTTACAATAACTGTACAAACAGTGTATCCTGCAATAACTGATTTAGGATTTTTAACCTCGAGGTCTAAAGTGGTTTGGAGAGATCTGTGGAGATATGGATGTAAGGATATAAACTTAATTTTCACTGAAGTGTAGGCTTCTCTCTGTTTTGATGCTTCTGTATTGTTGGGACACTAGCTCACACCAAAAAAGATTGATGAGCAGATGAAAACCATGAAAAACAGTGAATACAAAATTAAAGGTATTCCCAGTCAGCCAGCACTGACTGGCAGGATGTTGTGTTTCAATTGTGCCATGGATTTGCAATGATGAGCTGATGACCAAGCCATGCCCAAACCACAGTCAGCAGCAAGACAGGGATACTGTCATAAGTGGCTCTTGTGGGAGCCCTGTAGCTTTCACAATGACTCTGGCTGTATAGCAAGAGCAGGGACATGAAGAGGAAGAATTATCAATTTCTGCATCTCTGAAGATTTGCGATGACAACGGGGTTTGTGAGAAGAGAGTTGATTTGTTATATGTGATCCTGCTATAGAGAAGGAGAGCAAAAGGATGTAAAAGGAACTTCATGAAGGTATATGCTGAGCTTATTCTTTCTGTGTTGTGGGAAGGGGTGGCTATAAATATGTTTCCTCAGTAAGGATTGCAGGGTTGCTTCAAAGTCATCCCTGACTGCCACCATTCTCACAGGTCCTGAGTCAGTTCAGATTTGGAAAGTGATGGGCTGCCAGCACGAGAAAGGGTCTCATGCTGGACCATGACTGGGTGCCCAATAGTATGCTCTGCAGAAGCCAGAATTGCTGCCAAAATCATGCGTGTGGTCTGACAATATCAAGGTTTTGGTGGCAAGCCTGACTTGTGGTCCTCACTGTGAGCTCCTGCCTCTGTACCACAGCTCACTGCCCTCTCTTGTGCTGATAAATGACTTACATGGCCAAGCTATAAACATGGCCAGAGAATCTTAAAAAGAGGCTGCCAAGTAAAAGGGGCATGTGAAGGAGCTGCTGACTGGAAAGGTGATCAGCTAGTTTTGTCTGAGCTTGTAGCTCTCTGAGATTAAGTCCAGAAGCAAAACTAGCTTTAAGTTTTTCACCTTTCCTCTTTTTTATATTCATTCTGTGATGCTCTGGCCCTTCAGTTGTGTGTCATTCATGCAGCCAAGCCTAGCAGCTGGAGTGCAGGCTTTCTTAATGTTCGGGGGGTGCTAAAAAACCCCCAGTAATGAAATAAGAGAGCTGGTATTTGCTAATGGCTTTCCTTTCAGTACCTAAAGGGAACCTGCAAGAAAGCTGGAGAGGGACTTTTTGTAAGGGCATGTAGTGAGAGGACAAGGGGGAATGACTTTAAACTGAGAGTAGATTTAGATTAGGTATAAGGAAGAAATTCTTTACTGTGGAGGTGGTGAGGCACTGGAACAGGTTGCCCAGAGAAGCTGTGGCTGCCCCATCCCTGGAAGTGTTTAAGGCCAGGTTGGATGGGGCTTGGAGCAACCAAGTGCAAGGTGTCCCTGCCCATGGCAGGGGGTTGGAACTAGAGGATCTTCCCTTCCAGCCCAAGCCATTCTTTGATATTATGATAACCACAAGGCAATTGGAGACCTTTGTCCTACTGGTTCAGACTGGGTGGAAAAGCCCTGACCTGTGTCTCAGGATCCTGACAGTCTGCTGGCAAGCCTTCCCTTCTCATTTCTCTCCACACACAGCAGAAGCAGGATAGGTTGCTGCTATTGTGGTACCGAGGGCTGGTATCCAGATTCCTAAACTGCAGTGGGGGCTTCAGCAGAGCCAGTGCAATGGGTGAGGAGAGAGCTGAGTTTGAGTTGTGAGTCAGTATTGAGGATACCCAGTTAAAGCTCAGTGAGTGTCCTGCTTTGCTCCCACAGGCTTGAGTGGGGCAGCACCCATGGGCAGCACTGGTACAGGTGAGGGTCCTACCCCGTGTGCCACCCACTGCTTGATTCAATTGCCCAGTTCACAGTGCCCTGTTTTTCTCACTCCAGCTTTCCACCTCCGATTTTATGCTTTCTCTGAAGGCAGTACCGCAGTCTGCCCCACACATTTCCAGGTTTATTCCTGGTTGCAGTTGGTCTCACCAAGTAGGAAAGTATGAATTTGCAACCTTGTGGTTATTTTTATATAAGAATGTCTTAATACATGGTGGATGTTTGAGTCTAGCTTTCGATGTTTTTCAAACGGTGTCTGTATTTTGATTTTTAATTTGCCTCTGAGCAAGACTGTCTACAAACACTGGCCAAATCTGCCTATCTGGGACCTGGAAAGGGTCCCTGGAGAAAGTATTTCAAGTCATTTATTCAGCACTGGCTGCTTTTACATTTGGCTTGAAGTCTGACAACTTTCCACCAGACCTGCAGCATAGTAAAGCACATCCTCTCTATGACAGCAGGAGAGCCAAGGAACTAGCAGGTTGCAGGAGTGAATGCTATAAAACAGATGTTATTAGTGGGCTTCACCAAGGGTGGGAGGCTGAGTACAGTAGCCCTATTACAGCTTCCAAGGTGGGCCACAAGATTGCTGTCTTATGAGCAAGCTGTGCCTGCAGTATTTGGCTCAGCATCGCATCCTGAAAATTCCAGTGCTGAGAAGCACTTTTGCGCTATGAGTAAACTGTAAGCTAGATTTGAAAGGAAAGATTTTGATTAAAATCAGCATTTCAGAGCCTTCAGCTGGCAGCTGGTGTGGTGTTAAGGATGGACATCGTTGGAGACTCCTGCGGTAAAGAGGCCCCATGTCTCAGTGTTTAAAACCAGGTTCCATCCAGTTGTGATGGTGGTTTTTAACAGTCAGAGGAAAAAAAATATTGCTGTATATTTACACATAGGGACAGATTCTGCTCCCCTTAAAACCAATGGCAGAGTTCCCATTGATTTCCATGGGTGCCTGCCTCAAAATGTTTGAACAGTAAATATATTCTTCTGGGTGGGAAACCAGGATAGAAATCCCTCTCACAGCCTGCTCCCAGCACTGCAAATGTCAGGGTTTTTCAGCTCCAGGCTCAGAAACACTAATTCTAATTTTAAAATCCTTTTAAACTTTAACAACCATATGTGGTCTTACTTCACAGCTGTCAATCAGAATCAACAGCTGACATTATATTTTTCTATATTTACTTCTATTCCCCCTGTATGTAGAATTATTTAATTGATATGAATATCAAATATACAGAGAGTAATTGAGAAATGTAATATCAGATATAAGCATTTGCTTCCTGAGTGCTTTTAATAATAAATATTGATGTGCTTTAATTTCATTGACACTAGATGAGCTGATCTGGTATGGATTTTTCAGTGCTATGGCTTATGCTGTATATGCATTTCCCGAGTGTGTGTGTTGCTGTGGACATGTATTTTTTACCTTTCTCTCCATTTCTGTCTTGATTGAAAGCTTTAGAAGTTCGTAGCATATAAAATTTTTTAAAAAATGACTTTTATTTAAAAATCCCTAGAAATTTGAAACAAAAACTTTTCTTCAACATCTCTGGAAGCTCCTTAATGCAGAGCATTTCCTCATAAACTGTTGGCTTTGTTTTGAACCTGTAATGTATATACAGATTTCTGTTTCCAATAGTTTTCAGACTTGTGTACAGTCAACTTAAATTATATAGAGCCAAAACTTTTGGCAAATTGCTGTCAACCTTTATCAACATTTGCATCAATAACATTTGGTATCATTTAATGGAGGGTCCTACATCCAGGCTTTGGAAATGGTTATGGTATCTGTGTGTTCAGTGAGCTGTGCACTGTCCTGTCTGCTGCAGGCTACTCCTCTCTGGCAGTCGGCGATTCCCAAGGATACAACTGCATGATGGACATCCTTAAATTCCACACATTTCTTCTGTGCTCTGAAATAGGCAGTGAGATGGCACAACGACTGTCCAGAAAGGAGAAATAGATGAGCAATGGTCTTTGATTACCCATGTAATCAGAGAAAAAAAAAAGAAAAACGAAAAGAGAGAGAGGGAGGGGAATAAAGAAGAGATTACAAGAGAGGAAGAATCAGAGAAATAACAAGGAAGTACAAAAAGCAAGTAACCAGAGTTCAGTTGACGTATCTATGCTACTAATACCACTGAGGTATCAACCCACTCTTAAGCCACACACCTGACAATAAATTGCACCACCTTGGAAATGTTAACTTTGGAAATAGTTTTGAAAATGCTCCTCACTCATTTTTTTTTTTTTGTGCCAATGGAATATTAAGCAGTCTTGAGCCTGTGCAAGCATTCTTAACCAGCCTACGCCCATTGCTTGTAGAGTGAAGTCAAACACCTTCATAAAGCCAAGAGTTCATAAACCCTCCTTGGTTTGCTGCGATGAATTTGGCTACTAGAACTTAGGTCTGGAGAAGCCACTCTGTTAAAATAACAGGATTGTTGGGGGTGTACAATAAATTTACAAGTTGTTCTTCTCTTATGAGAGAGGAGTGCCACTTAGGATGGAAGTTATTAGCTCTTACAGAGGCCTCCCAAAAGGAAAGAGTGAAAAACAGAAGAAATCTTGGCAGAGGAGCAGAGGCTTTTGTTGCCCATTGTGCCTTCTAGGTCAGCTTTTACTCATGTTGGGATAGCAGGGTTCTGTGTGAGGACGATACAGCCAAAGTGGAGACAGAGAAACCTCTGCTTCTCAGTGTTCCTGCCACGGGTGCTTATGTACTCCTGCTTTTAAGAGAGAACAGTGACACTGACCACTGGCCCCGCTTGCTTTCTCAACATAGGCAGAAATGAAAACTCATCATCAGTTTCTCTGCAGCTCCTGTGTTCTTACAATGAAATAGTGAAGTAAAGAAAGAACTCACCTAATCTGAAATGCATAAGAAATTACCTACTAAATCTGTACTATGTGTTAGAGGTGACTCTTTCTAGAATTCAGCTTGTGAGAGCAGTGTCTTCAGATATTTTTCAATGGTTTGCAGAGTCACATTCAAATTTTCTTCCATCAATAACTGCATGCAGTCAGTTAAAATAACAAGATAACCTAGAAGGAAGAAAAGCTCACATTTATTTCCTCACTTTGGCACAAATTACTCACTAGTCAGAATTTTTGAATCTCTTCACCTTTCTGAGGTAAATAAATTGAGTGCCATGCGTCTTAATATGTATGGGTCTTTCATATAAGATGTTAAAAACTGCATTGTGTAGATAATAGATCCATTGATGAGGGACCAGACTGGGAATTGGCTGAGCTGGGTTCTCGTGTAGGTTCTCTCTGTGAGTGGCTGTGTGGGGTTAAGAAAATCACTGAGCCTTGGAGCCCCCGTATGTGCCAGCCCCTCTCCCAGTACAGCCCTTGAGGGTGTTGAGGTCATCACATACGGATGACCATGACTGAGAGACCCATCTTCCTATATCCCTGTGCACAAAAATACAGAACTTTGGGGGTTTGTTTGGTCTCTACTTGATTTTACCCTCAACCCTCATTTCCTCTGCTGTGCAACTTCTGTTGGTGTTGAACACAGAGGGGTTTTTAGTGGTGTCTCATCAGTGCATTGATTTACAAGTGTGCGTACTAGTTTCCTGGTGTTCTTATTACTGTGGGTGGTTGCAACGTGGTGTAAGATCCACTGAGATGGCAGTCAGTATATGAATATGAAGCAGTCTGTTACTGTTTTGTTAATGGTTGACAATTCAATAGCTAAAAAAAAATGCAAGTGTTAAGCTACACAAGTAGTGGGCGCTTCGGTTAGTTGTAATATTGAAAATGTGACCCTGTTTTAGGTATGCCTGAAATGTTTTACTTTTAACTTCTTTTTATCAAATTCAGCTTTTTTTTTTATTTATTTAAAGTGAAAAATATGACTTTGAAATGTTTCAATTAGCATCAGTGCAAAACATTTTAACTTTACTACATTTTAATCTTTTTTTGTCAAAAGTGATTGTGAAATTCAGAACAACTTCATTAATGGTTTCCGCTGCCCAGAACCACATAGTTCTGTGGATAAGCTATTTGCCAAAAAAGCAAAGGAATCAATCTACTCGGTTCTATTTATAAACAAAAACTTTAAGAATTCATCTCTTTTTTTACAAAGCTTATTTTGCAGACCTGTCTCTTACTGCATAAATTGGATTAGTTTTCAGTCTTGTAGTGTGTCTGTTCAAAACAACAAGCCCAAAAATCGTGACTGTTTCTCACAGTTTTGAATTTGTTTTCAGCTGTGGCAACAACACATTGTGGTATTTGTTGTCTGCGCTGGTGTGGACATTTTCCACGCTTCTGTATTGCCCTTACAAAGTGAGAGGGCTTCAGACTTATGTAACACAGGTTCAGATTTTTCTTCCCAGTGTTGCTTTCTCAAACATTTAACTTTCCTGACTGTGCCCACAAAATGGCGACAATGCTGCAAGGTCACCAGGGAACACTAAAAAATTCTCCTAGGGAAAGGCAATTGGATTAATACTATGAATTAGAATATATTTGTGCTTGACTGTTTTTCCAATATCTTCATTAGCACTGTTGTTGATAACATAGCTTTTAATAGCTTTTATAACCACAAATGCAGCAAGGAATGAAGCAAATAGGTCATTAATCCCTTAAAAGTACAATTTAATGCAATGCTTCATGACAGGAAGTTAACAGGATAATAAAACCTTTACTGTTTTAAGCCACACTTAATATTTTTATGGCACAGTTGGCTTGACAAAATACTCTTTGTGAGTCATCACTTCAAAGCAAGGTCCTGGGGACCAATTAAAGTTGTGTCTGCAACCCCCATGCATAACTGCATGGAAGCGTGAGGTATTTCAAAATATCTCTTTCAAGTAATAAGAGTTGTACCAAGATGAAGTAAAAGGGACCTTTTGCTTCAAGCCTTTTAATTTAATATGCCAGTGTGTGGAGACACCCTTGGGGAATGAGAAATTGATTTTCATTCTTTACATGGATCCTACAGTAATTTGCACTGTCAAAATAGTCCATGGCATTTGTCTTCCAAAAATTATATCCTTGACAGGCAAAAAATAGCAGGAGAGATTGTCCTTGATTTCAAGCTTTATCTTGAAAGAGACCAAAATGCCTCTGTTATGGCTGATTAAAAAGTGAGAAGCATAAAAGTAGTTGTCTTGCATACAGTTTGGAATACCTGGGCCAGTGGAACTGAATAGATTAAGGACAAAGCGAGGATTGCAGGATTTTCTGTTCTAGTTTGGTCTATGCTAATAAACTGCTGTTTGACCAGGCAAGGTGTTTAACATCCCATTGGTTGATTTTCACTTTGAATGAATTGGAAATATGTCCGTGTTGTTCTGATGTTGCTGATATTGCCACATACCTAATGGGGATGTTCTCATCTGAATGGCATAGTGAGCATTTTTGTGTGAATTTTATAGACTCCTGGGGAATCAGCTTGGGTGTAAGCTCTTCATAAGTAACATGATGGCTTTCATACTGGAGCAAGTGACATCCATGTTTTTGTTGTGTTTTTTTGGGGGGATCATCTGGATAGAATCCCTTTAATTATTCTGCAAATAGCAAGTTTACAGTGATAATTCACTGTTGGAGGAATGGGACAGCCAATCTATTATTTTCATGTAAGTAGAGAATAAAGATTAGATGAGCTGTGTTTTCTGACAGACACCATGTGTTTATGGAAAAATAACTCCCTGCTATACTTGGATCTAATGTCTTCATTGTGCTTATTCTGCAAGAGATAATTTGTGCCTCAACAAACTTATAATAAAATATTGATTGTTATTATAACAAATACCACTGGCAGACAAAAATGGGGGGTCAACAGGAAGAAAGTGATGTAATGAATCAGAAGTGAGAACTAGATCTGTGTTTCCTGGGTTGTAGTTTGCAGCTGTGTTTGCAGGACTGCAATATCTCAAGTACTGTGGTTTCTTTGAAGAAAATTCTACACTACCAGAAAAAAAAAAGAAACCCAAACAACAAAATACTGAATTGTTTCAAGATACAGCCACTTCTCCACACCAGATAATAATTTCTCGGGCACTGACATCTCTTCCTTTTTCTTTCGGAATTTCCTTGGATTTTGATTGTGTAATTTGTTTGTGGCTTGGGTTGGTGAATCAGGACTGAAGAACCAATTGAAGAGCTAGTGTAACAGATCATAACATTGTTACGTGTTAGTATCCTGGCAAGTTCATAAGAAATGTGCTGTGGAGTAGGAATAGAGGTGCAAAGAAAAGGTACTGGCATGAGTGGTATAAATTTGAGATGCAGATGCACAAGACAGAGTTCACATGAGAATATTTAGATTTCTGTTTTCTGTCTAGGAAGCATTTTTGCAGGAGTGTTTTTGTGAACAACCAACTGTTTTTTCCCTCACGTTCTCCCCCTCAAATTTCCTAATTATCTGTCACTTCCATCTCCTTATCCTGTATCTCCGTTTAGTGCCCTAGGAACATCTTGGGAGCTTGAAAGTAGACAGCTTTGGTAAATGTTTAGCAATGGCTCATGTGCAGATTTCTGAATCCAAGGAGGTTCAACCCGTGGGAAAGTTTCAAGTCCCATCTTAGGACTAAGTTCCAAGTATTGTTAAATGGCTGAGGTTAGAAATAGTGGGAAAAGAGTAAATAGATGCAGAGCTGCAAGTCAAATCTTTACACCCTTTCTTTTCCCTCTCCCCACAACCTTGCCTCATGCACTGTTGTCATATGAGTCAGGCTGTTTCTCCCTCTGCAACACCCCTCTAAGTGGGAAAGTGGATCTATAAAAACTAATAGAAACGAGAGACAGAAAAAACCCCTAACCCAACCAACTCTTGATCTTCAGACTCGGAGACTTTGACTGAGAGCCAAATGTTTCAAACAGCAGCCCTTTCATAAGCGGGAGGGCCTGTGCTAGATCTGTTGGGTATGCAGTGTGACCACATAATGCTCAGCACATGTCAACAGAACTGATAACCAAATTGTACCTCTCAGCCTCCCATACAGCACAGCTTTGGCAGGCTTTCAGTCTCTCAGTCCTAATTAACACGCTATGACTAGAAGGTTAAAGCCACAGCTTTATTTACTGCACAATTAACGGGTAAACATGACTTAATCATAACTCAAACATTCAGCATTTACGAGAAAATTTAAAAATCCTTTTAGGAGCCCTTTTGACCTCGAGCCTCCAAGCAGACCTCTTGTAATGCGGAATTAACTGCCTGTTCCACCAAGGGACGTGGGGACTCTCTGTGACACCACAGATTTCAATCCTCGAAAAAATTAAAACCAACATCAACTTAATAGACATTCTTGTGTGTGGGTCCTATCCCAGTGTCAGAGTTCTTCTGGCCTAAATCTGCATCCGATGGCATCTGAGCACTGGCTTTAGTGAAAATCCCCAAGTATCAGGATATGTCCTTGTTGTTCTTGGATCTCAGTAGTTCTGCTGTGGCCCAAACTAACCCCTCAAGCTTTGATCAAAATGCAGCAGCTTAGTCCTGCTCTTGCAGAGACCTAGACATGTGCTTAACTTTACATCTTGTGGACTTGTTAACTTAATAAACTAACCACGCAGAAAGTTTGGCATCCATGTACTGTTTGTTTATCATGTTTGGACCTTTAGATGACAGCTGAATTACTCAGTTTTTAAGTACTGTAGAAACCCACCAATATAAATTGACTTCAGCAGCAAATACCTTTTTGCTTAAGACAACTGGTGCCTCACTACTCAGTTTATGGTTTGTTTCACACCCAAATAGACATGTAATCCTTTCAATTAGGCTAGATATTATACCAGGGGTGGGAACCAATCTTAATCTCTGGGGAAGCACCCCAGGACAAGGCAATTGTGTTGTAGGATGGAATCATAGAATCATTTAGGTTGGAAAAGACCTTTAACATCATCGAGTACAACCGCTAAGCCAGCACTGCCATGTTCACTGCTAAACCGTGTCCCTAAGTGCCACATCTGCATGTTTTTAAGTCTTCCAGGGATGGTGGTGATTCCACCACTGCCCTGGGCAGGCAGTTCCAATACCTGACCACCCTTTCAGTGAAGAAAATGTTCCCTATTATCCAACCTAAACGTTCCCTGGTGCAACTTGAGGCCATTTCCTCTCATCCTGTCACTTATCACCTGGGAGAAGAGCCCGACTCCCATCTGGCTACCTCCTGTCAGATAGTTGTGGAGAGTGATAAGGTCCCCTCTGAGCCTCCTTTTCTCCAGGCTTAACACTCCCAGTTCCCTCAGCTGCTCGTCATCAGATTTGTGCTCCAGACCCTTCCCCAGCTCCATTGCCCTTCTCTGGACATGCTCCAGCCTATCAATGTCCTTCTTGTAGTGAGGGCCTCAGAACTGAACCCAGGACTTGAGGTGTGCCCTCACCATAGCATGGTGGCCACCAGCTGCACCTGCTCTGTAAGGGACTGTTCCCATGCTCAGAATTAGGCAGTCGTTCCTCATCTCCAGAATCTAGTGATTTACACATCACCAGGTGTACAGGCATCACATTTTGATGACACCCCACCACTGCCATCACAAAATGTACAGCCATCTCACTGGTAGAAAGGATGTACATCCTAGAAAAGATGGAAGGGGGAAAAAGCTTTCCTTTTCTGAAAGCAGAATGACTTTGGTAGATAAGTACTATCTACTGAAATGAATTGAGTTTCAATATTGTGCAGATTAACACAATGCAATTGTCCACTATGAAAAATACTAACCCTCTTCCACCTGAACTCCTAATTTTTTAATACCATCATTGCTACCAGCACACTGTTTCTGCCACTGCACTAAAGGCTGAGCTGGAAATTTGATCTCTCCCACCCCTGGTTCAGGCTGCAATATGAAAAATCTTTGCCAGGAAAAGAGGTGAAGTAAAGAGGGAGTAGCTAGTATCAACCAGAGTGGATCAATAAAAGAATTTAAAACACCCCTTTAGATATATTACTGTATTTTACAACCTGTAAATTGCAACAGAGAATAAAACCAATCAAGAGAAAGAAAATTGTTCGTAATTTGTTGCTCGAAAATGCTGTTTCTTAAAAGTCTTGGTGCTGTTGCTAATACCAGTTTTTTCCATAGTCTTATGTATTTCTTCTAGATACCAAAAATACCACATCTGCTACCATGTAAGACTTATGTAAGGACATGTAAGAAGAAAGATGGATGAGCAGAAGCTGGTGCTTCTGGCACAAGCTGAGGGGAGACAGCAGAGCACAGTTATTGTGACCTGTCAGGATGCTGTGTGCTTCAGATGGGCAGATTTGAGCCCTGTATGTGGGGTGCATTCCTGCCCCTCCCCGATCCCATGAGCTTCTCCCAACCATTTAAGAGGCGTTTCCTCTTCCAGTTCAGCCCATGCTAGAAGTTGATACAGAGTGGGAGGAACTGCAGAATAAAGGAAGCTTTGTGGTTCTAGGACTGGCCAGTACATTGGCAAAATTCCTATGCCCTCCCACTCACTACTTCTGCAGCTGCCTGTGGCGTTTGCCACCTGTTGGGATGTGCCCTGGGACACAGGAGGTAACCACTGTGCATTACATTGCTTCAGATCTGCATTCAGATGGTCCTGTGAGACTGTCTTGCAGTGGTGAGAATAAATGAAGATTTAGGACTCTAATCTTCTATTCCAGCTCTGCCATTGACTTGCTTGAACTGAGAGGGAAACCAGTCACTCTGACTTCCGTGCTCCTCAGCTTTCCTGCCTGTACAGTGGAGCTATTTGTGCTTATCAAGAAAACATCAGTGACTTGAAATATTCATTGTGTTTGGAGAAAGCTTTAGTTTCTTGGATTTGTGGTCCCGTTGGAAGTGTTGAGTATTTCTAATGTAGGAGAATATGGTGGTTTTTTGCTTCCTCTTAGTGTGTTATTCACTTCTTGGCTTCAGGACTAATGTGCACATCCTCATGTGTGTCTGTGCCAGCACTCAGTTTTGTGTGTGCCAAGATAGGTCACAGTGTCTGTATTTACTATGTACAGCCTACATACCGCCTTTGTGAGTAAGTATGGCAGCAATGTCATAGAGGAAGGGGGGGAGTATCCGTGTGTCTGTATATAAGATCATATATTTGTACAAAGTGTGTGTCTGTGGGCTTCAGAGACTGAAGGGAGTCTGTGGTTCAGACAGTCTGCCTGGTTTTTTTCTTTCTTTCTCTTTTTTTTTTTTTTTCTCTGAAGGCAGCAAAATATGTTGATATGGATTTTTTTATAGGAGCTTTTTGTGTTTTTAGTTAACACATTTCCCTCACATCAGATCTTGCCAAACATCATTTACTTACTAGTACTGCAAAAGTAGGTAACCTGAAGGCAGCACCATTCCCTGTTGTTTGCTTCCAAACTGCTCAGAGACATGCTGTAATAAGACTCCCAGTAAAAAACAGCAGAATATCAGCATGAGCAGGAAAGCTGAGCAAAAATGCCTGTGCTTATACTGCATGTGTGCTTAAATATTTAGCTGCAGTAGTGCCAAGGTTGTGAGTTTGTAACGCAGAAATACTGCCGCTGACGTGCTCCGTGGAACTGTGACCCAGTAACTTCATTTGTGAATTATGTCCTGTGCGATGTTTTTGTTCAGTATTCTCACTGGTAAAATGAGGCTTCAATCATGGTACAACTGGGACAAAAAGGGAAGCTTCATACAGGCTAATCTACAATGAAGTGCAGAATTTTCATTCATGAGAATAACGTTTGTGATTTTTTTTTTTTCCTCTCAGAAATGAAATGCCTGCAGTAAAAAAGTACAATAAAAAGGAAGTGAACTCTTCCTGACTGCTGGAGTTTGCAAGTAATGACCTCTTTTCTCTTTTTTTTCCTCCCTCTTTTTTCTTTTTTGTTGTTACCAACTATCAAGATTTCTCAGTGGAAATAAGCTATTTTGTCTATGGATAGATCGTTCATCAGAGGGATTGAAATACATTCTTCATAAGCATGCTGAACATACCCAGCCATTAATAACAACATTTTTAGTGGTGAATAAAACAGAGGATATTGCACATTGCCAGTAGGGAAATTGATTTATCATGCTTTGGTTTGGTCTGCATTAAGAAATGTCACACATACTCAAAGTGTTTTGCATAGTTAGTGTCCTGTGTTTTGCCGTAAAAAAATCGCTGCTAAACTCTGTTTTGGTATCTTTTTCTTGACCTCATGTCAGCAAGGAAACAGTATTTTCCATGACGTATGTTTAGCCAATTCACAGATATACTTTTGATATGTATATATGTACATATACATATACATACATACATACATATATATGTGTATACATATATATGTGTTTAGGTATTTTGATTAATTAGACCAAAAAACTTGCTTCTCCCAGAAGGACCACACTGGAGTGTGTATACACTGACTTTGTATAAAATATCCAAGGATGAATTACTGACACACGGGAGGACTTGCTTCTTCTGAGCTTAGGACTTCAAGGAACTTGCACTTCTGGACTTTATGTTTGCCCCTTGAAATCAGTGGCAATTAAAACCAGCTTTATGGATTTACAAGACAACTTGGAGATTGGTGCAGCCAAAGCGCAGTTGTTGCGAGAGGAATTCAGTTTGCCTGTGTGCACAAGGTTGGTTGGCATGCTCTCAGATAAGTTTAACTTGAATTGGTCAAAAGCAATAAGTTGTCCATGGTATGCCCATACAGACAGGATAGAAGGCATGGTATCCCCACAGACTCTTCTAAAACTTCTTTTCAGAGCTCTGTGAACATATTCAATGAGCACTGTTAGGCTGATGGTGATGATGCCACTCTCAGCATCTATAAATCTTCCCACTACTTCTTGAAAGACAAAATGTACTTACGTTACATCCTGAAAAGGAAATTTAAAAGACTAAATTTGTTAACGTCCAGATTTGGCTTGAGGTTTTTGTGTTTGTTTGCTCTTGGGTTTTTTCCTAAACTTATTGAGGAGACATACAAGCAAAATTTGGAAATTCCTTACTGTGGCTGAATTTGTGTTCATTGAGCAGAAAATAACTGATCAGAACATACATGGAAATATTTTTGTGTGGCTTTTTTTGTTTTCAGTGCTAACATAAATAAACTGTTTAACTGATTTTGTATAAACTTTCCAAAAAAAATCTCAAGCACGGAAAATTTCATCTCAAAATGTAGTTTATTTGAGAAAATTACAAGCAACAGAAAAAAGAGGGTTAGAATGGAAATCTGAACTCCTCATTAACAAGAGTTAAGTGCCAACTTAAATGCCAGGGTTTTTTTTCTGTTAATATTTGGTTTAAAGTTACAGACAGGTTTGGAAGAGCTTAGCTCTTTTTAACCCCTTTTATATTGCTACCACTGACTTAGTTTTGTTTCAAAGTGATGGCATGGGTTCAGGGCTCTGTAGCTGTCTTCACCACAGCAGTAGACATGTTTTTTAGCTTTTTCTTTCAGGTCATCACTTGAGACTGTCTTCACACAGCCTTAAATTCCACACAAATCCCTCTCCCTTATATAGGCTAGATCTAAATATTTAGTGGCATAAGCCAGTGGAGATCATTAGGGCTAAGGCAGTCCTTAGGCTGGTGGATTATGGCTTCTGGTTTCTCCCTAACACGGCTAAAAGGTGTGCACAAAACTCACTGAAACACAATGCAGCCAAAACAAGGATGTACTTTGTTTTTAGTGCTTAGCTGGGGCAGAAACCTGCACAGCTTCATCTCTGGAAACGATGGCAAGTAACATTTTGAGCCCGTCACACTTTTCATCTGGAAATCTCAGCACTTTTAGGACAGTGAGGAGATGGATGTTATTTGACTGCCTTTACTCTTGGTCTAACTAAATATGGAGATTGCTGTGGTCTAATGGATAGGACCTGCATCTAACTCCTTAGCAAGAAGCTAACTCCATTCCTGGCTCTGCAGCAAATTCCCTATGTAACCTCTGGCAAACTTTCTCTTCCTTTGCTCCTTCCTTTGGAAAATTCCTCTGAATTCAGGGGGGCATTTTGTTGAGCGAAGGCAGGATGAGGAGTCACTTTACCAGATTTGGAGTCTCTTTTGCTTTTTGAAGGTTAGCCAATTCAGTTCTGAGACCAACAGTGAATGTCTCCATTGCAGTTCTTAAGAGAATTGTCTCTTTTCCCAGTGATGTAAATTTTGTTTACATTTTATGCTTTCTACTTTTAAAAACCTCCCTGGTCTGTCTTTGTTCCCGATTTTTTTAGTCCAGAAGATTTTTATTAGATATACAGAAGAAGGGATCCAAGCATGTATTAAAAGCAATTATAATAACTCTTAATTTAAAAATTGCCTATCGCAAACATTCAGAAAGCATTCAAGTGGTCAGTGATATTTCACTGAGTACAGGAGTGAGCACATCTCTTATTTTTAGGTTATGAAAATGATTAAGTTTTCTGTAACTCTGAGGAAGAATCTGACAGCCCATGCACTTGAAAGAGCAGGCCTACAATTCTGGAGCTGCAGATTGAAAGATGACAATTGAAAGATGACAATTCAAAGAAGACTTCTGTCAGAAGTGTTTCTGTCAAGCACTGACAGTCTGCAAAACACGCATGCAAGCGAAATGGCAAGGTGCCTGCACACCAAGGCCATAATCAGGCAGCCTGAGCCACACAGTGCCGGCACACAGTTTTTCCTATCAGTTGTTTTTCAAAGTCTCCATTCTTAGTGTATTTCAGCCCTCTAAACCATCCATCAGAGGCCTTCAGAGGTGCTTGGCTTTCTCCACTGAGTAAGCATAGGGATTGCAGGGGGTTATAGGCTGCACCTCAAATCCTGTGTTCAGTTTTGGGGCCCCTCACGACAAGAAAGACAATAAAGTGCTAGAGCATGTCCAGAGAAGAACAATGGAGCTGGGAAAGGGTCTGGAACACAAGTCTTGTGACCTGAGGTAGCTGGGATTGTTTAGTCTGGGGAAAAGTAGATTCAAGGGGACCTTATTGCTCACTACAACTCCCTGACAGGAGGGTGTAGCCAGGTGAGGGTCAGTCTGGTCTCTTTGTCTCCCTCCTCCCAGGATAAGAGGAAATGGCTTCAAGTTGCACCAAGGGAGGTTTAGATTGGGTATTAAGAAACATTTCTTCACTGAAAGGGTTGTCAAGCATTGGAACTGGCTGTCCTGGATAGTGGTTAAATCACCATCCCTGGAAGTATTTAAGAAATGTGTAAATGTGGCACTTGGGGACTTGGTTTAGTGGTGAACAAGGTGGTGTTAGGTTGATGGTTGGACTTGATAGTCTAATGGGTCTTTTCTAACCTAGATTATTCTATGGCCACCTGAATGTGGTCCTCAGGGCCTAGGCATGTTCCCACAAAATGATATCAAAGCCTTCACTCTCATCACTGCAAGCTAAAGTGGACTTGTCTGTCCATAGCAACAGTCAGTTAACATTTACAAAACTACAAGCTATTGACTGACATTTCCAATCAATCATATTTTTTAGCCAGACAATTCCACCACTGGTTAGACATAATTCTAGATTTCTTAAAATGCTCTGAAAATTTCAGCCGTTTCTTCACTAGCAAATTTCTCCTCCTTTAATTACACAGAAAACTTTAAAGTGTAACAAGCTGCATTTTGCTGTTTCCATTTTTCAGTAACATGGACAAAAATATAATCTAATGAGCAAAACATTTATTTTGGTACAGGATTCTTCCTGCTGCTTAATGCTGTTTCCTTCTGCGTTTTTTTCAAGAGTGCATGGTTTTTCACATTGGCAGGATGTGTGTGGACATGAGCTGAATATATATTTAATCTTAAATTTGGTTGCAAGCACTAAGTTATTGCACAACAATGCCTGCATGAAGGCAGAATTATGTCAGCTCAGTAGGGTCTTATGATAAGGGAGACAGGGGCCTGCTCTTAAACAAGCAGGGTCCAGCATTTTCTGAAGTAGCAATACTGATACGAACACTTAGTTTTTACAGAATCTACAACTCGGCCTATAGCCTTTCTTGTGAGGCAGATACAACCCCCTCACAGTTAAAATACATTTTGGATGTTGGTTGTTTTTTTTTTAGTAATAGTAACCCCTTGAGTACGCTCAGTGCTGTCACCACATGTCATGATGGTTAAAGTAACTGCATTAGGAAATGAAGTGGCAACTCAGTGCTGTGAGACTTGTGCTGATCGTGGGGGACCTGGAATAGAAATAGAGATACAAGCTCAGGCACTTATATGGACAACATCAATTCCCTTCCAGATGATGATACTTATGTTCATTTTTTCCCTGCAGGAAGCCCTCAGGCTAATATTTGTTAGGAGAGAGCTGTTTGCAACTGGGGTAAATGCAGAATGTATGTGTCTCTCTCAGAAATGCTCACAAATTCCAGCTAGCACAATATTGTTCTGTGTCTGGCACTATGTTACGTCTGCATTTGAGGTATTTCTGTACTTTAACCAGAAAAATCCCAACTAAATCCAGCTCTTGGTCTTCATGGAAGGGTCCCTTGCAAAGGTACATCATCCCCTTCGAGGTCCACCTGCACACACTTTCTATAGTGCTGATTTATGCAACCTGACATGTTTACGCCACTGTGGATATTTCCTTCTGGTCATGAAAATAGCTTTGAGTGGCAGAGAGCTTCTTTTCTTTCTCACAATTGCTTCCTTTTTGCCCTCTAGGAGATACTAATGTTGTCTGTCAGCTTGGAGCTTTATGCTCCCATAAGTTTCTTACCAGTCCCACTGCTTCTTTATCCTTGAATGAATGGTGAGACCTTTTGCCATAGTGACTGAAAGGCAGAATGGAAAGAAAGAGGTGACCTTGCAGGAGCTCAAGAATGAGGTGGGATCTGGCAATGAAACTCTGTGGGTGGTTTTGAGTTTGTAAGCTGGGCTCAGTGCTGTAGGTCAATGAGGAGGGAATGTCTCATTGTCTCTTCTTTTTTGGCTGTTCCCAGCCCTCTACCCCAAAGCTCTGCTGCTCTGAGAGTCCAAGAAGTTGGTTCTACTGCTTTTGCAAATAGTATTGTCCTCCACCACAAGTACTGTTGAGTTTTGACTTGGGAGGGTGGGGAGCCGAGGTGAAAGTGCTTTGACCTTCACAAGGTTTTTGCAACACAATTTTTACTCATTCCTTCAATGCCCTCAATCTTTCCCAGATGAGTGGACATGCCCCAAGGCACAATTACAGATGGTCTGCAGAGAAGGAACACAATAAAACAAAAACCAAGAAGTAACCAAGCTCTTAGGCTTATTTAATGATATGTTCTATTTCTTAAGGGGAATTCAATTTTTAAAAGCTTTTGGATGATTAAAAATCTAGTCATTTAAAATCCTGGTAGGTGTCTGCTTATTCAGATGCTTAATTACTGTTCAAAATCTGGTCATCAGAGCTGTCCTTCCACACAGATTTTGTGACAATTTTTCCTGTATTGGAACTGTCACCGGACATCGTTTTGGTGTCACCTGTAAGAGAAGGATATATCTGCTGCAAATAAATGTCAGATAACCTTCCAGAAAGCATAAGAAAAGGTGACGAAAAATAATTATATATAGTTAGAACATGGATGCAATATCACTGTGAATGTGAGTGACCAGATGCCTGAAAGCAAAATGTAAGATGCCTGTTTTTCCTAGTGGGGCTCTGAAGCTGATACTCCATTGGTATAGGAATGAAGCCAAGTAATAAGACAAGTGAAATGTTGTGGTTCTGGGAATTTCTAGCAGGCTTATGGCTCACATGTGTATTTCATGTGAAAGCATGTCATGTGCCTGTCCTGGCTGATCTTGTATACAGCTGTTGAACAAAAGTATGTGGAAGAAAGATTGCATGCAAATTTCTCTTCTACTGTGCCAAACAGAGGTGTTTTAGTCCAAGAGATGTTAATTATTTGGGCTGGGCAAGGAAGTACTTTCAGCAAAGGACTTTAATTCACAGAATGACAGAAACGTTAAGGCTGGAAAAGACCTCCAAGATCATTGAGTCCAACATTTGTCAACTAGACCAGAGCACTGAATGCCATATCCAGTTATACCTTGAGCACCTCCACAGGTGGTGACTCCACCACTTCCCTGGGCAGCCCATTCCAACGTCTGACAACCCCTTCCATAAAGAAATTCTTCCTGATGTCCAACCTGAACCTCCCCTGTCTTGGATTGAGGCTGTTTCCTCTTGTCCTGTCACTTGTTACCTGGGAGAAGAAGCCAACCCCCACTTGGCTACAACCTTCTTTTAGGTAGATGTGTACTGATGTACACCCTTTTTCATTGTTGCAATGTGCTTTCATTACCTAAAATAGCATTCATTTACCTAAAGTAGCATTCTACTCCCTACCTGTAAACTTGTTCCCTTCACCATCATTAACATTTTTCAGTAGTGAGTCACTGAAAACTGCAATGACACATTCAGACACTGAATTTATTGCTTACTTGCTTATAAGGAGTCTCTGATCCTTGATGTGATATAGATTATATATAGAATTGTAAATGTAGTATTTAAGAGACTGCCAGACTTTCTGTGTCTGTGCAGCTTCAGACCATCAGTGTGGCCTGAACCCTTGAACTTTAAGAGTGAAAGCATGAATCCTCTCAGAGCTAAACTTGTAATGAAGTAGTTTATAAGTCAGGCTTTTGTGCTGATTGTTTTAAAAAATGGTCTGAAAAAGATGGGAATAAAATAACCTCAAAATGGGGACGACACTTTCTCTTTGAGTTTCTGCAAAAGGCAGTAAGTACATGGAGACTGGAACTATTGGTTGTCAATTACTTGATTTTACATAGAGCACATGACGTTTCAAAAACATCTGTGTTTACGCTGGCTTCAAATGGTGACAAAAGAGTTGAGAAGCTGTTTTTATGGGAAGTTTGAAGAGAGAAGTCAGGAATAATACATAGGGAAGAACATACCAGTAGATTTGATAGTTTGGTGACCTTCCTTAAACAACAAATAATCCCTCCTGAAAATATTGAGCTGTTAACCTAGTTAAAGCTGAAAGGATCCTTCCTTTGCCAGTTGAACACTGAAAAGCCTTGGTTTCTTAAATTAAATTGTTCCATGACTTCTCACCTGCAAGGTTTTCCTGTTTTCTGAAGTCAAGAGATAAACATCATTCACGAGTGGCTCAGCTGTACTGATCAGGAAGATGGATTAAGATGATGTTTCTCTCAGCCAACAGATGTGACAACCTGGTTTTATATGGAGCCAGTTTTAAGAAGTCTTACTTAAGAAAACAGAAAGAACTGAAGAGGAGTTGCCTCCGTGGCATTTCCTTCCTTCTCCCCCTAAATTTGTAATACATAAATACTCCCTGAAATCATTGCTTGGAGTGACCTTGAATGGGTTCTCAACCTTTGATGAATTCCTTTCAGGTTTTATTTCTGAAGAGTTTGCACAGTTAGAGAAAAAAGATATTCCTGGGGGATTCCCTAGGAATATCTGTCTGTCTTGTTATGGGATACGTTTCTTGTGCTGTCACAAGATGAAATGAGGGGCTCCCCTGACAAACATAAAAGTTATATGACAACCCGTCTATTTTTAGATGATTTAAATCAGTCAAGAGGGAAAAACATTTGTTTCCAAGACTGTAATTTTCCAGATGACACCATTTTATTGCACGGTGCCATACCATGAGAAAGAGCATTCTTGTGGCTTTTGAACTGGAAATCCTGTAGGAATGCTATTTCTGGCATTTATTTGCTGTGAAGGGAGGCACACATGGAGAGCAGACAGACTGACCAGATACAGTTTGTGGTATTAAGGCATTCAGAAAAGTCCCTGCTGCACAACCCTTTTCCAGTATACAACGTGTTGAGTGAAGTTGAAAAATTATCAATGAAGTTCAAATCTGAAAGCCATCATCTGATCCGACAGCCAGACTTTCATACTATTAATGTATTCCTTCCTCTTGCAGAAATGCTATTTTCAGTATCCAGCTTTTCTGTCTTCATACATTGATGCTTACAAAATAATTCTTGGGAATGAACAAGATTTTGGTACAAAGTGGGAACGAGAATTGAATGCACACTGGAATGAGAAACCAAATGCTGTCACTCCATTTTAACGGGGAAGATATTTTCTTATTTACCCAAGTACTGTGTACAAACACACAAAAAAAGAATGAACACCAGCTTAGGCACATACTTTGCTCACGTTCTGAAACTGGTGGGGTTACTGAATTTAATGTGACTTCCCATGCAAGGAAAGTTTTTGCATGGCTAAATGCTTATGAGAAATGACGCTCTATAGCTTAAGACTGTACCATCAGATGCTTTCTGTAGTCAGTTAAATACAGCAGGCTGGATTTTTTTTATTTTTTCATTAAAAAAAAGTAGAACTAGCTCTGAAATTTTCTTGAATATAGTTGTGCCTTTCCACAGCCTCTCTCTCAGGAACAGCTCTAAAATGATAGTCTGCCTGAACGGAGCAAAAACCCTAATAAATATGGTGCATTCCTCTTTAAAAAGTATATTTATTTAGTAAGTTTAGAAACCACTCTGAGGTTAGGTTACAGCTATTGGGATTAGAGGGCGTCTCGTGGGCAGTTCAGACATCAAGCTATAGGTCCGTGGAACGAAGCTGAGCTGTTTCTAGCCTGATGTCTGAATTATGAATTAGGTTCATTCTAATTCCAATGGGGTAAACCTCAGAGCAGTTTATATACTTATGGCTAAGTGCTCCTAAAATACAGGCTATTTATTTAAAACATACATGTAAAATGTAATATCTAAAAAAGATGTCTGGCCTAGCAATGATGGAGCACAGCAATCCAGCCAAATAAAATCTTAATTCTGACTTTGGAGCCCTCGGAAGGGGATGGCACAGCTGGCTTTATGCCACAAGCTGATACTCCCAGGTAGGTCAGATCCCTGCTTGGCTCAGCGTGAACTGGAACAGCCACAAGACTAAATTAATTTGCCTCAGCTATGGCACTTGCCCCTTCCTGTGCCATGCCTGTCATGCCAAAGCTGGGAGAGCCTTGGGTCACGATGCCCTGCCTTGAGGATTCAGGAAAGTTCTGCAGGCCAAGAATACTCTGCAGGGTTGGCTCCTCTCTCTTTATCACTGGAGTTGTGCAAAGAAGCCCGAACTTACTTTTTAGTTTAGTTGGATGTTTGGGGAGCAGAATGGAGCTGCAGGGTTGGACAGAAGGCACAGCATTTATTAATAGCATCAGCAACTACTTCCATCTGGAACCACCCTGGTCTCTGAGCTCATTCTAGCAGCAGTGCCAGCTGGTGAACCTCTCACCCTAATCATGTGTCTTTGACCCCTGCTGCTGCAGTCAGGTAGCTGTGCCAAGCTGCATTCTGCATCTGCCTTTTTCACAGGGCTCCTCTGACTTGCCTTGTGGGGAAAAGCACTCAGTGAGGGGTCCTGCGGGAAGCTAAGCCATCCCTTTCTCTATTCCTTTTGCTCAGGTTACTGGAGAATCTGAAGTAGAGACAGCATCTGATGTTTTTTTCCTGGGATGGGAGTGGAACAGAAACTACCCACTATTTGAGGACATCTGAGCTGGCTCCATCACTGTGCAAAAAAATGAGTCAGTTTACACTCTGGTTCTCTCTTCCCTCCTCACCATGCTCCTTTTATTTCCATTCCAGGAAATAAATGTGACAAAATACCTCTCACGTAATTACTTCTGCCTTGACATTGAGATGTAGACAAATCTTCTGGAAACTACCATTCCCTGATTTGGTCAGAAGGTGAAGATCTGCTGCAGATGCAGAAGCAGCAGATGTTTAGTGGACACAAAGGGCAGATTTCTTTGGACACTGAAGAATTGTCATAGGGCTGAAGGAGTGCATAATTAATTCATGTGGGGATCCTGGGGCCAAAGATCACTTTATACAAATTTCTAGGAGTTGGCAAAACTAAATGTCACAAGTAAGCAAGTGGGAGTTAGAAATGGAGCATGGACAAAACCCACTGTTATTGTTTTCTGTTTTCAAAGGAACTAAATTTCAACATTTTGTGTGGCAGCAGAGTGCTTACTCATAGTTCTTGAATGCCTGAGGCTGACCATGCAGCACTAAGTATGTGTGAGTGTAATGAGGATATTGAAATAATCCCTGTCCCTCCGATGCCTAAATCCATTCAGAGGCACTTGTGAGGCAATACTTCATTTGGCATAACTGCATTTTGGGTTGGGCTCTGCTTGGTACAGGAACAAGAAGCTGAGTGCCTTCAGTGGACTGTTGGGATATCAGCAAACTTCCCACATCGTTGGTAGACATGAAGGTAACTAATGAAGGGGTTTGGAGAATGAGATAAAAGCAATGAAAAATCTGAATAGTGGATCTCAATCCAGCCCTGTTGCTGTCCTTTGATCCTAGATATCCATGATTCTCCATCATCCCTCTCTGGGCATTTTTAAATCTGTCTATATTATCAACAGCCTCTCCCTGGGCTGTAGCATTCATATACTTGTGCATATAAATATGTCTTTTATTCAGATATAGTCCAAATGTGGAGGAGAGGTCACATCTAGAACTGCTTGACATTTTCATGCTCTGTACCAAGACTATTTAGCCAGTAAGATTTGGTCAGATGAAGGTATCTGTTTCACCCTGTTGTGACAAGCTACAAATTTGTCCCCAGAGCTCTCTGGATTAGCATCCAGGCTATTTTGGAGGAGGTAGAGCAGGTCCTGGAGGTGTGATGGCACAGCAGAGCAGACAGGATGGCTTGGCAAGGACTCAGATGTGCCTGCAATGTGTTAGAACCAGCTGCATGCCTCGAATGGCATTTTCTTTGCTGATGACCAGTGCATATGGCCAGAGGAAAAATTCTCTAAGAAGGTGTCCTAAGAGAATATGTATCAGTCAGTAGAAGCAGAATTACAGGGGGAAAAAAATCCTGTTGTAACAGATGAAGTACCTATCAAGTGACAACAACAGTTTATTATCCTTGAGCAAAGTAATGGATATACTCAGACATAATCCTACCCTCAAGTGTTTTAATTCTGATGGAACTTCTTATTAAGGATAGACATGAAAATGGAAAAGTACACACTCTAATGGTAACAATGCCATGACAGTATTTCTGCAAGGTAGACTGGCACCTAAATTAGCTAATAAGGCTTGAAACAAGATGGAAAAAAAATTTAAAATTAAAAGGAAAGAAAACTATTTGGTACGAGTCAGTGGTTTTGTTATTTGATGAATGTTTTCAGTCCGTGTTTCCACAGCTAATTAAGATACAAAGGGTAAGAAGATTAAGCCTTTATTTTGTTCTACCTTCCCTGTCTGTTGACTGGCTTAATCAAGAAAGCTTCAAGCCCAGGTGGGAGTTCATTTATGATTTATTTATCATTTATGATTTCTCTTTGCCTCCATGTTTTACTTGAAAATGTACTTCGCTGAACTTGAAACTCATCCTGTATATACCCTTGAAAACAAAAAAGACAAATGCAATGTGTTCAAGATTCCCTCTCTCTTGGCCTCTTGATGTTGATATGGTAGGCATTGCTTATCTGTACAGAACAGAGAATATACCAACACACTCACTTATGCCATGCAATGACCAAAATCACATAGTAGTCTGATCTATACACAATGCTGATATGACCAGACTTGCTTTCATATCTCCTTAATTTCATTCGTAAGGAGGTAATTTTTTTCCTCATCAAATATTTGTGGGTTATTAAAATCACCCAACGGGCTAATGAGCCCTACAGTGTGTTTTTATGTGATCCCCAGTACATTTTCTCAACTTAAGCAAAACCAAAGTTGTGTAACTCCAGGAGCACCTGAGGGGAAAAAAAAAAGCACATGGTTTAAAAATGCACAGTTCCTGTTGTGTTGCCTTCTTGCTCCTGCTGGAGAAAGTCTCAGATTTGTACTAGCCCACAGAATATATTTATAGACAGAGAGAATATATAGAATATTTAGAATTTATAGAATCATAGTATCACAGAATGGTTTGGGTGGAAGGAACCTTAAAGATCATCTCATTCCAACGCCCCTGCCATGGGCAGGGACCCCTTCCACTAGACCAGGTTGTTCAGAGTCCCATCCAACCTGGCCTTGAACATTTCCAGGGATAGGGCAAATAACTTCACAACCTCCATGCAGAATGCAGCATCTTGTAAAGAAAGCTGCCTATATGCAAGCTGAATTTTTGGTTCATTATAAGTCAGTTAGGCCATGTTATATTTCATGTCTATGGGTTTAATAAAACAAGACTTCAAGGTTGGAGATCATTCTGGAGAGCTCAGTTTAAGTTCCTGAAATGTCACTTTCCTTCTCTACTCATGGAAAAGTTTCTTTGCCTGGTACAAGGAGTATGATTTGATTATCTATCTTCAAGGAAGGGGGAGGAAATTATATGGAAAAACTAGAGAAGGACATTCATACACACACACACACACACACACACACACAAGAAAACACCAAAAAAAGGCGTAATCATGAGCATATTGGTTGGAATGAAGTTCTTTCAGATTCTCTCATGATGTTCAGACTTTCAGACTCCTCCATTCAAAAACTCAACATGACAGGTAGACCAAGATGGTATAGTTTTGGGGTGATGAATCTAAGATTGAAACCATGTCTATAAGAAGTAACAGAAAACCTCTCTGGTATCTCTGTCAGCATGTCTGATGTTTTGAGACAGCCCGGAAGACATTTCATAGAACAAGCTTCTATGGCTCATTGCTTTAGGTTGATTACTCATATTTTCCCTTTGTAGTAATGTTTTCCTAAATGCATTTCATTCAACACAGTGTTTCTCTGGCAACAAATGGCAGCTCATTGTTGAATAGCTAGCATTGCTTTGATGATTTTAGAACTTCAGTGCCCATTTGCATAGCAGAATCCTCTACAGATCTAACACAGCCAGTTCCTTGAGTCACAATTTTCAGAAGGTTGAGCTTTAAAAGTGCACAGCTTTCAACAGCAGAAAGATGAGTGCTTCATCCCACAAAAGCATTTGAGGTTCAAGAAAGGTTCTTGTACGGTGGTGAGGCCAATGAAAACTAAAATACCTTGTAAAGTATTTTTCACACACATGTGCAAAGACACCTTGGGACAGCTAAGGGCTGTCTACTTAGGGCACTTGTGTGGGTTGGCAGAGAATGACTTGGCAGAAGTTTAAATCCAGTTTTTTATATCCCAGTTGACAGCCCCAGTCAGTAGGATATCATCTACACTGAAGTAATTTGGTCAGCCTCTCCTGTCTCACATCAATGTGGTCCATGGTTTTCCTGCTTCCCAGGCAGCCTAATCGCTGATATATGGTAAGAGAATTTCCACGTTAATTTTTTTTTTGAACAAAGAAAAAAAGTCCTTCCAAGATTTCAAATGCAGTAATTTTAATCTCTTTCATGGTCCCCCAAGGTACTGAATACACCGTGTCTGGCTAGGTCTAGCACTCCACTGCATTTCCTTGTGCTGCTTATTGAAACTTATATACAGTTTATTTTGCGGATGGCTGGCTGGGAGTCTGTTGGCAGATCTGTAGATTAGTCTTACTGTCATTCCAGAGCTGTTCCATTTATTTAAATAAATGAGTATTTTTTCAATGAAACCAAGTTTTGACCTGTATTCCAGGTGAGTGTCAAATCACTGAATCTAAACTTTCCATTCAAAATTTAGAAGTGATTTTTTGAGTCAAGGTTATGCTAAACCAACATGTTCCCATTAAGAATTCTGGTTTTATGGAAGTGGTATTTTTGACATCAAAACATATGGTCAAAAGGAAAATAATGGATGTTTGTGTTTTTCTGCAGACGCACGTGAGGTGAACTTCCTAACCTGAGCAAAGAAAGAGCAGGAGTTGTTGTACTGGAGAACTTGACATACGGATCCTAAGCTTTTAAACCACCCTTTGCAATGCTCCTTCTTAGCTAATTAGGTCCAGCTATACTGATTATTGTGGGAGCTCTTTTGTCTCTGAAAGAAAAATACATTTATGATAGTATCCTAACTTGGTTTTCATAGAGGGAAATAAACTTCTGGATTTCGGGTGTTAGTTAAAGTGACGATTCTCCCAGTATGTCACTGTGCTCCCACTAAGCTATGTCAAGAAGTTTCTCTGGAAACAAGGGTAGGCTGCTTCTGAAAAGCTGTCCTCACATTCCACGTAATTTCTAACATTCACTTAGGATGGTTGGAGCCTCCTTAGTTTAAGAACCTCCTTGCCATTAGGAGCTCTTGGTTACCTGGCCAGCTCTTATTCTACTGGGATGAGAGCTGACTGGGTGTAATTAAGTGGACGCTTCCACTTATCTCTTCATGCTGGATCAACATGGTAAAATGAAGAATACATGTTTAAAGCACTTGAAAGGCAGTAAACCTTAAAGTGGCATTTAATCAACCTGTGGAATTTTTTGCTGTGGGACATGGAGGCAAATAGGTTTGGGAGTCAGGGTAGGATTAAGCACTTGAATAGGAATAATACCTGCAGTTAACTTGTGAGGTTAAAGTATTATGAGGTTTATCAGTTCTTTCGCTTCTGGGCATAAACTGCCATCTCAGCTTGTGAAAGAACTCATTTCTGCTCTTGCTCATTGCTCAGAGACGTTTGTGGGATGTTTTCACAGGGTGTGGGGCACCTGAGTAAGTTGGTGCCCGAGGGGAGGACAGCAAACCGGAATGGTCAATAGCCCTTCTGTGCAGCGGGATCTGCCACACTGGTTTTGATCCCCCTGCTTGTGAGGGATTCCAGAGCCCATGTGGGAGGAAAGCAGTACAGCCAGTGGGCTGCCTTGTATTAAATCTTGTTCACAGAAAATTGTCAAGGCTGGGAAGTGATTTATCATCCAATCACTGCATGGCCACTTTTCCATACGAAATAGAAGCCCTCCATTATGTCTGTGTGCCTTCTGACACATGAATATCTCAAAAGGCATTAAACCCTCTCACCATTTGTTCTGAGATCTCATTTGTCTGCACATTCTCTTCCTGTGCAAGTGGCTTGAACATTCCTGCCTTTTTAAAACTTTCCATGCTGTCTCTTCACAGACAGATTATATGTATGCATGTTATAGCTAGAAGTAAATGCACAGGTATTAACTACAGCAGCAGGTGTTTGGGGGATTGTTCACCTCTAGAATTTTTGCAGAACACCAATTAAACAATTAGCTGTTTGCCCTGAAGGACTGGGGTTTATAAAATGGAACACTTTACAGCAAGAGTGGTTCTGACTGGAGATGGCACCAGAGATGGGTTTTGTTCTCAGACTTGCAGATTAAGATTAAAACTTTAAGTGGTTGTACCAAAGTGGCATTTTGGATTTAGACTGCAAAGCTGTGTTTAGGCTGCAAGAGAGCAGAAAGACAGTACTGTTGGTAAAGATGTTATATTAGAAAACGGGGCTAAGAGTGGCTCTCTTCAGGCAGGCATACAGTGACTTCAGACAGGCTTGCAGGAACATCTGATAGTCTTATCTCACAGAGATTAAAAAGAGGGAGAACGTTCTGACTGCTTTGAATGATTAACAAAATCACAGCGTTACTAAGAGGTCTGGCTGAACCCAAACAAAAACAAGTGATGCTTTTCCTCCAGTTGGCTTCAAGGAGCCTGTCAAGGTGTTAGATATGCTGATTTCCAAAACCTGGATAAAGGGATGAGGAACCCAATTTAAAAGCTTCTTTTATTTCTGTACTCCATTCAGAGCTTTATTCCTACAGAGGGGAAGGTGTTGGAGATGCCATGAAATATGCTGTGTCTCTCTAGTGACCTGTGTATCCTTGGGTGCAGGTAGCAGGACAAGCATGAAACATCTGCATGGCGTCTACTGTCTGGAAATTTAATACATGGATCTACTGACTTTACACATCCCTTAAGGGACCATCCCTTTAAGGCTCTGTGTCTGAGATGAGTTAAGCAATGGTGCACCACTGGATTACTGAAGGACAGTGATTCCCTCACGTTACAAGATCTGTCACCAAGTTACAGTGGTCAGGGCCTTCAGTGCACGGGGAGACCTTGGTTGCCTTGACCGAACGTACCCAGGGCCTCCATCCATTCAACCCCTGCCCATCGGTCTGTCCATGAGCTCCAGTAAGCTCAGTCCTGGGCTCCCAGAGTGCTTGAGAGGTGTTGCATGTATCTTGCTGTCCTGATTTACTGACTGTATTTCCAGGATGATCATCAGCCTGTGTTCTAGCCCTGTTTCTGATCCCGTCTCTGATCTGAGCTGCAACATTGCTAGTCTTCTCTCCATTTCTGTCTCCTATCTTGACCAGATTACTTGACTTCCTTCATAGACCTCAGACAGTGTAGGTAGCCTTGGCTCCAGCTCTGTCTCCAGCTCTGTCTCCAGGGACTGTTGTGTTATGCAGTAAACATGGAATAATCCAAAATACATTTGGCATTGTGCTGTCGCGATGAGGATATTACCTGGCAGAGTCGAAGTCAGAGACAATTGCAGCTGTGGTGATGTGCTGGTTAATAGTCTCTGGACTAATTTACTCCCTGTGAACCACCCAATGGCATCCAGCTTTATTGTGCCTGTTCCTCTAGTTCAGACATGCAGCTGAACAATGTCCTGATTAGTTCTGTGCCAGAAGGGCAGCTTATAAACCCTTCTTAGACAAGGTACAACCTCCTTTTTTCCTTCCTTTGAAACCTCCTGGGGCCTGACATGTGCGGGAGTGGTGGAAAAAGGGAGGGAGAAGAGGAGGAAGGGTGAGAGGAGCAAATATCTCTTGCCAGCTGTTCCCGATGGAGAAAAAGGTTGTGATAGTAAATGATGCATTTTATGGCAGAGAGGAAATGCCTTCATCCCATGAGCTGTGGCTGCTTATGAGCACTCTGGCTGGGGTTCTGGCTACCTGAGGAGGAGGGGGTAGGTCCCTGACTACATTGGCCAGATGAAAGGTCTGCAAGTTGGGAGGTGTTGTTCCTGGTGGATGTAAAATACTTACAGGTGCTTCCTGCTGCCTGGCTCCAGCTCCAGCTCCATGTCGGGAGGCGGGAGGGCTGTGAGCAGATGATGCAGTTGTGTCTGGACGTTCTCAGGTGGCAGATCACCCCTCGGAGACTGTCATAGCAAGCGTGGATCAGCACAGCGAGATGAATCCAGAGTTGTGGAAGACTGGGATCTGTAATAGGCCATACTTTTCTGACCTGGAAAAGGGACACAGGCAAGGAATGGTGGCAGGGTTTAGTTTGTGGAATTTTTTGCCACTGTTGTTTCGTTTTGTCTGAAATGCACCTTGACCCTTCTCTTGAAATGAAATTTTTTGACCCTCCTTTGGTGGCACGCTTAAGGGGTGGTCAAAAAGCTCCACAGGAAAGATCTGTGTCATGATCTCTCTTATGAAGTCCAAAGAAAAAGAAGCTTGTACCAGGTCTAGCAAAGTTCGTAAGCAGAGCTTTAACCCTTTTGCAAGGAAGAACATTTTCTCTCAGCCATGAGGGCTTTTTTCCCCCCTCAGTTTTTTTCTTCATTCTATTTATAGCCTGCTCTAGTTTAATTTTTCTTGGCCATCAGACAAGTAAGCAAGTTTTTTCTCTGCTGATATTACGGCAGAATTTGTTTAGACATATACAAGATCTCTAATTACATAGCAGTGTGATTCCCCATGAAACATCCCCTAGTCTCCACTCCCCAAATTCATATAGGACTTCTTTTCTGCAAGGCCAAACACACTTTTAGAGTTTATAGACAAAGCTGTTCTGTGTATATATGATTTTCCCTCCCGTCTCAACCTTTTTCTCTCAAAAAGAAAAAGGAGTGAGGGAAAAAAAAAAGGAGACAGGGCAGCTGGGAAATCTTAGACTAAAGAGCAGATCACATTTCAAAACATTGTGATCTAAAAATAAGAATTCTGTTTTCCCCTTCCCTCTCTTTCTCTCCCCCTTGTTCCTCTTCTCAATGTAATCAATTTTCTAAAGAAGGAAATTCCCATCCTGGGAATATATGAACCATGTAACACTTCAGTGAGATTCATTTTACTTGCAAGACACGGTTATGTTTCTATGAATTGGAACTGGACTAAGAGCAAGGCTGAGACTATTGTAACTTGTGCAATGTTATGTAATACTGCACATACGTGCACAGACACGTGTGGTAACAGGACTACTGAGTCTGGAATTCATGTCAGTTTATGTCGGGAATCAGATATTTTTAAGGATTTCACATTAATTATTAAATATTTTGGCTTTGTGGACTTACTTCTATCTCTCAAAGGACCCTTCCTACTGAATTCTGTGGGTCTGCCCTTCTTGTGTGAAGATCAGAGGTTTTCGATTGTGTGGATTAGATTGGAGGGCTTGCGTTGTTGGTTTGTTTTCAGTGTGTTGGTTTTTGGGGTTTTTTTTAACTTTCATTGGTGTTTTCAAAAGCAAAGAAGAATTTTGCACCTTTTTGAGTGCCACTCCGCTGCAGGTAAAGAATGTAACAGCTTGTGAGAGTGCAGCTAGAGCCAATAATAATTTGACTGACATGTCCTGGCACTAAAATGCCCATTAAAACTCACTCTGTCCTTTCAAGGCGGAGATTTTAATGCTGGGCACTTGTTTGAGCTGAAAATTCCCTCTCTTTATAGATCCACAGAGCCTACCTCTATGAAAGATTCTCAGAAGGATCTAGTATTTCTATTGATGATAGAATAAATCCTTCAGTGTCGCAAAGTTTCCAAGCCGTGGAAGTTTCCAAGCCTAGTACATGTTCCCCTATGTAACACACTCTTTTCCATACAGGATCCCAAAGATTTCTTGGAAAACTGCAGTCAGTTGACTATGATAATGTAGTAACAGTTTTAGGAAAAAATATATTTACTTTTAAGAATTTGTAGGGAATACAGCAATTCTCAGTAGGGGTTAACTGTGGATTCTAGGAATAATAAAGGACATCAGAGGAACAAATAACTTTGGGTATTTGATGGGTATGATTTCAATGACAAATAAGCCATCTCTATTTGGAAAAGTTTAACACTGTATATACACTCATTTCACAGAAAGGCAACTTCTTGATTTCATGTAAGATGTCCACACTTTTAAAGCCAGTTCCAAAGTAAAATCACTGATATTCTTTCCATGGATTTGAGAGAGTTCCAGTAGGTGGGAGGTTAGCTCTCCTACCTACACTGCCAGTAACCAGAAGAGGTTTTTTAAAGAGCTGTTTATTACATGGTATGGCAGAACAAAATTTTTCAATACAACCCCCTGTCTCCTGCAGCTTGCAGTGCTAACACAGGTTTGTGGTGCCTGCTGGAAGCTGCCCGGGTTTTTAAGGCAGAATTTTAAAGACTCTATCTGGTTTTTTTTTCCTTCTTTACTCACGATGCAGTAGAAGCTTGCATTAGCATCTAGAAAATTCTGCATGTGTGAGAGACCATGACATTTGTTTGACACAGACTCCCATGTTGATTTTAGGGGAATTAGAGATACTCTGTTACAGAAAGTATTGTACTTGTGTGGGTGAATGTCTATTTGCAGGCACAGAGGTTATAGGGATTGATAGCCCACAAGCTCTTGCTGCTTTCTTTCTGCTCTGTGTCTGTAGCTTTTTGCCTCTAATTGAGCATGATCATCATCTTAATGGTGATTTGTAATGTTTCTACAAGTGGTTTTCAATTTAATGTCATCGAGGATTAATAAATAAATAAATAAATCCTGGTATTTGCATCAACACGGAGGGGTTTTTTCTGGATCAACAGCTCTGAAAATCTCCAGTATTTCCAATATAGAAATTTGAGGTGGGATCTTGCCTTCCTGGATTACTCTCTGCCAAAAACCCCTTGAAACAGAAATGAAACAGCACTATGGTGAACAGTGAGGTCCTTGCACATCAAAAGAAATGCAGCTGTGTAACAGCTTTTATTTCTCTCTTTGCTGAGAAGTCAAATGAAATTATGTAGGAGGGTCCAGCTGGACATCCAAAATGGATCTAAATTGGCTAAGTTAGGTGTGTCCCTGGACTACTTGAATGGACAAGAGTGACAGGATTCTCCCGAGGCTGATACAAAGAGCATATAACTACTCCAGCAGCACCTGTAAAAGAACCTCAGGGGAACTGGGTTCCTGGACTTGGGCAGTCCAATGACTGCTACAGGTATCAAAATCCCATATATGTATGTCCCTTCTCATCCGTCCTCTGTGGACCCACTGAGGACTTCACTTCTCACAATGGGAGATGCTGTTGGGGTGTCAGTAGCTGCGAAACATAAATGTGCAGGATAAAAGACAGCACAGACAAACCTTGTTGACTAGAGAACCTGGCTTTTCTACTGTCCCCCAATCTGTGAAAGCCCACATTTATGGAGCAGAGAAGAGCAACTGTTCTCCAACAGCAGCAGCAGTGGCCAAATACAAGCTACCTCACTGCACTGCAATTTGCAGTGCTGTAGAGTATCTGCACAAAGAACAGTGAGACAGTCTTCATGATGTCCATGAATCTGATTAATCTTTCACATGGTTTTGGTTCTAGTTGCATTCTGGCATTTTTGTATGTTTGCGTCACAAGTAGAAAACATTTTTTCCTGAAGCAATAGTAACTTCTGAAATTCATTGCACCTAAATAAGTATTTCTCGAGGAACATTATTGTACTTTTCTATTCCAACACACAATCTAACAAATATTTACAAACTAATATGTATACTGTAAACTATACAGATTTATTTAGATTAGAAATCTTGCTTGTTAGGCTGGTAGTTTTAAAAATCCTTCCTTGAATGAGCAAAAAGTGCACTTGTATAAGGAAAGGAGGAAAATGTAATATAATGTAAGTTAGGCTAAATTAGGGAAAACAAGTTTTAAGATGCCACAGATAATACAAAGCTTATGATTTCTTTCAAAGAACTCAGGCCAGACTGTTCTTAAAACAACCTAAGCTTCGAGCTGTTTTGTCCTTGTGGAGGTCTGTGGGGTCTCAGGTGTTCCAGTTCAGTCACCCCATGGTGTTCACAACTGTTCTACTGATACTCCTTTGGAAGTTTCACTGGGCAGGTGAGGATATATCCTGATGTATGTTTTCAGGAAAGGTTCTAGACACCTGTTAGCATAATGTTGTCCCATTGCATGGCAATTTTTTTCCATTGGTGGTTGTTCCATGATTGTGTTGGGAACACAACCAATCTCTTGAGGTTTTGTCAGTATGAATGAGGGCAAGACTTGGGCTTCATCATTAATGAAATTCCAGTTGCCTCTCATTTAGCTTTACAACAACGTTAGTAGAAGATGTGGGAGTCCTCAGCCAGCACATGTCCCTTACTTCAAGTATGAAAGGGTGAGATCCTGTAGGGGGCTGCAGTATCAAAGACCATATGTGAACTGGTTACGCTGGGCTCCATTCATAACCGGGATCAAATCAGTATAATTAATGATGCCTAGAGCATAATCTATCTCATCAGAAGGTACACAACTAAACTGGGTTTCTAAAAGTTGCCACTTTCTCTTCACTATTTATCAAGGGACCTCAGAGTGCTCATTCAGCTATAGAATAAAATCTACTGTGTAAAGATTGAAAGTGAGGGGAGATGAGGTCCACCTAAACTCTTCTCCTACTGCCAGTCACAGTGAATATGAATTGCAAAATTCAGCTTCTATGTCTCTCCCTAATATAGAGCAGATGTTAGCAAAAATAGAGTTGATGGCATTTACTGTGACAGCTGATGTGGGTGATTTGACTTCTTCCATTAAATAGATGACTAATCTACAATTTGGTTTTGGACTGTCTAGATTATGTGTACCTGAAGTCCTTTGGGGATTTTAATTCTGCAGTTAATCTGGAACAAGGAAAAGGGCAGGTATGTTGAGCATATGAAGATGCAGAAAAGAAACCTGCAGGTTTTCTGGGCTTTGTGAAACACTGAGTCAGATGCTCCAAGAAATCAGGTGATACATAAATTCTTCTTTGGTGTCAGGGGTCTCTTTTCTAAAGCAGCAGTAGAAAAATGCAGGTGACATATTCCTATGCCAGGAAAAGCATCTACAGAGTGAGTCTGTTGGGATCACCCTGCCTGAGAAGAGAGAGAGCATGTGTGCTTTCTGATAAGATTGGGTGGTAGAGGAAGACTTTTTTAGGCCATCCCAATTCGAGGATCAGAAATCTGTAATGAAGACCAGCAAATGACAGCCAGCATGCAAACCTGTGTCTTTGTTTAAACACCTGTTGGTTATTCACACATGAACTATATCCTGGGTGCTGAGTTCTCCTCAGAATTACTTCTGTGGTTTCAAAAATTTCACCTTTCCTGCAGCAGTGTGTGCTAGAGATCGAAGCACATCTCTCCACTGTCTCTCCAGAGACGTACCTCTCTTTAGGGAAAAAAAAAAAAAAGGAGAAGAAAAACACTGAACCTTATTTCTTCCACACTAAAAGACCTTTGTCCCAAACCACACATGTAGATTTTAAACAGAAAATAATATGAAAGCACAGTGCTTCCTTTATAGCAGACCTTATGTGCCTTATGCAGCTTTCTGAGTTCCTGTGTCCATGGATTTATGATGTGCTCTACACTTTCCACATTCTCAGTGTTGTTTTCCCACATTTGAAGGAGAAATGATCAAGAGATTTGTGCTGGAGTGAAATTTATTCTGTCTTAAGCTGTGTAGAGGTTCCAAATTCACCACAGCATGGAAAATAGAAATGCTGTAAGCATCTTGGGCCCTTCCCAGGCATGCAGACACCGTGCCTTCTGTAGAAATGAACATTACATTCTTGTAATTACTGTTCTTGTCAGAACTGCTTTTGCCTCTAATAGATCAGGTAAATATGAACTGAGAATGTGTTATAATGCCCAAGGGGTCATTTCTGCATGGGAAAATAGCCCCCAACCCAATGAAAAGGTACACTGCTCTGCAGAGGAGGAAGCTTGTGGGGCCTTTCTGGTCATTTAGAGGGAATTACAGGGGTAAACCTCCAAGGGGATCCCTTATTTTAGTGTAGGAAGCTGTATTTTAATATTTTTTTAAAATGTTTTAAAAACCATTTTAGGGCTGTGGTAAACAGGGTCACGCTGTCCAGTTTACTGTGTATGTGCAAGGAAACTCTGAGTGACCATCAAGGCTCAGGTGCTGAAACCACTGTCCCACTGTGAGGACAACCTGATACAGCCCCCACTTTCACAGCAATTCCTAAAGGCAGCCCTGCCAGACTGGTCTCCATAGTGCTTAACCCGATATTCCCTGGAAATGATTATTGCAGCCATGGCCCTGTCCCCCCATTGAGGAAAACTCTAATCCTGCTGAAATTCCTCAGTGGTTTGCCAGCTGCCCTTCCATGGAACAAAAATAAAAAAACCCAAACCAAGCAAGAATAAAGACTGAATTTCTTCTTATTCCAAGGTTAATGAAACAGACATAAAAATGAAATAAAACCACACTTACAATTACCCTTTCCTTAGATCACCTATTAAGCAGCTCTCAAGACACTTACGTAGCTGGGATCAACCCTTACTCCAGATTCTTGGGCATTACTTATATAGAAAGGAATTAGGACTCGATGAGGAACTTCTCCTTATATATCTATTTGTTCCTTAAGCAAGTGGTTCCAGGTTGAAAAGCCTTTCGTAATTCATAACTTAATTAGGTTGCCAATTTTTAACAGTGCTATTAAAAGATGACTGACCTCCCCTGGCTAATTTTAGAAATATCAATGTCATTTTGGCATGTCTAGGTAGATCTATTTTCTGATCAGAGAATAGACATAACTTGTTAATGACTGTGTTAGTACTTAACAGGCTGCAGATCTATTTATAGTAACGAAGGAAATCTTCCTGCCTGGAATTGTCAAACATGCACTAATGTTCAAACATTTTATGTGACCAGTGTACCAAAAAGCCTATAAGAAACAGGTAAATAGATAACCATGCTTCATTCTCTTTTCTGTGTTTGCATATTATTCATACAATAATATAATTCATTATTATCTCTCAAATCTGGTCAGAACATGACAGTAATCAATCAAATCTGAGGTGAGAACTGATCTGGGGAATAAACATGCCTTACTTTGGCTTAAAGGGATATTGTGATTTGCAGCCTAATATTTTCCCCTTTCCATTTCATTGCTTTTCCTTTTTGTTATTCCATGGGGATTTTTAGACTACAGTTGCTGGCAGCTGCAGTGGAGAGCCTTCAGTTTAATTCAGTTTAGTCAGATTCTAGGCAAGGACTAGGTAAGTGCCTCTCTGGCTACATACTCCACGGTCAAAGATGAAGCTCCCTTCCACTTACGCATCAGAACTATGCAGGATGAGTGTAGTGGAGTCTGATGATATCAAATATTCATTTTTTTAATGTTGCTTTAATTCTAACATATAGTAAAGCTAATAAACTGTTGAGACATCGAGGAAACTTGTGTTCCAGTTATTAGCCTTCATTATCAGCTAGTGATGGTGTAACTAATAAACATTTCTTACTGTATCTCACTGCACCCTGCAGGTTGCCTAAAACAAAACCTAAGCCTGAAAATCAGGGCTCAAACCCACAGAATGTTAAGCCGAGGCCTCTGCAGTCCCTTTGTATACCACTGGGCTTCCAAATTTTACCCTAATGGAACAGCTCCCTGTGTCAAAGGAAAAAGCATCATTCTTGTGAACCTTTGTTGCTTTGATCCTTGCTAAGCAATGGGCTGTGCCAGACTGTGCTCAGATTGCCAGTTGACACAGGCTCAGCTCTACTGCTCTCAAACTGAGCAGGGGTGTATTTCTCTCTCCTCATCTCCTGCTTCCAAGGCCAGCAGAAGCTGCAGAGACAGCACATTGGGCTCCCTCCGGAAGGATGTTAATGCTTTGTTTGGTTTGAATGTCTCACCTCAACCTCTGGCCAATGAACAATCATCATGGGCAGACTCTGAAGGGAATTTTCTCGAGGTCTTCTGGAAGGAAGGACGATGCCAGAGATCTGTCAAGGGGAGAGAGTCATACCTCAGAAACCAGCATGGCTTTACCACACCTACCCACAAAAAAAAAAAAAATAGCATGAGTGGTAAAATTAGGGTTGGAAATAAGTAGTGCAGTGCTATTACCACAAGTACAGTACAAAAGGGAGCCAGAGAAACTGGCAAGGGAACAAAATGGGCCGGGATCTGCACAGAAGCAACCTTGGAACAAGTCAGGAGGTAAGATCAAGTGGAAAAACCATGCTGCATTGTCACTTGTTCTAGTACCTCGCAGTAGATGGCACTGTGGAATTCCCATGGGCCACTATGTTATTGAACTGACACAGGAATAATTGAAAAACCTTTCTTTTCCTCTTCAAGGGATGTGATCAAGAATATTAGAAGTAAAAATTAACCTAATAAGAATTGATAGAAAATAAGATAGAAAATGTGTACTTAAAAAAAAAAAATCTATTTGTATATGGAACAGAAAACTAATGTTTTGTAATTCATATCAAAAGAAAGGTAATAGATTCAGAAAACAGCATAACCCATAACCCC
>VXAY01005793.1:1138344-1159094 GCA_013399855.1 Oxyruncus cristatus | reverse complement strand
AAAAAAAAAAAAAAGGCTTGTGTAGATTTTTTAGGGTTCTTATTCCAAATGAACTTGCAAACCTCTTCTCCTGTGTGTCCAGCCAAGTGATTTCAGCCACTGCAAGTGATGATTGCTGCACATTCCTCTGTCACAGAGGCCGCAGGCATCGCTGATGGAGAAACGCGATGGCGGGGGGAAGGGTGGAAAAAGTCAAAAATGACCCCCTACATTTGAAAGGTGTGATGCTCCTTGCCTTGTCCCCCTCGCCTCCACAGTGCTTCCTTTCCTCCCTCCTACACACACATTAACAAAGCGAATGAGGATTTCAAGTTATGCAGTTCTTGGAAATAGGTTGGAGAGCCAGCGGTGCTGTAACCAGTGTATGATTCTCCTTTTAGGAATGAGCCCCATGTGCTGTGTACAGCACTGGGGCACAAAAGCCTCTCTGCCATCTCTGCCATCTGGGGAAGAGGCAAAGCCTCTGGTGAAAGTTCCCTAGGTGGTGGGAAAAAACAGTATTTCTGAAAGCAGATTGGCATTATATATGCAAGATATAACGTAACTTTGTTTTTTACAAAGGCTCCTATTCAGCAGGGCAGGGAGGTGGGAGACTCTGAACAGGGCAGGACACTTCACAGTCAGACTGAAGACGGTAAACACATACAGGAGATAAAAGTTTGACATTCTTTGGAGGGAAACCTGGTCAGAAGTTAAGCTTTTGATGTGGACACAAGCCTCGTCTCTTGCCTTGCTTCTGCAGCCAGTGACTCCAAATTCCAGTAAAGTCAGACTGGAGATGAAGTCTCTTCTCTCACCCTTTCAGCCCCGTCGCCACCACCACCACCTCAAACGGGTGGCTGATGCATTGGAGGTCCTGCTTTCATCTGACTCATTCTCCTTTTCTGTCACAGTGACCTCCAGTGGTTCTCTTCATTTATGTCCTTCATGCGGTGTCCCTCTAAAGAAACTGGGCTAATATTTTCCCTATTTTCTTTTAAACATCCACAGAGCAGAACATGTTGAAGGGAAGAAATCAGAACACATCAGATTATTATTGTTGCTTGTGTGGGCACTGGATTCCTCTGTGCTGAACATGCAGGAAAGGCATGCATCTGTGAGACGTGAAATAATTAGCTGGTGAAACAGAACCATTATTTGTGACTATTAAATGAATGGGTAAAACTGTTCCGAGATCTGCCAAAGTGCTCACATAGAAAAATCAGTCTGCTCAAGGGGAGGGAGGGGGTGCAAGGCTTGGAAAAACTGATTTGCTGAAGTTTGAAGCAGGTCAGGGAAGACTGGGGGAGGGGAAGGGACTAACTTCATCTCTGAGGTGGTCCCACTTTCAAGAACTTTGTGAGCCCTCTTTCTGGAAGTGGTTCTCTTTATACATTCAGACTTGGCTGGCAGCAGTCACCTTGCTTGGCCTTCCCTTATTTAAAGAAACAGCTGCATATGTCAGTGTTTTTGTTGCTATAACTTTGTACCTTGTGCCAGAAGCTCTGAAGTTATAAGCCTGCTCACCTTATATGTACAGCTTATAAATCTGTGTTCTAAAGAGGCCTGATGGGACAACCCTGGAGGATGGGAATGAAAGGGAAGGGCATCAGAGGCTAGGACAGAGACACCTCTGTAGATCATTATAGACTGGAAGAGGAATTGTATTGAAAATGAGTCAAATGCTGTCAAACCCTAAGGGTCCCTTGGGAGTATTTTTTATGCAGGCAAAACTACCAGTGAACCCAGTGGAAGGTTTGCATGATTAAGGGCCGTTGAATACTGCCCTAGAGCAAAAGTTCTTCATCCAGAGCGTGGTTGGGCACTGAACAGGCTCCCCAGGGAAGTGGTCACAGCACAAAGCCTGACAGAGTTCAAGAAGTGCTTGGATGTTACCCTCAGGCACATGGTGTGACTCTTGGGGATGGTCCTGTGCAGTGCTAAGGGTTGGACTCAGTGATCCTTGTGGGTCCCTTCCAACTCAGCATATTCTGTGATTCTGAGATTTCCCCACCCGCCCAAATCCAACAACATCAACAACATAAAGCAGAAGTCTGGGTGTTAAAGAAAGTTATCACGACTGAATTTGTAGTCTATTGTTGAAAAGTGTGTCAGGGAAAATTTACACATGAATTTCCCCGCTTGGAAATGCCTGTGGTGTTCACTTTTGCTTGGAGGTGGCTATGCATCTCATCTGCTGTCATCCTCCTCATTCTTGATAGCCCTGTCTAGTGGCAGAAGGGAAAATACTGGTGAAATGTGGGATGACTCCCAATAATCCAGTGTGAGATCAACCTCTGGTTTCTGGGCTATCTACCGACATTTTTTTTTCCAGCTGGATGAGGAGCTTGCCCTGAGCTGAGCTGAGCCTGCCTGTGCACACGAGGAGATGATGGGCGGGCGAGCACAGCCTGCAGCCTGATGCCTATGTGCCAGTCCCAGGGATAGCTCCTGCTAACATCAACAAAAGCTCTGCAGGGTGTTTACAGTGCACCCAGACAAGCATTCCTTTCATGATACCTAACAGACATTGTACATACCACTGCAGATTGTTCCATATAATCCTACCTAGGCTCTGACAAATAAGACCGCATCGCGGACCGCTCATTCCCAGCTTCAGGCAACTTGCCATTGTGCTCTTTGTCCTCTTCATGTGTTAAAATCACCTAAGATGAGCCACACATTTTCCTGAGGTCTTTTGTTCAGAGTATTTTCATTAGATCCTTGGATGTGTTTTTCATTATGCATGCATATGCTCTTACTACAATGCTGCTTAAATAATAACATGCACAGCAAAATGTTCATGTGAGTGTGTTCTAAATTTACTGGTGATTTTGGACTGCAAGACTAACTCTTGTTACGTCTGTCTCTGTCGGTCTCTGGCTGCTGGCTTTTTTTATAAGTGTAGCTATTAATGGTCCCAGTGGGTTGATCTTTGTCTGATAAAAACGTCTCTTAAATGGATTAAATATAAATGACGGATCATCTGTTGTTAGAGCTGCTCTTAACTCCAAGTATTTACCCCATGTCATCTTATCATTATCTGAGTAACTCAAATACAGTCAAAGTGATTGTGATATATTTATTTAAAGTTTTCGTTCTTCTGCCAATACTGAGCCTCTGAAACTGAGCACAGCTGAGAGCTCTGGATCTGTTTAGCCCTGTGGAGTCCTGATGCAAGAGTAAGTAAAATGCGAAAGTAAAATTAAAAATCAATGGATGTCAGCTGCATTTCATTAATGTAGATAACATTTTCTGTATCTTGTTTCATGATCTGGTGTTCTAAATATAAACAACTCTACTCTGTCCTGTAAGGAACTTCCTGTAGCCATTGCACAATAGATAGGCTACTTGAGAGGAGGCCTTTTAAAGAACAGCTTCTCTGTATCTTTCACACTTAATAATCCCAAACTTTTGTCAAGTTTTTATACTGATGTCAGTTTCTCACAGCATATCATTTGGAACTGAGTGTCCTTCAAGCAACTGTCATTAATGCTGTGCCGTGCTGCCCAGTTTTACTGAGAGATGAACCTACAGGCTTCTCCAGCCTCTGGTGGTGGTTCTGGCCCTGCTCTTCCCTTCTTCTTCCCCCTTCTTTTCAGAGTCTGTGCTTTTTCATGGTTTTGCTGTGTGTGACTGATAGATTCTATATCAAACAAACACAGAACCTCTCTGTGATCAGTGCTTGCAATGCCGAGCACTCCTCTCTGGGGACAAGGAGATCGTGCAATCCTTGATTATTTATGGATGAGCAATGATGTGGGACTCATATTGGTGTATTAGACTCAAACTGCTTGAGGCTGTGAAGCAAGACTGCCAACCCAAGGTGCATTTCTCAGTACAGTTAGTGAGTTAAAAGGAGACTCGTCCTTCATCCCTTGTGATTTCATGTGTGCGAGTGGAATGTCATCACTACACAATAAGAAGACTCATCATTATCCCCAAAAGCATGATAAGCCCATTTTTCTTATGAAAAAAATTTATTAATTCCATGTGCTTTCCTGGTAAATCTCTCTCGGTTATTATTGGAACAGGAACTGCAGCGATGCAAAAGGTAGAAAGGAAAAGAATCTATTTACAGACAGTTCTTGCCTGCTGGCATTGAAAGCTGTAGACATTTTAAGTGGGTACAGCAAAGCCCTAAATCTTCCCTGTTTTATCTCAGAATTCCAAAAGCCTGACTGAAGAATTGGTTACTAAAGCCTCCAGTTCTCATGTTGATGGGCCACCACCCCTGTGATCCCTGGTCTGGATGAGAGGAGCCTTGGGGTACTTTGCATTTCACACTGAGGGTTGATCTGGTTGTAGAACTGAAGCACAAAGTAGTACACAGCCACTTTTTTTCTAACTGGGAAAAGATTTGATCTTATTTGGACCAGAGTTGAGCTGCACTAAGTGCTTGTATATTGTGTGTTGTATGCATGTCCTTTCAGCTCCTAGAGGGTGAAAGAGTGCAAGAATAAGTTTGTGAGAACAGGTGAAGTGTCTAACAGCATGAAAAACTTGAACTATCAGAGTAGGTCTTCTTCACCCCTCCAGTGCAGCAACAAAATCGAAAAATGTACACATACCAGGTTACAAGGTGTGATAATTTTGCCTTTCGTTGTGCCCTAGTTTTCTGCTTGAGTGATCCAGATCTTATAAAATGTATTTCTAATGGCATTAATCCACACAAATCCCTCTTGCCTCTAACATGCTTGTACAGGCACAGTCATGGCAAGAAAGGCAGTTCCAATGTATTGCTGCTAATAAAGGATTTTGGTTAGTGCATGTGTAGGGTTTACCTGGTAGTTCCACTGGGGAAAGGAATCCCTTCAAATTTTCAGAGGTTTTTTTTAAAAGCAGCTTCATCCACAGTATGCAGAGTGGCCTTAAACATGCTTTCTGAAGTTCAGGTCTGTACTTTAGTGTAGCATTGCACTCAGTAATGTGCAGAGGATGCTCCCCTGTATTGTAAGAGCATAGAATTCAGCAGTTGGAAAATGATGGTCTATGGCATATGCATTTGCAAACCACTCTGTTGGATCACTAACTCATTTGGAGAGAAAGGCATGGAGAGGGTTAGGTCATAGATATTTTCCACAGTAAATTAGTTAATATTAACTATAGGAAAAAATTATCTGTGAGAAAAACAGTCCAGGAAACCAATTAAAAAAGAGGACTCTAGGGGGTATGTATTCAGAGAATTGTGGGGGAAGTTGTGTGCAAAGCTTCCACTGAAATCAATGTCTGGTGGTGGACGGGCAATGAGAAACTGTCTTTAAAAGGACCACCTTTAGCTGGGTAAATAATGAAACCTATGACTTACTAGGTAATGACTGTGTTCATAGCCTGATTAAAAAACTGGGATAAACAACCATAAAAAAACAAAACAAACCCCAACCCAACCCAAACAAAACCAATGACAACAAAACCACAAACAAACAAAACCCCAAACAATCCAGTGAGGGGGAGGAGGTCAGGCTACATGTCAGTGCTCTGCCTTTCTGCACCAAGCTTTCTGCACAACTCAGAACACTTCAGACAAGTGGGCAAATCTGACCCCATTTTGAATAATAACTGGGATAAAGAAGTAAAATGACTTTGCAAAGGAGTCCCAGTGCTCCCCGCATTAAAATCAAGGGTGAATGCACATGCCTGTGTTGTTCTAGAAGCCCTTAGCAGAAACTGGTGGTGGTCTCAGCAGAGCACAAAATGTACTTTTTAATGAGTTTGTTGCTCATGTGATCTGACTCCTCACTGCTATCTATTTTGTAAATAACAAAATGCCTTTCAGACTCCACAGAAACTATTATAGCACCTTTCCCCTGCAGTAAATTATGATCAAATAACAAAATGTTTTAAACTCTCGAAGACTGTAACTAAATACAGCCAGCATTCCCCTACTTTCTGAATTACTGCAAGAGAGCCAAATTCTCTGTGGTGGCTCAGCAGATCAAGGGCACTTACTCATAAGTGAACACTCATGCTTACAACACTGTAGGTGCATTGTATTGGGAATAGTGCTGTCCACATTTTGGGATGGTGAATGCTTAAAGCTAAGCCAAATAGTTCCTGTGCGTGAAATCCCTTCCTTGAGAGCATAGAGCCATTCCAGAGGACAGGCATAAACTGCATTGGCTGTTTTTTTGTGTCTTGAATGCCAAATGAATGTCGGTATTTACAAAGGACCTCGAAACTCTGTGAGTGGAACTCCACTGTTGGTGAGCTCCCACTGCCAAGTGCACGGAGCCTGAAAAGATCTGTGATTAAGGTCCAGCACAGGGGAGCTGCTGTGAAGAGCTGTCATCATTTGATGTCTCTCAGCCACTTTTAAGTTCTGTAGTAAACACGGTGACTGCTTTAAAACCAGAGCAGCAGTGGGGTGCCAAATGTACGTTCCCCTTGAAAGTCTTGGGCAGTAGCAACGTTTCTGACTGTGTTAGTTGGATCTGCTGTTCCGTGCCCTTGAGAGGTAGTCCACTATCTCCTAGTATGACACCCTGGCTTCATTTCTTTGTAATTCTAACTTGTATTTGACCTCTCAAACTGAAAGCTCATAAACTGTTTTTTTAGACAGTTTCAGCCAAAATAGTCATATCATTTTTAAATGTGAAACAAGGAAAATCAATTGTATTATCCATGTTAAAAATCTGGAATTTATTCTAGGAACCTCTAGCACCTCTGTGGCTCAGTTTTGTAGGTCTATTTTTTTCTCCTCTAACAATTGACACCATTTACATCAGAAAATATTGGAATAATTCCTGATTACTGCAGGAGTATTTGAACCATTTGGGTTGAACTGTCTGAGAAACTGAAATCTCTGGAAGAATTTAGTCCACTGCAGTTAGGAAGGCAAAGCTGCTCTAGTTTGTCTCAGAAATAGGGATCTTCAGGATTTGTTTTCCTTCAAAGCTGAGAGCTCAGAAAAACTTGCATTCAACTTTGTGGAGTCTGCAGTGGTGACTTTCAAACCAGAGTCTGTGAACCACAGGATCCATAGAAAGCTTTCATAAGGTCTGTATAAAAATCTTTAAGAAAAACAGGACTTCTGATTAAATTGTCTACAATCACAAATTGGAAAATAGGAAAACAGTTGCAAGTACTTAAATGGACAGTGTAAAGATAGAGGGGAGATCAGAGACACTTGAGAACCAGTTTTCCTCTTACAAGGAGGCCAGCTCTATGGAGTCAAGGTTAAGCATTTGGGTGTATGGTTTTGTTTTATGCTCCTTGGGCCCCCTGTCTGCCAAGGATCATCTTTTCTGATGAAGATAAATTGCCTCTGCCCACCACAGCTTTCAGTTTTAGTTCCAGCTGGAGTATGCTGGTAATCCTGAGATAAAAAATAGTCTTCTGAATATATTGCAGTTAACTTTAGTTGTATAAATCCAAGCATTAGCTGGATACTATAAATAGGCAGGATGTGCAAGGAGGCCAAGTTGAAAATGTGCAGAAACTATGCCTTTTTTCTGTAGTGCTATGCTTCATCATGTATAATGTTTTTCATCTGAAAAGGAAACAGCGTGCATGTGCTTTGTGGCTGTAGTAATTAACTGGACATAATGAAGCGTTGAATTTCACGCTTTGGAGAAGTAGATTGGGAAGGCTGGGTAATTTTTTCTCAAGTTTTCCTGCTTTTGGTACTTTCTTGGGGGTATTTTTCGGCAAGATTGGGTAGACAGCAGAAATACATCTGTTTTATATTACATGATGGCTGTACTTTGGCAACGGGAGAAGATGGCACTTAAAAAAAAAGGAAAGAAGAATAAAAAAGAAAAGTTTGGCAACTACAGAATAGAGCAACAAAAATTACAAGAACTATCTTAAAATTCCCAGGATTTGTAATTTGTTTTTCCATGCTCGCATTTTTCTGATGTTGCTGGTATTAAAGGGGTGAGACAGAGGAAATTCAGTAGGATTTTGCAAAGCGCAGATATCTCCGTGAAACAATCTCCTTTATTCAGGTTGCCCCCACAGCAGCTGCTCTGATTAACATGTGGGTGGTAGTGAAAGGGATAGGAAACAGGGCTCACATGTTCGCTTTAGAAAAAGTGATAGATTGTAATTTTTTTCTCATGTTTTCTTCAAGTGGCCATGAAGTACTGAAGGTGGTCTCTCCCTTAACTGCTGTTATCTAGGGGTGTAGCGCAAAGGTAAAATTAATGCAGCTGTTTTTGGAACCAGAGCTACCTGAGGCTTTGTGGTGGGAGAGGGGAATAGTTATTCAAGCAACACAACATTACCTTGGGTTGTGTCACCTACTGCATTTCCCGTTTTTTCTTTCCTTTATATATTCACCCAGGAAACGGGTTTTTCCCCCCGTCACGTTAACATACAGTGTTTGCAGAGCACGAAGAGCTGAGACTCTCCTCATGGGGCAGATCTTTGCAGCTTTGAGAAGAGGTGTTGGGAGCTGAGGACACTGAGCATCTGTCTGGTTTTGAACAAGGCTACGGGGTGTGATCTGTGAGCACCTTCCAAGAGTGCAGTAAGTGATGCATCCCCAGGGGCAGCTTTTCACAGGCTCCAATTTGGAGAGTGCAGTGTTCAGCCTTTGCAGGGGTGGGGGCTGGAGAGGCTGGGAATCTGCCTTCCCTGCAGCAGGGTCTGAGCCATACGACTGTACCTCCAGGTTGTTCAGCTGACTTGAAATAGAGCACTGGAATAAAATGTGTTCTGAGTGATTTTTAACTAAAAGCTAATGTGAAAATGTGGGCGTTTAAACCAATGTAAACACATTAAATTTAAAACGATTTTCAAATGTAGTAAATAAAAAATAGTGTTCCTGCTCTTGAAATTCCTAAAGGACACATTTTTCCTTCTGAGTCATGATTTAATTAGATTATATTTTATTAGACATTCTTTACAAATTTTAAAATACTGCTATTATACATGCACAAAGGAAAATCAGTTTGAACAATTGTATGTAGGCATTCTTTGAAATCAACCACAAAACAGGAACATTTTATGTCAGTTATCAATGTACTCAATATGTATATCTAAAGTGCATTATGTTACAAAAAATATAGAAAGTCAGCAGCACCAAGATATGTTCACAAAATAAATACACCAGTCAACAAAATAAATTATGGTAGATGTGACAATAATAATTGTCTTAGCCTTAGCAAAAAAAAAAAAAAAAAAAAAGGGAAAATTCACAATAACCAAATGTGCAGTTTCAGAGAGCAATGGGGGGAAAAGGTTTTATTCTGAGCATTTACAATATTTACAGGTAATAAATATTTTAATACTTCCCATATGTTCACTATTACAGAATACTGCAATATGTCTTCCAAAAATCTCTTGCTGAAAATGTCAGCGCCTCCTGCAAAGAAAAAAAAAGGACAGAAAAGATAGAAAAATTAATTTCCACTTCAAAGACATGTACATAAAATTAATAGCAAAAGTGCCACAGACTATGACAGGTATGCCTTTCTAGTAAATGTTTGCAATAATAGGGCCTGTTTAACAATGTTACTCCTTTAGATACCTTTTCCAGACCTCCACTATATTTTCTTCAATATAACTTATCCATCAGTATGATGGTTTGTCACATCACTGAGGCCATCTATTACACTGTACTGTACACCCAGAGTAATAGAAAGGGGCTTTAGTTTTCCTTAGAGACTTATGCCAGAGTGCTCCAGGTAGAAGAACTGTATTACCCTATGATAAATATGCCAAGTGCTAAACAGAAAAAAATACAGTTGGAGAAATGAGAATTTAATTTTAAATACATTAAAAAGAAAGTCCTTATTAACAATGTGGCAATCCTGCCCCTGCTGTGTTGAATGTTTGGGTGTGATGCCAGGCTTCACACCCAAACATTAAAACAGTGCCATTGAGCACTGTGTGCTTGGGTGTGATTAAAACAGTGCCATTGAGCTTATTTGGTCTCTTTTTCTCACTGATAGACCAGCTCTTAGACAAGGGTCCATATATTTCTGTGGTGTCACATACATGAGGATATGCAGGAAAGGATGCTCAGGTCTTGGAGTGAGCAGACCTTTTGACAGTGTCTCTTTGAGTGCTTGGATGAGTGAAAAGGCTATAGTGCTGAAACTTTTCCTCTGTGAGCAAAAAACCTTGGTCCTGAAAGAAAATAAGCACCTTGTTGTGTTAAAGCTCTAACTCCTGTTGCATTCAGTCCAAGCTGAAACAATCAGTCCTGAGATTTGGCAGTTTTCTAAGGGCTGTTGGCATTCTGTGGTGAGTTCTCTACTCCTGCCTTCCTTATGAAGGCATGGGAACAAAAGCAGAGCCTGCTCCTACCCTCTCCTTTCCTGTCAGTATATTACTTATACTATAATATTAAGTTGCTCAGTGGTGCTGCAGGAAATGCTGAAGGGTGGTGTGTTTTTCCCTTCTGTCCCTGTGAACAGCACATTTTTTTAATGGTTCCCTGGGAAACAGCTATGGGGTGGAACATGAAGCTATAGGATGGAGTGGGGTTTGCTCTGCTGCTGATCAGCAAGAGCTGTGGGTAGCATTCCACATGGTAAAAGAGTGTGGATGTGAGGCACAAAAGCAATCAAATCCCGGAGAGTTTAAGAGGGTTTTTTTTTTAATGGGCACATTGAAACTGAGACTACATTTAACATTGGGGAGTTTATTCATTTGAAAGGTTTCTCAGGAAATTAGGTACGGACAACTTAATTGAATTGAAATGGGAGTACAGATGAAAGGTCCATGAAAAATAATTCTGAGGGTCTTGAATAATTAACTATTAATATTAGGATGCATCCAGGATATATTACAGTAAGTGTAACAAGGGCACATACTTCATAGGGCATGGCTGATGTATGAATGTGTGTCTGCACTACTCAGGCCTATTCCTAAGAGGTGATATTTTTGATTTGGACAGGATTTTAGCCTTTGTTTTAGAATTTAAGCTAAGCCACATCTTGACAATGGGCTTTGTACTAATGATAACTTGCAAGCTGCCTTCTGTGATTTGGCCCCAGATTTTGCAAGACTGGCTTCTTTTATGATGTCCTTATTGTGGTAAGCCAAAAGATCTAGAGATGACATTATTTTTGTCCTTTTATTCTGACCTAAACCCATAATTTTGTTATCAAGATCGAGCTGAGAGAATTGGCTTGAAGATTTTAATTTGGGATGTTGAGCAGAAAAGAAGCACAGAGATACAGTGAGAAGCATGCTTAAAGTTTATCTTTGCACTTCCTTGACATTTACCCTGCTGCGTTATGCACATCCACGTCCTCTCTGTAAAGTAATGCTGCTTCTCTTAAGCTGCAGTTGGCCTTAGGGATGCAACAAAAGCAGCTTCTACTGGTGGAGTTTATGGAAATCTTGGCTGCACATACCATCCCTGCCCCCCACCAGCAGTGGGACAGAAGTTCCGGATTCAGCTGAGGAGTCAACCTCTCTCAGATGTGGCCATCCCTCTGTCTAAACTGTATTTGCCCACCTTGTGCCAACCACTGCTTAGACAACTGTGTTGGACCTGACTCCCCCACCTAAAGCGAGTCATGGAGTTGGGACTCACTTTCATTTAAAGTGTAGAAATTTTGCCTTTCGGATATATATCCGATATCTGGGATAACTAAAAGCTTGTGTACCAACAGTTCCTTACAAGCTAAACCCACACATTGTGCTCTGTACTTGTGAAGGAGAAATTTTGTTTTCCTTGTTTAAGGTATTATCTTCATTTAATCGTCTTCAATTAAGTATCTAAGATGTAGGTTCTCCACAGGGATCTGCTTCTTGCCCTGAAGAAGTACTGCATTGTAGATGATAATATCAGCAAGGTAAAAGTGGACTGCCTGCAGCAGCCTGGACTCTACAGTAAAGCTGAGAGCCTTCATCCATCCAACCATACTTCAAACTGAAAGGCTGAAAATGGGGTTGTACCTGTAGCTCTTTTATATATTCCACTGGATGTACAGCCAAAGTACAGCAGAGTAAGAAGAAGAAGTAACAGCTGAAATTCCCTGGGATATTTTTCCCCTGTATTTAAGACTTCTATGTGCTGAAGATATGTGTTATTTACTGGCCAACACAGTTCCTTGACATCTGTTGAAACATCAGGCATCTCCTGATGGGAGTCCTGAAGTGTGCCTTTCCTGAGACAAACCAGCCTCTCTTACTTCACTCCTACCTTCTCCAGCCCTGCCAACTGGTTTATGGGCTGGGACACCGAGTGCCCAGCCCCAGATTCCAGTAACTCCTGTAGAGGCCAGCAGGAGTTGAGATGATGGAGCATATTGCAAACCATGGCCTGTAAAGCTTAATCCAAAACTGGATTTTAGTAAATCCTGCAGCTGCCATGTCTTTCTAAGGGATTTACTGTGAGCAAGTGACACTTCTCTTATGTCTCTTATGTCTCTATTCTGCCAAAGTGAAGGGGAAGGCGAGAGAAAAGGGTGGGAGTTTTGCTGTTGAAAATGCAAACACCTGAGGAGAACTGAGGAGTGGACTCGTTGGCTTTGTCTGCAAGTGTGTAGACTTCCCTCGAGTGAGTGGATGAGTCATTTGGGACACCTAGGCTGACGTCTCCAGCTCACCACTGTCCTGAAAACCCTGCACTGTCATGCATGAGGGAAGCACCTCTCTCTCCAAGAGCGATGCTAAACATTTTTTAGCAGCAATGTAATTGTTTCATGAGCTGGCAAAAAGATGGAGCTGAATTAAAAAGTCCTAATGGCAGGGAAAAGTTTATGGTGAAAGGCTGGTCTGCGTTGTTTGCAGATATTGCTAAGAGAGAATTTTTCCGTGTTCTCCCCTAAGGTTAAACAGTAAAATGAAAACCTGTAAAGTAAGGGTAGGAAGGTTGCCAAAAAGGGGAGGTGTTGAGAGGGAAGAGAGAAAACCTCACCATTTTATTAATGCAAAGACTTAAATAAAAGCCAAAGCTTTCAATCCGCTCAGGCCCGAGTGTGGGACCAAGATATGATGTGAGAGACACAATGGTTAAAGCAGAAAAGGAAATTCCAATGGCTGTGGTGTGCTTTCTTTTTGCAGAATTCACTTACTATTCAGCTTCAGGAAGCACATTTTGGCATAAAGTGGTTTACCTGAATTGTGTGTCATAGGAAAGAAAGACTCTGTCACCCTGCAAAGTGGAAGGGGCAGTTACCTTCAGAAAACCCGTTGAGACTGTGCAGTGCTCGAGAGGCTCCCCCCAGTTATGAGTATAAAGATCTGCTGTTACTCCAGGTTTGAGCAAGGCCTTGGCCTCTCTCACCAAAGGATTACAACTGCAGCAAATATATGGTATGGTCCTCAAAAGGATATAGCAGAATTACCTTAAAGTGTGATTATGTGTAGTAACAGTGTTGTCCAAGAGTGGGCTCTCAGTCACGATGTCTCCATAGATGTCAGGAATTAGCCAAGCTGAGCGGGTTCGCCTCTTTTTCTTCTCTTGTTCCTTACGTTTGCCAGGCTTTGCTTTCTTTTTCTTCCCTGATGCCTTCAGGGGCTGCTCCTTGTAGGTCTGTGATTTGTTTGTCTCCTGAGTTAGGTATCTGCCCTCATCTTCACTGCCAAATCGGACAGGGTAGTTCTTCGTGTTGGTAGCAGGCTTGGGATTAGGGGACACCTCTGACGTGGCACGGATTTCTGCAGTGTTGACACCTTCAATTAAATTTTGAAGGAATATTCTTCTTCGTAAATCTTGGATTGACTTGCCCTTGTCATGCAATAGCTGGTGCTCTGATACAGCCCGTTTGCTGAAGAAAGAGAAAAGCGGAGGGGGGAAAAATATTTAGGATTTGGTTATTGCCCAGTACTTGGCAGAGCTCCTCTCATCTCTGGCCACGGTGACCACAGTGGCTATGTACCAGCTCTCAGGCTTGGAGACATCCAGTTAAGTCAGACTGCTGGAGCAAGTCCTGATTCTCAGAGTAGCTGCTCCCTACAGAGAAGGGAAAGACCTAAGCGGGTAATAATTCTCAGCTGACCGATCACACACCGCTGGACCTGGAGCTGGATTAGTCACTGCTCTGTTCTAGGAAAGCATTATGACTCTTAATATATCACACTTCAGGCAGTAAAAGCAGGAAGGCAGTTGTCAGAGATAGAAAATCTAAAGGGCTGGATAATGGAGCACTGCAGTCAAGCAAGAGAGGGAATAACAAGTACTTGTGCTGGAGCCGGAAGCAGTGTTTATACAGCATCATTCTAATAATTTTCTTCTGCTCAGTCACATACTTCAAAAACATAAATAAATACACAAAAGTGCATTTCATTTCTAAATTTAAGTAAGTGCAATTGCAGGAGTGTAATGGAAAAATATTCGAATTGGGGTGCCTAAAGCATGGGCACTTCAGTCCACGAGCTATCCAGGGAGGCAGAGGAGCATCGGCAGAGATAAGCCTCAGCCATGCCTGTTGATTTACTGTTTGGCCAATTATGTCTAATTATGGGTTTAGGTGCCTTCCTACTATTGCTTTAAGCGTGAACTTCTGGGGCCAAATTTCTTGTCTGCTGTGCTGTTGGAGTTTTATGCTGGCCCTCTTCAGGAGCTCTTCAAGAGCATCCTGGTTTTGTTTGAGTGTTTTTTCCAGAGTTCATCATGACCTTTTAGTACACTGAGCTCTGTCTTGTTTTCGAGGAACTGGGCGATGGCTAGCTATTTGTCTTTTAGAGATGTTGTACTGGCAAAGAATGTATTAAAACATCTGAGGAAAGAAGATACAAGTGGCACCTGGATAATAAATAACTGTAAGAAAATACATGCTTATTCCTTCATGTGGAATAGACACACAGCTGCACTGTGAGCCACGGAAAGAGCACAAGCTGGGATTTTAGCTGTGTTCCCATGAATGCTATGCTACAGTTTATCCTTCCAATTGCCCTGCTTCAGTGTGCAGAGACCGGCTATGTATTCTCCCCTCCTGCATCAGGGTACTGCATGTGGCTGGATTCTTACTGGTTAAAGAAAATCCATTCACTGCCTTGCCTATCCTATAATCATTTGGTCAGTTACTTGGATAAGAAGCTGTTCCTGCATGTGGGTGAACTGGAAGAAGACACATAATCGTGAGTGAATATTCCTTCCTCCTATCCCACCCCTCATTTTCCTGCTATGTTACCAGGTTTCAAAATACTAAATGTTTGGGGGCATTCTGCACTTTCTCAGTCCCTTTAGCAAAACTCTTTAGATTTGGGACTTAATCAACAGTGGAGCTACTTAAAATTGGCAACTTTGAGTAGCATTAGTTTAAGAGCATTCCCTTCACTTTTTGTCTCTGTAGGACTGTTCTGTTTGAGTACTGGGTTCAAGTGATGGGCTCAGGTGATACTACATCTGTTACTCAGTGAAAAATTCAAACAGCAGCTTTCCTCTGTTGCACAATGAGAATGGAACATGACTGTCAAAATCTTGCTCAAAATCAGGTCTAGATATACTGAGGTTTGTCAGCACACATGTAATCATTGTCTGTGTTTTAAGTGTCCCCAGATCAGTTTTGAATTCCTTCAGTCTTTAGGGCAAGTATTTTATGCCCTTCAACTCAATGTCCCTAAGCAAAAAATGCAATGTGATAATACTAAGCTGAACCTGTATTGTGTCTTTCTCTTCAGTGCAGCTGTGACCATTAACACAAACTCATGATCTCCCCCAGAAGAATTCTTTTGACCACTGATGCTCTCCAATAGCCATCTCTAACAACCTTCTCATTAAGATCAGTCTGACTGGCAAGCACACATATAAAACTAGCACCTTGGACTCCTGAGTGGTGTACCTCTGTCCTGCTTGTCAAGCTGTCCATTGTGGCTCATGTTACATTCCTAACTTCAGTAATCTGTTTTCCCAGGAAATCTGCATGGGAAATGCAGTGCTGCTTTCACTCTTCTAGTTTACAAAAAGCATACAAAATCTCAGTGCTTTGCTGAGTCTAAACAGTATGTCTCATGTGATGAGCAAAGCTTTCCTACTGCCTCTTGTAAACTACCAAGGATAATTCCTTCTACCACAGACAACCTAAAGCTGCCTTAATCCTGTAATATGTATTTGGTCAATTTACCCACTGTGACAAAATCTTGAATCTCCAAAGCCTGTTATTAAAGTCCTCTTGATTGAAAACCTATTCCATCTTACACAACTGAAACCTAAACATTTGGTTCCAGTACACACAAGGCAGTCACAGAGCATTACAAGATCTACATTTTGAGTGTGTATTTTCAAAATAATGCAGGGATTGACGTGTGAGGGGTTAGTGTGCCAAAGAGGGTGGGTTTCTGTTTAAATGTCTGTATGATCAAGTCTGGCCCCAAATAACATTCTGTTATTCCAGATGATTGTATAACATTACGTAGTGTTACATTTCACATGACTTTTATTACTCAGACAGACTTACGGATTACGTTTTGCCTACCAGCTTCCTTTGAATGCTCTGGATGAAAAATCTCCTTGAAACAAAGATGTGGTAGATACCTATCTCTTTGACCTTCTGCCTCCTTCTGCTTCAGTTATTCAAATAACTCCTATGTTTGTAAATCATGGAGAAATACTTGCCCAAGAAGACTGATGTAAGATGGAGATATCAACAATATCTCACCCCCACACACAAAAGGGTGTGGAAGGCAGTGGAAACCAGAATGGTTGTACTCCCATATTGGCTATGATATGAAAAAAAAAAAATTGGCTGTTAGGGTTAAGATGACCCACTAGAGGTCCCTTCCATCCTTTTCATCATGCACTTCTCATCCAATGAAAAGGAGACCGTACCCAAACCAAGTGCAGTAAATGCTAAGTTTATACGTGGCAGGCACTTCAGAGAGAAGGATGTTGATGGTTTGTGTTTGACCAGAGCACCCAAACTAATTACTGTATCCAAGCATCCTATGTACAAATGAGACTTGATGTCTCATCATGACGAAAACAGTAGAAATCCATGACTTGTAACTATCCTGACTTCATGTGCTTCCAGATAAGCTGTTCTGTTCAGGCACATTCCTCCTTAATATTTTTCCCTGAGATATCTAGTGTTACTAAGAGGCAACATTCTTCAAGCAACAACTTTCTATCTCAGGGAGTTGCTCTTATTTAACTGTTGTTATCCTTGACTGTCCATGTTGGGTCTGATCATAAATTCAGCAAAATAACTGGAGAGGATTCAGTCAGCTCTCTGTCTGGATTTTGAAGACTGAGTGCCCTTGCCACTGACTCCAAAGGGACTGAAATCTGCTCAACCTATCTCAGGGTAGGAAAATATTTTGAACACATCTGGGGACATGATGCTGCAATGTCTGGGCACACTGATAAAAATATCCAATTTCACTTTGAGGCATTACTGTGTTTCTCAGAAGTTCTTTAGCAGCTAAAGCATTCCTGTAACAAATAATATGTCTGGAAATCTTTTCTTGGGACTATTTGCTATTGCTTTCCAAGGGAGATTTGCCTCAGTAAAGTCTCTAGAACTAGGCCTATGTAATTTTGATTATTTTTGCATGTCTATAATAATGTGCTTCAGTATTTTCATCCATTACTGGTTTAAACCTTTGACTGAAAAAAAAAAAAAAAAACAAACCCTCTAGGCTTAAGTGAGTTATTAACCATTAACTCAAGGAATGGTTTGTGGTGATATTAAAACAGGATACTTGTTTGAGTGTGGTGTCTGTGTTTGTGCTGTGCCCACAAACAAAACTACGTGAATGCCACTAACTGACAGCTAACTGGTTTCTTGTGTGTGTTTTACGCGCCATAGCAAAGAGGGAGCTGGGAAATGCATTTTCACTGGTTAGCTTCCACTTTTCTTCCCCCTGTCAGGACAGAATGGGAAAGCTGGGATGACCTCTAATCCTGACTTTTAAAAACAAGTGTTTCAACATTGCTAACTTCAAAAAGAGAAAAAATATTTCTTAGCAAATCTATTTTTTTCCCTAAAAAACAGCTAAATTTGGCTTAGATCCAGTTTGGAGTTTCCTATCCAAGAAAACAACAGCATTTGACTGCACTTCAATTTTCTTTTTTTTTTTTTTCTTTCTGAAACTGAAGTTTAGTTCCTCTCTATCCAGAGAATAAAATTGTCTCATATGAAAGAAGTAGCTCAAGAATAGCTTGCAGGAGTTCAAAACAGCTAAGCATTAACATGCTGAGAAGAATACACTGTAACATTATCAGCAATAACATGTTCTACACAATTTGCTGTAGGAGATTTGTAATAGCTGTCTGCCTGGTGCCAAACTTTAGGTGTGTCTGAAGTCACTTCACCTGGAGGATTTTTGGTTTGGCTTTTTTTTTTTTTTTTCTTAAATGGCAGAGGAAGTGCTATTTGGAGATCTTGTATGTAATAAAACATTTACAAGGAAACCCATCTGAAATTGTTTGCTGTGTCATGTTTCCCTGTAAGTTGTGATCGGATTTTCCAACACTCTTTCTCCAACTTGGCTTCCTTTTGAAGTGAGTAACAATACAGCCCTCCACAGCATGACTGAGGTGTTTCTTCCTTAGAAAATCTGATGCAAGTCCAGAGAAAGCCAGCGAGTTAGATGTGTGAGGCAGCTGCTCCTACATCAGCCCAGTGGCTTCTCCTGCACTTTGCGTATGGGTATTAGTGTAAACCATGCTGATTATTTTGGAAGGAGCAAAAAGGTCATTTCCTGAACAGACTGTCTTAAGTTACACTACCATCTATCAAAAAATATTCTTCTGCCTCCAAGTAAGACACTGGACTCCCTTTGGATTTTTTTCTTTTCCTGAAGTGGCAGAAAGCCAAAGAAATTGTTCAGCACTTCAGCGTCATGATGGCCTTCACTTCTGCGCGTCTCCCCTACCCTTATCAATATTGGCTCCGTGCCAGTGCCGAAGAAATACATGTTATTTAGTGTAACACGCCGCAGTTCGACGAACCGGGATGCTCCCTACGAGGAACCTCCCCGGGCACCGAGAGGTACGCGGGCGACAGCACAACTAACACGCAGCTGCGCCGCCGCTCCCCGGGGAAGAGGAGACCCTCAGCTTTCACGTCTCCTTCCACAAAGCTTTGTAAGGTCAGAGACAGCTGCGAAGCGCCCTTTCCCTGCCCCAATTCCCCCCACCTGGCGCTGAGGCACCGCCGGTGAGCACCTGGGGCAGGTAACCCGGGAGCGCTGCTGGAGGCTGCGGATCCTCCAGGGCTACTCCCGCCGCCGGTCCCGGGGGATCCCGGCCGCCTCCCCCCCGCGCACCGCCACCGCAGTGAGGGAGAACAAAGGGGGAAAAAAATAAATAAAAGAAACTCACAGTCTGCGGCTGATCCCCTCTACTGATCTCCCGTAAGAGGGCATAGAATAACTCAGCAGGACCACTGCGAAACTCCACTGCTGGAAGAGTTTAGCGAACATTGTATCCTCCGGGGCTTAAAACCTGTAAGGAAAGGGAGGTCAGTACCGAGGGACACATGCGCCAGCGCCGTCCTCAAGCAGTCCCCGCTTCTCTACCAGTTCCGAGGCTCTGAAGGAAAAACAAACTTTCTGAGCTCTCCGCTCACTCCTTCCAAACTTCACTCTCTCTCCCTTCCTTGCTGTCTGCGTAACCCTCTCTTCCTCCCTCCCTCGTTCCCCTCCCTCCCTCTTTCTCTGTCTCTCGCTGCCCGCAGGCAAGATCTCTCTCGATATTAGTTAAAAAAGCATCTAGCTCACATTTGAATCGGGTTAGAGAGCGGGTCCATTTGGCTCCCTGAGCCCTGTTCAATTCTAGTCCGCTAAGCCACTGTCTGAGATCTTTATGCTACAGAAGAAGCCCCCTCTGCAGATAAGGTAAGATTCACAGTAGTCAGCTCAGCTGCCCACTTCTCCGTAAACACACTGGCGGACACACACAAACACACACACACAGAGTGAGGCGAGGCGAGATGGGGGATGCATCTCTACATGTCTTCTAATATACCTCCGAAAAAAAAAAAAAAAAAAAANAAAAAAAAAAAAAGAGGTTCACGTCCTCAGCTTCCGCAAAGTTTGGTCCCCAACTGTGACAAGGAGAGGGAACTCAAGCAGAGGTCGCTGCCTAGCTGGAGAACCCGAGAGGTCTGAGAGGAGCAGCAGCCCGGGAAGGCTCAGGGGCTGGGAATCATGCTTGGCGCGGCAGGTTGGACGGCGCTGGAGCCTGCGATGTTCACACGCTCCGAAGCAGCCTCTGGGAGACCTGCGGACGGACGGAGGGTTTTGCAAAGAGATGGCGCCCTAGGAACATGTGCGGAGAGAGCGAGAGCCCGGGCGGGATACCCACAGCCAAAACGGAGACTAGAAATAAGCGCTTCCCGGGACCGGAATCAAAAAGGAGTGAAGAAAGGGAAACACCCGACAGCACATGCATGCAGAGGACCCTAAGGACTCCGGCCAAGCTCTTCGCATCTTCTGCAGCCGGGCTTCTCCCTCTCTCTCCCGTTCCAGCTCTCCCTTTTTGTGTTTACCCCCAGCTCAGCGCCTCCCCTGCCGTAGCAGGGCGATCCCGCCATCGGTGGGGGCACTTTTTAGCGCAAGCCCCAAAACCCCTGCCCGGGATTGTTGCCGCCTTTCCTTTCACGCACCTACCGTGGTTCGTCGCCTTTCCCCTATTAGCTGGAGGGTCGATCTCTAATGATGCTAATTGTACGCTAGTGAGGGGGTGGGGGGCAAAGGGGGAGGGCTGGGGGAAGGACTCGCCGTCTATGAACACAGGCGTTCCTGGCCAAAAAAGTAAACTAGTGGAAAGTTTTCTCCTCCTCTCCCTCTTTTTCTTCTTCCACTTCGCCCTCCTTCAGCCTGGCCAGGGCGTTGCAAAACTCTGTTTCAGGTTGCGCTCCCGTACGAGGCTGCGGGGACAGCGGCGCCCGGAGCGGCGGGAGCTTTGCCAGTCACCCCCC
>VXAY01005793.1:1121257-1136869 GCA_013399855.1 Oxyruncus cristatus | reverse complement strand
GGGCGGGAAGGAGAAAAAAAAAAACAAAAAAAACCAACTATGGCTTTGCTAATACAGCAGGAACTGAGCAGTGCCAAACCCGTTTAGGAGACTTACCATCATACCATTCTACGATGCCCCCCCCCGTCCTCCCGCCTCCCGCTGAAGACTGCCATCTCCAAAAACCGGCCCAGTGCTTTTTCACCTGCCACCTACACAAATGCTTAACCCGTGAGCAAATTCCTGGTACCGAGCCTCACCGCAAGCCTGAGCCCTGGCCGTGGAAGGATGGGGAGAAAAATGCCCTCACCTAGGGTTTAAACCCTCCCTTCCCCGCAGGACGGCGCCCGGGATGTGGCGGGAGACGCGCACCCAGGTCAGCGGCTCCCGGGAGGGACCCGCCGCCACCTGGAGCATCTCGCCCCACCGGCCCGGCCACTCCGCCCTGGCAGCTCCGGGTGTCCCCTGGCCTCGGAGGGCTGAGAGAAGATGAGGCTGGACGAGAGGACGGACCGGCGGAGCGATGGTTTTGGCGCGGTTCCCGTCTCCACACCTGCACCAAAAGCATCGCTCCGCTCACTGGGCACCCCCGGGCACGGCTGTCCCCGTGTCCAGGAGCGGGGAAAAGCCACACTTTTGTTCGGGTTTCACCTGCCGGGGCCTCGGTTACGGCAGGGCTCCACGCCAAGGCGAGGAGCTTGCGGTGGCTGGTTGTTTTCCCAGCCGGGACGCACGGAGGGAACCGGTCGTTTTGTTGGACCTGGAAAAGGCTTCAGCCACGGGGAGGTGAGGCAAAACCCTGTGTTTGCCTTTCTGGTCAGCCCTCTCTGCCACGAGAAGGCAAACCTTATCATTTTAGGTTTTCTGCCTCCACTTTCTCCCGTCTTCCCATCTCAAAGACAATGAGATTTTGGAGGGATGCCGCGCTTGGCTTCTGCCTCCTTTTTCCATACGTATAAAGAGGCATAAATCAGCTTTCCTGCGAGGAAGTCGACCTGGGAGTTTGGCTAGGAAGATAAGTCCCTGCTCCAGGTTTGGCACGTAATTGCCGAGCGGGGAATAGGGCCAGAGGATGCGGGCGGGTGTGTGACCGGGCTCCCCCCTGAAGCCTCTCGGGAGCGAAACGTTCCCTTGAAACAAAAGCCAACAAGTGGGTTCAGCTCACTGGGGAGGAGGTGCCCTTTCAGCCTTAGGGAGACAGAGGGAAATAATGACTAAACCCCCAGCCGGTGCTCAGAGACGGGCTAAATCCTCAGCTCTGCAAACTTCCCATCCTTCACCTCTGTGAAGTTCCGCCTCTCCCTCCTCCCTCTTGTTTTATTCACAATAAAGCACTTTCGTCATTTCCCCTCCCGGATTTCTATAACCTCAGTTGCACTCGTCCAGGGCTTCGGTTCAGACGGGGAATTTAACCTCCCGAGTCTTCCCAGGGTGGAAAAAATGGTGTTCAGCAAAAAAACACAGGCGTGCTGACTGCTGGAGAGGCTGGCGGGGAAGGGAAGGGAGCGGCACATCAGTGATTGCTGGACTCGTCCTGCGAGGATCAGATATCCCCTAAGACTTGCACAACCTCTCTGATCCAGGAAGATTCAAAGCCAGCTAGCACAGCTCTCTGCAGGCGAGGTGCGAAGCCCGAGTTTTAACAAGGCTCCCAGGGTGGGCTTGAGGGCAAGGCTGCTGTACAACTGGTAGCAAACACGATTGCTTGCAGAGCGAGGCAGACTTTCTAGCACATACTCATTCTTGCCCGCAACCTAGCCCTGCTGCACTCCGCTGTCCCCAGCTCTGTCCCCTCTCAGCTGACTCTCCGGTGGCCGTCAGGGATAAGAAACTCCTTAGCCCACGTCTGACATGATGTAATCTTCAGGTGGAGTGAAAAGATTGCTCGGGGAGAAAGAGAAACCCTTTTTTTTCCCTCCCCACCAGCAAGACCCAGACGTTCCGCGGCACTCCATCTGCACGCACTAATCTCCTTTATTAAAGAATGATAGAGTAGCTCAGTAGAGCCGCCTCTCCCACCCGAGGGGCAGCCAGAGTTCCCCCGACTCAACACAATGCGCCGTTTATTTAGACAATATGCATTTAATTTAATGAACTCGAGAAAGGGCTGGGGGTGGGGGGCAGGGGAAGCCAAATAAATTAAAAAAAAAAAAAAAGAAAAACTGTGTGGATCTGAGAGTTTCGCCAAATATTCTGTCTGGTTCTTAGAATCCAGTAGACACCGAAAGGAATAACTTTCAGATCTGAGGGCGAAGAGGCAGTGATTAATTCACGTAGCCCGGCGGTGCCGGCGCTGTCCCCTCCCGGGCGCGGGAGCGGGGCCGGGCAGCCCCAGTGAGCTGTCCATGGTGGAGCGGCCCCGCTGCCGCTCCGCTCCTCCCGGCACAGCCGGACACCTGCCCGCGGACACGGCCCCGCACACGGTCACGGTCCCGGTCCCCGAGGGGCACTGCCGCCCCGGCTGCGGCTCCGGCCGGGAGAGGAGTCCCGGCTCCCTGACCATCCCTTCGCCAAAGGCACAGCGGTCCATCCCACCTGTGCTGTTTCTACCACAAAGCCTCTGCTTGACTCTTGAACTGTGAGGAAGAAACCTGAAAGAAACAGGCAGCTGTTTTAGAGCCCCGCTGAAGTCAGACTTAACAAACACACCGCCTCCAAATGCTCATGGCATTTGGACCGACACTTGAGGGAGGTGGGTATTGGTCTCTTCTCCCAGGCAACCAGCAGGAGGAAAAGAGGGCAGTCTTAAGCTGCGCCAGGAGAGGTTCAGGTTGGACATTAGGAAGAAGCTCTTTACAGAGAGAGTGGGCACCGGAATGGGCTGCCCAGGGAGGCAGTGGAGTCACCGGACCTGGAGGTATTTAAGAAGAGACTGGATGTGGCACTTGGTGCCATGGTCCCATAGGCAAGCTGAGACAAGGTGGTGTTAGGTCAAAAGTTGGATTCAGTGATCTCAGAGGTCTTTTCCAACCCAGTTGATTCCATGATTCTGTGAACTGCTAACAGTCACCATGCTTTTTTGATGGCACATATATTTTCGTTTAGTGCTCTGAAACCTTGAGCTCTTAGGCTGCGTCTTTCTACGTCTTGTCTTGACTTCAGCTTTAAATATCTCTTAACATAGACTGAACTCTTATTTTATTCCTTGGTGTTTGTGCGTGTGTGACTGAATACCTATTAAATATCAATAAGAAGAAATGTGTCTGGTCTTTTTAACTTACACAAAACTGCTACCAAGCTGGGCTGGCTGGCGAACAAGAATTCAATTTAAAGAGTTGGGGGGTGGAGGAGAGGAAGCTTTGCAATTTGTTTCTGCACTATGTTGGAACAAAATCCAGCCCTTCAGACACATTTCTGAGAGGAGACAGACTCACCTCCTGCCTTGGAATAGCTTAGTGGTTAATGTACTCGTCTGGGATGTGGGACACCAGAGTTCAAGTCCTTCCCTTCTCTGATTCATTCCTAATCCCTAGACTGTCGGTTTCTCTCAGTTCCATCCCATCTCAACCTTTCCAATTACATTTGTGATGAATTGGTATTTTCCAAAGGGTGAAAAAAGATTGTTTATTTAAGGAAAAATTACAATTATTCTGAGCTGCCTTGGTTAAACCAGAAGAAGTCCAGGGAGACATGATACAACAATGGAAGGGAATTGCAAGTTGTGAAAAGAAGGAGTGACCTAGGAAAAAGGAAGAAGGCTCCTTCTCTGGTGGAACACACGGATGGTGTGGTTAAGAAATAATTTCTTTAGCTTTAGGTTTGCAGATTATTTGAAAAAAAAAAGGGCGGGGGGATTCTCTCCTTCTCCATTGGCACTTGGGGGCTAGTATGGTTAAGATATGCTTTCCTTAGATATAGTTTTGTTTGATCTTTTCTGTTTCTTTAGCTTGTGGAACACAAGAGAAAGTTGCACTTAGGATCACATCCAGTCTCATTTGACTTCCCAGCTCAGAAGACAAGCTGCCTTTCCACACCTAGGTTGATGGAAAGAACCTGGTTGGTTGAAGCTTGAAGTCATGCCTGTGATTCTGGACAGCAAAATGCCATAACATGCTCTACCATGAGCACAGCCTTTATTTGCTAACATTTCTGAAATACTTATCTTTGGTTTATACATTTTTATAGTTAATCTAATTGTTTTTTTATAATCTCCAGTCTGACTTCCAGGAACTTTTTTGCTTCTTGCTGTTTGTTTTAAAAAGTAGAAATGACTGGAACTGTTAAGTACATCCTCTGCTTTGACTCAGATGTGCTTTGTTCCTTCCTTTGCTCCTATGAAAGTAAAATGATCCTGTATTCTCATACCACATTAATTATCCCTTTTCATATCCCTAATTCCCAGTGTACAAGCTGCATCTTTAAACTCTTCCGAGAAGTCATGGGATCCAGTCCAGCTCTCACTGAAGCCAAACTTGTTCTCTTCATTCACTTCATTTGGATGGTGGTCAGCATCTTATGCAGCCACCCCTTCTCCAAATGCTGCAGTGTGGTTTCTTTTCCAGACTGGATGTCCCACAGGTTGTGAACCGTAAGCTGCAATAACAAAGTGGAATGACCACCTGACTTGCTCCAGTCAGGCCATGTGCAGTGAAATGTAGCCTGTGGAGTTGCCCATGACACAATGCATAATAAGCTTGAACAGCAGGAGATGTGAGCAAGCAAATTTTTTAGGAGTTTCAATTAACCCTTGCAGGTTAGGGTTCTAAATTTGCTATGTGAAATGTGAAATTCAATTAACCTAAAGAAATAAATAAGGATAAACTGTAAAAGTTACTTGATATTATTTGTTTAGCCCAAGATGATGAAACTGATCCTTATAGCAACTGAGATTAAGTTAATTGCTCCTTCACCTCCAGATTTCACCTCTCTTAAAACCAGAAATATTACTTTGTGTGTTTGGTCTGACCTATAAATGGTGCTCTCTAAAAGCTCTTTGTTTCTTAGGAATATTCACTACTTTGTTTCTGCCAGATGCTTGAACTATTTTCAGTGGCTGAGGGAGATGGAAGAGTTTTGGCTCTGGACAGGACTAGACGTTGACAGTCAGAGCTCCTGGGTTCTGCAGCTCTTTTAGAAATCACTCCATGTTCCAAACTCTTGAGATACTTGAGGGAATGACACATGGGAGTTTTCTGAGAGCTGCCCATATGACTCAGGGGTGGCCTCTGTAGTCATAAGGCCTGTGAAAACAAAGCAATGTGTACTTAGTGCAGGCTGAGGACAGCTCCAGGAAGGATATGTACATCGCTGTGCTGGCAGGACTGAGATTCCAGGTTGTAATACACAGCCTTGACATAAGGAGGCTGTAGTCATCACTTCAACCTGTAGATCAGAGTAACAGCAAGGGGTTGGCTTCTATTGTATCGGAAATATTTCGATTTCTCAATTGCTTTGCAGGTTGGAAACAACATAAGTGGTTTTCCCGTCTTTCTCCTGTTGAAGTGTTGCACTTGCTGTCTGACTAACTTGAATTACCCTCTTGAATAAGCCTTGCCCCTGCAGCAGGACAAGCAGGCCTGAAGTAACGAAGGGTGCCTGCTTGATGTTGCTTTTGGCAAAGGGCCAGTAGTTAGACATGGATAAGCTTCTTGCTTCAGCCTGAATGATGTATCAGTTTTGAAATTGTATCTACACACACAGAGAAAAGGCTCCTGGGCTTCCCACAAAGAGTTAAGTCACTGAGGGCATGTGGCTATTCCAGGCCTTTCCAGAAAATCTTTCAGACCCAAGTCATTGAAGAAATTCTTCACATGTGCCCAGACCTGAAAGACCTCATCCTCACTTTATTATTTTACATCTTTCAAGCACAGCACTGCAACTCCTATGAGAACCTTGTGCCAGAACCAGTTAACCAGAAAAAAATGACATTAAATGCGAGGGATCCCATTTGTATAGAGATAAAGAGCTTCCAGGACTCAGGGGAGATGTCAGAACTGATTACATCTGTATGGGCTTTTGTTAACAATCCATGGAGTCCCAGGCATGAATAGGGAAAAATTATGCAACAGGTGGTGAAGCTTACCAGATGGTTGCTTATCCCTAATTACCCCTGGGATGCCCTTGTCCTTTTTTCACCAAATATCACTACTTTTGCGATGTCAGACCAAAAGGCAATCAGTAACGACAAGAGCCTGTCCTGTCACAAAGGCAAGGTTTGTTGGACTCATCCCTTCTGGCATTGCAGTCACTGTCCGTCTGTGTCAGACTCTCCCTCAACCACCTCTTTGAGGGCACACTCGTAAACTCCTTTCATAAAACCAACCAGCTTGAAGGGTTGGGTCTGTGTGTGGGAGGAAGGGAAGCAAACTTTATTTCAGTGTCTACAGATATCAGAAATATCAACACCCCATGCTGTGAAGGCCACCTGCACACTCTGCAATCTGTCTTCCCAAGGGCTTCAGAGCAGGTGTTTTTTAATCAAGGTCTCCAGGTGCTTGTTTGTGAAATACTTTGTTTCGAGGGACACATGCGCAGTCTGAGCAGGAGTGTGATATCTGTGCAGACCTCTGGAATCCTGTACTCATTAGTAAGTAGTGATGATGTGCTTGTCAACACCTGTAGGAAAGCCAATTTGTACTAAATTATTTAAACCTTACTCAAACAATGATGATCTTATTTGAGTTGCAGGTGCTCAGCTTCAGGCTCAGGCTTGTGTAAGCTGTTTACTTGTTATGCCTCAAAACACACTTACTGACAAAAAAAGAAAAAAAGCGCATGTAAGAATGCACAAAACAACATCTTTGTTAAATTTTAGGGCCTTTTCTCGTAGACACTCTAAAGCTGCACTAAGACAGTCATGTTAAGTTTTGCCAAGTGCTGGGGCCTCCAAAATCCCATGCATATTCTACGAAGCTTTTGCACAATAGAGAACATCTTCAGGCTGCAAGGGAGCCAAAGGCTCTGCTGCACTCAGTGCTGGAGATTCCTGTGGTACAAAAATAGCTTCTGCTTTACAATGCAGTGTAAGGACAAGTTGCAACAGAGGAACAAAACAAGCAAACAGGGAGAGGGCAAATGGGATAACGTTAAATCCAAGTCCATTTCAGTTAGCTTTGTATCAGTCCAGCCCGCTGTCTATAAAAAAAGGCAGATAAAGCTGCCTTGGTTGATTGTTTCAGGTTGGGTTTGTTTATTTATTTGTTTGTTTGTCATTTTAGGAAAGAAGGCCATGAATGGTATAAATTACAATTTACTGAAAAAAGTTACAGAGAGGATGATTTGGTCAATTCTCTGAACGGAACAGGTGATAACCAGCTTGCAGTGGCTGAGGGTTAAGGTGCAGGGGTGAAACACCCAGATGAAAGCTTTTGTATTCAGGACACCTTCTGAAGATGTTGAAAGAGGAAAACATCGAGTGTAAAACAAGTGTTGGAAGCACCAAAATATCTCAATCCACACAAATACACAGCCCTCAAAATAAAGAAAGTTTCAGAACCATGGACCCAAGAGATTGTGTGCTTGAAAAGACTCTTATCATCAGGGAAAAACAGCAGAAAAAAAGTGTGTGGATTTGGAGCTCAGCTGAGATATTAATTCTGTTAAGCTTAAATTCAAGCCTATACAAGTGAGAGATGGAATGAATTGGATGGAAGCAATTTCATGTATCATCATTCTAAAAGTAGTCTGAGAGTGAATAAAGGTTCGGTGTTTAGGGTGGTCTCATACTATTGGTCTCAGTCTATAGTTAAGCTCTTGGCTGTTATGGTAATGCAAACACATAATAATCACAAAGGAAGGGTTAAGGATAGCACAGAGCAAAGTCAAAGAAAGGGAAGGAGGGAAAACAGGAGAGATCATCTGGGTAAGGTTCTAAATGGCCAAGTAAAGAAAGCTAATGAAACACAGTGCCCAGTGCAACATGAAATTTAAACAGGGTGTTGTTGAACAGAAGAAATGAGCAGTTTATGAGGATGTGGATAGAGGAGGAGATTTGGGACTTAGCCAAGAGAAAGAGGTTGGAAACTTATCTACATTACCCAAAAGAAGAGCCTAGAATTCAAACTAGAGACAGCTGTGAATAACATTAGTGAGAGGGATTCTAGGGTGTTGGGGTTTTTTTTTCATGTTGCAAAAGGCACACAACCTCCTTTGAGGGGTGGAAAGAAAATGGGAATGTTGTCAAGTATGGGTTGCTTAAAGATGAGAAGAACTACAGCATGTTCAAAACAAAGTTGTGACTTTCTCTGTCTCATTTCATCCCATTAGTGTAGGACAGAAGTATTTTGCCAAGTGCAGAGTTCACAGGTATGTCACTTTGCCTGAGTACTGTAACTCTTATAATGAACTTCATCAACTTCAGTTGGGTTACAACACAGCATATTTCAGTCTTCCTGAACTTTCACCTTAGTATGAAAAATATGTATTTTCTGTCCTTTTTTTATTTTTTAATCCCTCAAGTCTATCATTACCCTTCGTGGATATCTCACTTGTGTCATAAGTTTATCTCCTACAGTTGATTTATCCCGGCTTCCTTATTTTTGTGCACAGTTTGATCATAGCCCTCTGCTATCACCGTTACTTCAGAAACATCTGAAGTTTTAAATTACCTGCTGGAGTAATTCACAGGGAAGGTACTGAGTCTTTCAAGTTGCTCCAAAGAACCAAACCACCCAGTTCACTGACTTGAAACCATTCTCTCAAATCCCAGTTAAAGTGGATTGCTTAATTTATAATTATTATAGTAACTGCTAGGTTCCTTAAGAACACTATCCAAGTTTTTCTGCATTTCTGTTGTTATTTCCATGGTCTTGCTGGAAACATTTTATAAATTATGAAATCACACCTTTAAGTCCAAAAATTCAACATATGAAGTTCCATGAAAACACTTCTGTGTGAAGGAAACTGGGATTTTTTTCCCAGTCTGTTTTGCAGAAGTTTCATTATAGGTTTCATTATCTTGTGACAAGGCATGTGAATATAGTGCTTGGCCATAAAAAAGCAACAGAAATAATGCAATTTTGATTTATTTGTATCATCTGATTTATTTTGAATTATCTGCCATGCTACTACGTTTTTTTAGTTCTTTTTCTGCCATCACAGAACAGACAAGCTCCATTTTCAGTCATGTGGGAAAGACAATGAATGACTGCTTACTGAAACAAGCAACTCCAACCAGTGGAGTTGGCCTTTTTAGAATAAAGAATTACATTCTATATTTTATGTGGAAGATTAACAAAACTAGTCTGAATGTCAGTCTTTGCTTTACTTCAAAAGTTCCCCCTCTTCCTAAATGTACTATAGCACAGACAGAATTATCGTAGTTCTGTGATTGGAAACAGTTTTCTCCAAGACTTCTTTTGATTGTGGCAGTTGAAATCTGGTTTTATTTATCATATATAAAAGCTCATTTCAGTAATGGAGGCTGTTTTAAAAGATGAAGCTGTGTCTACTTAAATTGTGAAAAATAAATAATTTAATTATTATTTATAGTATTGTCAACAGGTTGATTATTTAATCAAAACAGCTATTTAGTAACCATAGGAAATATAGCAAAGGTCACAGTAAGGTACAGTAAATGCTTGGCTATAAAGAAAAAAGTCTGTTGAGATGGTTTCTTTGCTAATCAGAAGCATGGCCAATTTTCAGGCTCAGGAAGTTCATTTAAACTGCAACAAGGCAACAGTATATGGATATATTGTTCAGTTTAACTTTTTTTCCACAGGAAACAACAGAATCTTCAGTCACAGTATGGCAGAATAAGAGGATGAGAGAAAATCACTGTTCAAATGCCTGAAACCAAAAATCTAATTATGATTAGAATTTATGAATTTAGAATTGAAAAATGTATTTTTTTCTAAAATTTCTGTGTGACTATCCTTTTGCAAAGTAAAGGAAGGTGTTTGGAGACGTATCGTTTGAGCTGCTGACATAATTAATGATTTCATTAAGAGCATGAAAGGAGGCTCTTGTATTTCTCTGGCTTTAGCAAGCCAAGTTCACGTCGGAACTCTAATAACCAAAGTCACTTTTGCCGATCAAGACTGTTGGTCCTCTTGTTGCAAAGTAAAAATTTGAAAGCCATATATTATACTGGGCTGTGATACTTCCCAACATGTCAGGAGTGTGAAATGCTTTAAATACGAGCAGCTACTACTGAGTACAGGCTGGCAGAAAACTTGCCAACATTTCACATAACAATGCAAATGGGAAGATTGCAAACAGAATAATGTGCTGCCAGAAGTTCAAAGGAAACTAATTTAAAAATTACTCTTATCACTCCCAGTTTTCATATAAGATCCTTGCTTGGGTAGTCTGCACTCTGGAAGTAACATTGATCCTTGAAAATTTATGGCAATCCTAAGAAAACTGCAGTAGGATTTGTTAGGACTGATTTATGAGTTTGGGACAGTGCCCTTTCAGATATGCGCTCACCTCGTGAGACTTGGGCTAACATCATAAGTTGACATGAGCTTGGTTTCTTCATCTTGATACCTAATGAATAATAAAGATACAGCTACTACAAAATCCGTACTTAGAAGTAATGGGGGGAAGTGGAACAGAAAGTGTGCTGAAAGCCAGATTTGTGCACTAAACCTACAAGAAAACAAAGCACGCAGGAAACCAAATTGCCCAACTTCACAGACAATACCCAAGTGCTTAAGTTAAGGAAAGGCTGCTGAGCTTTTCTGGTTCTGAACCAAGCAGAACAGGGGCTAATATATTAAAAGGGCTGGAACCCATGTCAGGGATGAAAGGCATGGCAGGATTACGTGGAAAACTTCTAGCACTTGTCTGGCCTCAGACAGGATTAGCTTCTTCAACAAACATTGAAGTCACACAATGGCCTGCACCAGTCTGGAACACATATTTCTTCATTTTATAAAAAAATCCAACTCCTGGATGATGTTACACTTACGGAATCAATGATACAAACCATCCTGAGCAGAGGCCTAGCTTTGAGCCTGCAAGTAGTCCTTTTAAAAATGGGCATTCAGACTTTAAAACAGATGCATGTACCAACAGTAAGGGAACTGTGAAACTGTGCAGAGATTAAGGGGGAAAATGACCCTGTATCATATGTCTTTTGCTGAGTCACGTTAACATTGTATGGTCACTTCATCAATTTGTGGATATTACATTGCAGCACATATGAGAGGCAAATGTTGTAGTTCTCTGTGCATGTTTATTATTTCATAGGACCTACACTTACACATGTCTTGATATCTAAAGGCTTCAGAGAGCCCAAGAATAACCATATTAAATCAGAATCAAGGTGCAGCTGGCCTGTGGGAAGAGCCAGCAGCAAACACAGGTTAGTATGAAGTGAATCATCTCCTCCAGTTAAATTCTGTCTCTCAGTAATCGCCAATTTAAAGAGTGCCTGGAGGATGCATTGTACCATCATTTTGAACAGCCACCAATTAACTTATTTTTCATGAGTTTTGCTAAAACCCTTCTCCGAGCTTGGTTATAGTGCTGGCCTCCACAACATCCTGTGGTGGACTTTCTCAGTTTAATTATTATGTTGTCTGAAAAATGTACTTCCTTATGTTTGTTTTTGAGATGGAGGGAACTGAATTCCCCCCAGTTTTCTATGTTATGAGAATAGTAATTTTCTGCTCATCTTCTCTTTGCTATTCACAATTTCGTAGGTGCTACTGATTTCTCCTCTGTCATCTGTTTTTTTTTCTGTCAGGGAAGTTGTAGTCCATTTCCTTTCTCTTCCCGTGCAAGCCTTGATTTAATTTATTTTTCTCAGAATAGTTATGCTCTCTGTCTTTTCCACTTCTACTGTGTCATTATTAACAAAGGGCAATCACAATTAGGAAATTATTCAAAGAAGTGTAAATACACCATGCAAGGATATGCAAAACTATGATTTCTTTTCCTCACACTTTAATAGGATTTAATTTCCATGTCAATGTCCAGCTACTCACTGCTGTTCTGCAGGTTTTCTCTGCAGCTTTAGTGCTTCTTGTCCTGAATAGTTTCTGTATATTCTGTCGTATGGGAGTATTTATAAAAAAAAAAAATCAAATGCTTTTCCCCTCTAAGCAATCCAAAGAAAATACAAATATGGATTTTTTTTAATTATTTGCCTCTTAGATTCAAATAAGAGAAGGAAAATAAAAGGTATAAAATAAGTCTGCAAATTACTAATGTAATTTTCAAAGCTCTAGAGGAACCATTGTTAGGCATTACCTTCAGAAAGGAACTTAGATTCCGAAATCTATGTTTAGGTACTTTTCCTTTAAAGTCCTACTTCTAAAAGTCTTTTAGCTTTTGCTTGGCTGTGTGGTTGCATGTATGTGTGTGTGCTAGTCTCTGTGTGTGTGTGTGTGTGTGTGTGAGCTCATTCACTCTGTGCTTGCGTTAATAAGATATGAGGTCATTCTTCCTTGAGAAAGGGTTTTGTGGCCTGGCTAGAGAGAAAAAAAAATCCATGTTCAGCATTTTAATCTGTCTCTTGCTGGGGAAATGCTCAACTTTCTTGTGTAGCCCACTTATCACAGAGAGATCTGGGCGTAGGATGGAATGCTACACTTTTGGTTGCTCAGTTCTAATCCTCTGAATTCATGGGACCAATACACAGAAAAAAGAAAATATGATTATTCATATATACCTGTCTACAAATATACTGTGCTTTATATGTAATAGCAAAAAGATGTTTAATATGTATTTTACATGCATATAATATAAATACCCATATGTGTACATATACCTGTGCTTGAAATGTGCATTATATATATATGTATATAGAGATCTATCTATTTGCAAATAATAGTAAGTCTGGGGAGTCACAGGAAGCTCTTCTATCTAGGGAGACCATCTTTGAAGTAAACAGCCAAGGTTTATGTTCACTTCACTTTTGAGAACCTGATGGAAATTCCCGTGTGGCTCAATTTATGTTATTCTTTTATTCCTAGCTTCTGTCACATTAGGGTGGATATCAGTTACACCATTTACTTGAGATGCCCTTGGAAATTTGTAGCTGTAATTGTAGCTATAATTCTATTATTTGATAGCATTATTTATGTCATTGGAAGACTCGAGAATGTTTAGATGTGTCCACATGCAAAAGGTACAGCTTTGGTGGTGATTTTTAGCTGTGTGAGTGCAAGACCTTACTTGGAACACATGGGAGGCATGAGATTTGAGAGTGCAGATATACACAAATGAGATTCATGCATAAGATAAGCTAAGGAAGAAATTACTTTCATGTAGAAAGTGGGCACAGGGTGTTTCATCCCAAAGTGGATTGGTTTGGGACAGTTTTAAGCAACTGAAAATCCAAGACTAAAAATGCGTGTAGAAGGAAAGGACTAAGGACTGATCTGGTTAGTGAGAAAGGGTTGGCAAGGGGTTATGAAACCTCATGTCTGGGACTGCATCTTGTGGTAGAGAAACATTTACCACAGCAACCAATGTGTACTGGAGGGAGCTGAAAGTCCTTTCTCTCAGTCAATCCACTCTAAATGAACTTTAGCTTTTACGATCCAAAATGCTAAACTGTACTTGCGTAAACTGCACGTCTGCACCTAGAAAGCATCCATTGTGAGGTTTTCCTGGCTTCCCCCAGTGTACCACACACCTAGCAGTATATGGTAAGATTAACAGGTGTGACTATAATGTATGATTAAATAATAAAACCTTAAAAACATTTAATGGGAAAGCAGACTGACAGAAAAAAAAAATATGCCACAGCATCATCAGGTCCTGACTACGTGCCTCTTTCCATTGGCTTTGACTTCAGAGTTGAGCTGCAGTTGCAGTAGTCTCCCTTTTCAGTTGACACATCCAAAGTGGAACACCTCATACAACCACACGCTGAGTCAGTGCTGGAGTTTAGTGGGAAAATAGTAGTTGTTGCCCTTTAGGTATTAAAACAATAGCTGAGGTATTAATCATTCTACATTTAATGCAGAGATGAACAAGCCTTTCCTTTAAGTTAAATATATTTATTTCAGCATTATTTCCATGTCATAACTCATTCAGTTCTCTCATTATGCTCTCCCTGTTAAATGGAAAGTATTAATTGAAAATCATGTAAGTCGCTGTTTTGTTAGGTTGTGAAACTGTGATTAACATGTATTTTAACAAAATGGGGTTTTGTTGGTTTTTTCTAAATCTTGGGCACAATTCTATAAGAATTACATTATATATTCTACTCTTGAAGAATAATTTATCCTGGAGGAACAGCTACACCTTGCAGTGGTTTTTCCTCTTTCTGGAACACCTTCTTTCTAGGAAGTTCCAAAATACTGTGCAGACTTAAAATATAACTCGGAGATCGTAACATGAGTTTGCATTGAAGTCCAAAGAATGGCTTCCATAAGCTTTGATGGTTCTATATACCCTCTAGATACTATAAATTTATTAATTATTAAAATGGGATAGTACTGAAAAGCATTTCAATACTGTATGTCAGTACTCAATAATGTTTCATGAAAATGCACACAGTTAGAGAACATAACACCTACCAAAAGCTGCAGCACAATTAAAACCCAATGCCTCAAGAGAAGTTTGAGTGGGACAGGAATATTATCTTCTCCTAGTCTCTTACAAGGACTATGGGATTTTAGATATCAGGAGAGCTTTCCTGTACCTCCTCAAATATTTGTGCAGACTTTATTTGGGGTATACTGACCAAAAGAGTAGTTCAGAAAGGTTACATTAACGGGGCCTCTTGGGAAAAAAGTTTGGAATGTTGTCCTGAAATAATTAATCTATAAGCATTGCTTGGAAATAAGTAAACAGTAATCTCAGAGGTAATCCTGATAGTCTCAGCCAGAATTGGAATTCTTAATTTCCAGAATTTGCAGACTTCCCCCTTTTTGTTAGATAAACTGTGGAAGTTCAGAAGTCCTCACAAGATGGGCTTTGAATCTGTGCTGATAGATCATGCTGAGTTTGAGAATATTTATAAAAATTGGTGTAGAGATGACATGGAAACCACAGGAGCAGTGCTTTCCTCTTCCCTGCCAAAGCAGGCCGCTGCTACTTCTGCCTTGTTGGAGTGTTTTGTGTTCATCCCCTGCTGAACAACTGCAAAACCTTCCTGCAGGCTATCATCATATCTAGAGACCTCAGCTGAGCCAGATGTAGCACTCAATTATTATAACTTCTGTTACAGCAACTCCATAACTGACTCTGCAGTTGCAAACACACAGTTGAAGTCCTGGAGCTCCCGAATTTTGAAGACAGTAGCAGACCAGCACCGTGTGCCAGAGTGCTGGGCCTGGGAGCGCTCTAAGCACAACCACAGCGCTGGTTCAGATGTTGGGAAGACAAAGGATTGAAAACTGCGTGTAGGCTGAAGGTGAATGGGAGTCCCCAGGGCTGTGTTGGGATGTTCAGCTCAGTGGTTGATTGAGCTAAAAGCAGCAGTTCTGCCTAATTCAGAGCAGACCAGATTTCAACCCCGCTTCCTATTTTCATAAGCGTAGGCTTTTCTTAGGCATTGTTCATGATGCCTTGTGGAATTGCCATTGCCTCCGCCTTCCAACAGCAATGGGACCTCTCCACAGTTCACTGCTTTCCAGTTACCTTGTGCTGCTCTCTTCCTTCCTCTCTCTCTGTTGCTGTTTTGATGGTCTGCCTTAAGCACAAAAATGTAAACCAATGAAGAGAACTATGTCCCTTCCCTTCCCTTCCCTTCCCTTCCCTTCCCTTCCCTTCCCTTCCCTTCCCTTC
>VXAY01005793.1:1045183-1121176 GCA_013399855.1 Oxyruncus cristatus | reverse complement strand
TTCCCTTCCCTTCCCTTCCCTGCCCTGCCCTGCCCTGCCCTGCCCTTCCCCACCCCCCCCCACCACTTGCTGTATTATGTCCAAATTAATTTGGTGTATTAGGTTCAAGTTGCCACATCTTCAGGGGCACTAGGTGCTATCTTGTTTTCCAGCTCAACACAGGACTCGTGTGGCAAAAGATAGATGTTTTCCAGTCATTAAGGTCTGCAATACGTAGGTTTACAAAAGGCAATTGAAAAATCTGTTGTTTCTTTACCTTCAGATGGAAACTAAAACAACAGCCTACTATCATGGGTTATATGTATGTAATTTCACATTAGTTGCAGGCATTTAATTAATGAATGTAACAAAAGAGCTCTACTCTAACAGTCCTTTACCGTTCTCCATGATAAAATTTGACCTCCAGGCATAACAGTGCAAGCAATTTTCAACCGAGTGTCATCAAACAGAAAGAGGTTGTTCAATTCATTACAAAAAACCATCATTCACTGTGTGAACTGGACACTTGAGGGAGATGTACAGCGAGTTTTATTTCTTAGAGTTAATTTTACTTTTAAGTGATGTCTTCATCACATATTTGCCCACAACCCTCCATCTTCCTTTCATTTGATTCTCCTTTCTTTGTCAACTGCTCCCACATTCTGGATCTGTCATCCCAATGACTTGTTCTTCCCTCCTTCTTTGCTGCCACCATACCATGAACCCACACTGGCTGTTGTAATCCTGTGCCTATTAACACTAAGTCCTCTTGGTGAACTGGCAGAGGCATTTTGTCTCTACCAGCACAAGGCACAGCCATTCAAGGAGATGTTTGGGGTGCAGCATGAAAGCAGACACATCAGACCTCTGGGGGTGTTTGTTAGTTGCCAAAATAACTCTGGGTTCTGAAAAATACAGTTAAAAAATTGTGATTTTCAACACCTCCATTACTTGTCCAGATCTGAATTTATTAACAGTACCAGCGAAAGGCATGACACTGGCCCTCAGGCAATCCCCTCTTCTGCCAGATTTCAAAGACAAACAATAGAGGTGTTAAAATTATTGAAAAATTGATTGAAATAATCTTAGGATGGAAAGCATTAGGCAACATACACTCAGGGGCTGGTGCCAGCTCCCACTACAATAACAGTCTCATCTGCCTCACCATGCCCGGGCACTACAGGATCACATTCAGGGCAAAGTATCAATTGCAGCCTGACTTTTATTTCTCTTTCAGCTTTTCTCTCATGCTCTCTTTGGTCAAGGAAACAGTCTGATCTCATGGAGGAACTTGGGGAGACTGTGATGTGGGGACAGTTTCAGGTCAGCATCTCAGAAGAATGGGCACTAGTGGGACACGTGGAATAGGACACCCTTGCAGAGAAAACAGCTTTGTAGGCTGTGTAGGCTGCTCGGTGCTTCTCTTTGGGAACATTTTCTCCTCTCTGGCCTCGTTAGGACGGTGTGACTATCATGTCTCATTGAAATGCAATCAACTAGTCACTTGTGCTGTGTGACTGGATTCTCTTCTCATTTGTTTCAAAACCTGACTGGTATCTAGCAGTACTTTCTATCGGGTTTATGGCTGAATTGCCTGTCTGGGGCAAATGGGGTTAAGAAAAACCATGAAAACAAGTGAGGAAAAACAATCCCACTATACCTGAGCATCTGCAATGAATAAAAACACCCTATAGTACATATAGTGAATGACTAGGCTCCCTTCACAGTTTTGTCTGGGGAGGAGTTTCACTGGAGAGCTGAATTTGTCCAACTGTCTCTCAGTTTCTATTTATTAATCTCATCTAATTTAATGACAGGAAATGAGTAATGAAATTCAGTAGTGACAGGCTGCTTATTTGGGCCAAGTGATTCGCATCTGAATAGAAAGGGGCCCAGACCATTACTTTGCCATGAGATTTTCTCTGCTGATTGCTAATTCAAACGGATAAAATAAAAAAAAGAGGTTTTATGACAATGTTAAAGCATTAGTGGGAAGCAATACTAGAATGTGTTAGATCTTTAGAGTCTGCCATAGTGGGTTCTGATAGTCATGTCCACTGCCACCAGCGGCAATGGGATGGTGTTTATAAGCTGGCCACACTTTGCAGCAAGATGGGCAGAGCTGAGTTAGCACTATTTACTACTTCTCATAAATTCCAAGAAAAACACGCACACCTGCTGGGATAACGTCTAAAATGGAGATTTTAAGTTTGTTTCCATATTCCTTCATCTGTTGTATGTCATTTCCAAGCTACAATGAGGAGAAAGGAGGAACAGAAGAAGCCAGATGAAGTGAGATATTTTTTTAATTTAAATGTGAAGGTATTGCCTGGAGGTATTTGCAGCTACAACCTGAGGTTTTGGAATAGAAGTTTAATTGATGTGATGTCATAAAATAAATAGAATAAATTTGTGAATTGATGGTCTCTCAGTCTGGTTCTCAGTGGGTGGCAGATATCTATATTAAAAAGACCATCAAGACTGGCACCTCTCTTGTCAGTGTCAGCTCGGAACCTAAGCATTAATTTGGCATGGGGATTACACTGCCCTTCAAGGTGGTCTCTGCAGGTGATGGCTGCAGCACCATGTTGTATTCATGAGGGGAGGTCTGCGGGTGGCACAGCAGGCAAAAAGCACTATCAGTGCCTAACCAGAACTTAAGCATGCATCACTGAGAGCTGTCTGCCCCTGTGGTGTCAACCTGACATCTGTCACCACCACTAAGTGAGCTATTAACATTTCAAGGAAGATATGTGTTTGTTTGCTTTTGATGTTTGGGCATTTTTTTCAAGTGCTAAAGGGCCCCTTTTTAAGAGAGTGATGGTGAGATCAGGAGTGTTTGCTCTGCCACATTAGACATGGTCCCCATGCTGGAGGACCGTGTCTGCTGTCACTGTGGGTGAGTTAGTGTTGCAGGGATGGAGGCCACTGGGGTAGCAAAGCAAAACATTGAAAGGAGCTTGGGGCCACAGGGGAGAAGTGATGCCAAGGATCAGAGCTGGTCTTAGAAGGGAAACTGTCTAAGAGACCTAACAAGCAAGCTGCTGAAGTTACAGCTAGGCCTGGAAGGGGACAGGACTTCATCTAGAAGGACGATTGCCAGAACATAATCTGGAAATGTAAGTCATGCACACGTCTACTGACACCATGATACAGATAATAAGGCTTACCCCCATTTTTGTAAGATGAAACTGTTCCTGTGTGGGTGGGGACAGATGTTGTGAAAGCTGAAGCGCAGTAACCAAACCCAAATAAGCATTTGCCTTTATGGTACTACATTATTACTCCAAATTAGGGTCTGCAGTTCCAGCTGTTGTGAATATAATAGCAGGCTACTGGCATCCCTATGAAGTATTTGCCAATATCCTCAATCCAGATATACAGGGTGAGGAATTAAGCTGCTTTTTAAAAGAAAAAAAATATTACTAGGTTTTTAATTTTATTTGGCAGAGAGGACAATCTACACCTTCAAGGGTGTAGATTACTACTCCTCAGTCTTCTGGGGTTTAGGTGAAATACCATGCTAACAGATGGTGAATAAGGGGAGGGAAACCATTTCCAGCTAACTCCTGGTGTCCTAATGAGGGTATGTTTGAAAAATATCTATCTCCACATGCCATCTTTTCTATGCTGAAAAAAATAAGAGGCTTTCAAGCAACATGTAGCACAAGAATTTCACGTAGCTCTATTACATTAAGGTTCTTTGCCCAGGCAAGTGTGATTGTAGGGAAAACTTTGTCTGCCCATGTTTGTTCATGGAATCCTGTGACTATATACATTATTATTGTTAAATATAAACTGTGTCCTAACAGCAATTTTGATCTAAAGAGGTGATGGAGACAGAGGAGTTGTATGGTCTGGGGAATTACTCACTGCTCCAAAAAAAAAAACCAAAAACAAAAAACCATGTGAAAAACCTCAGAATTAATACTTGACTGAAGTAACAATTGTCATAATTATGCCAGGTCTGCGCTATTATTTTACACCTCCTCAATACAACGTGGAATTACAGGATTCCAGTGAATGTTGCCATGACCATTTCATCACAGCAGTACATGCCAGTTGGTAGTTTCCCTTATTTTTGGTATGATCATTGCTCCCCACACTTTAAACAAAAGAAAATTAGTAGGAGTGGGAGAAGGTAAAACTAGATTCAGTTGTACAGTTCTCACTTGCCTGCTTCCTTTCCCTGATCTCATGTCCTTGTATGGTTAATTTGTGAAGAATGCTCTTGAAATGCCAATTATAACATGTTTTAACATTTGCACAATATAAATATATATAAAAATTTATCAAACTTTAACAGGAAAAGAAAAGCAGTATGTGATAGTCTTGTTAAACCATGCTAATGGATACATGCTGAGTCTTGGTTTCTGTTAAGATAGAAATGGGGTTCCTCTGGCCATGGTCCACCTACACGAAAGTCTAGGAGAATTATTTTATTTATTGCTTTTCTCCACACATCTCCTGAATTATGCTTTTGTCTGCTCAAGTCTTACTCTTTGCATCAGCTAGGTGTTCTTGAAACTCCACTTTGTGGAGGCACTCAGGGATTAATCAATTAATATTTCCTTTGGTGTTTGACATTTGCTAAAGTTATAAATGTGTCTGCATTTGGATGTGTGTATGAAGATAAATATATGAAGGAAACCATTTTATAAATAATATACTGAAATTGTAGTGAATGGAGTTTCTAGAACTGAGAAAAGAATTAATATTTTTTCTGAAAGTCAGAATGAAGCTCATGCAACACCTGAAGCTCAAAAATAATCTTAAGGTAGGATTCCTGAGATTTAGCAATATAAACACATAATAAAAATACAGAGAGACTTCCTTCCTTGCAATTAGTTGTACTGGGCTAATCAGAAGTCATTCTAAATTTTCTGGGAGGTTATATAGCAGAAGCTCTGCTATCAAAATGGCATCTTGTATTTGCAGCAGGAAGAATCCCCTTTCCTTGGTGACTGATGCGGACTTTGTGTTTCATTTTGACTCCCAGAGAGTGCAATGCCTCAGTACATTACTCATTTTAAAATGATAAGAAACCGGTGCACTAGAGAAAAGAGCAGTCAGGATCTACAAAGAGATAAACATAAACTTTATGTGATCTTTATAAACAGGTGTGATCTGAAGCTGTACAGATTCACATCACATCTTGACTGGAATTCCAGTCACATGTTTACTTCCCCAGACTTTCTCACTCCATCCCTCCTTTTCCCTTCTCTTCTTTTCTTTAGCCCTTCCACTTTTCTTCCTTTTCTCTCTTCCTTGCTTCCTCTCTCTATTTCCCTGCTTTCCTTTTATCCTCTTTTCTCACTGTTTCTCACCCCTTTCCTCACTATTGTCCCTTGCTCTTACTTTCTCCTTTTTAAACCATTTATTATTTTCCTTTTTTCATTTCTTTTTTTCCTTTTCCTTCTCACTTTTATTTTTGAAGATCAGCATGACTTCAGATCAGTTCAGGACTCTCGAGTCCTCAGGAAACTGTGCCCAGTCCCCCCTTCAACTAATAATGCTTTACTGCATTTACTGCAGAGCACATAATGTCCCAATTCAAAGGAAAAGGACAATCAATACTTCCCTCAATGTGATGGCATCCAATCTGATTTACATGGACATTTATCAAACTTGACAAAAGGAAGCATTTAACTCCTTGCCTCCAGGGAAGGGTGGAACAGCTGTGTTACACTTAGTTCAGAGCATGATCAAATAGAAAACTCAGCATGTTGGAAAAGGGTAATTTTTCAGTTTTCATTGCTTTTTATCTGGTGCTGAGAAAGTACCTAAATTCATGTGACCCAGCTTATGAGAGAGTCCAAAACACCACATTATGGAGCAGATCATCTTGAGTGCCATCACACAACACATACAGGACAACTGGGCAACACATCCAGCCAGCCCAGGGTTTATAAAAGGTAGGTCCTGCTTGACTGACCTGACCTCGTTCTGTGACAAGATGACCCACTGAAGGAAAAGCTGTGGATGTTGTCTACACTGACTTTAGTACAGCCTTTGACTCTGTTTCCCACGACATTCTCCTGGAGTAACTGGTTCTCATGGCTTGGATGGGTGTACAGTTTGCTGGGTGAAAAACTAGCTGGACGGCCAGGCCAAGAGAGTGGGAAAAGGAGTTGAATCCAGTTGGCAGCTGGTCAATAGTGGTGTTCCCCAGGGCTCAGTATCATGGGCAGTCCTGTTTAATATCTTTATCCATGGTTTGGATGAGGGGATCAATGGCACTTTCAGTCAGTTTACAGGTGACACCAAGCTGGGCAGGAGTTGCTGATCTGCTGGAGGGCAGGAAGGCTCTGCAGAGGGATCTGGACAGGCTGGATCCATGGCCAGTGGGATGAGGTTCAACAAGACCCAGTGCTGGTCCTGCCCTTGGGTCACAAGCACCCCCTGCAGCTCCAGGCTGGGGCAGAGGGGCTGGAAAGTGCCCGGTGGGAAAGGCCCTGGGGGTGCTGGTGACAGCGGCTGGACACGAGCCCGGGTGTGCCCAGGGGGGCAAGAGGCCAATGGCCCCTGGCTTGGATCAGCAATAGTGTGGCAGCAGGACCAGGGCAGGGACTGTCCCCCTGGGCTGGGCACTGCTGAGGCCACACCTCAAATCCTGCGTCCAGTTCTGGGCCCCTCACTGCTGGAAGCACATTGAGGGGCTGGAGCATGTCCAGAAAAGGGAGATGGAGCTGGGGAAGGGTCTGGAGCACAAGTCCTGTGAGGAGCAACTGAGGGAACTGGGGGTGTTTATCCTGGAAAAAAGGAGGCTCAGGGAGGACCTTCTCACTCTCTACAACTCCCTGACAGGAGGTTGTAGCCAGGTGGGGGTCGGGCTCTTCTTCCAGGTAACAAGTGACAGGACAAGAGGAAATCACCACAAGTTGCAGCAGGGGAGGTTTAGATTGGATATTAAGAAAAATTTCTTCACCAAAAGGGTTATCAAGCATTGGAACAGGCTGCCCAGGGGAGTGATTGGGTCATCGACCTTGGAGGACTTTTAAGAACAATGTGCAGATGTGGAACTTACGGATATGATTTAGTTGCAGCCTTGGCAGTGTGAGGTTAATGGCTGGACTGCAATGACCTTAAGGGTCTTTTCCAACCTGAATGATTCTATTCTATTAGAGGGCATTAGAAGGGATGTATATTTGATAGTGCTGTGCACTATTGGATGACCAGGAGCAGATTTGCTGAGGGTGCTGAGGGAACTGTCCACTACCCTTTAATGTCCTCATGTATAAGATGCCCATTTTAACTGATGCACTGCAGAAAATAGCAGAGATAATTTGCTGTCCACCATTCATTTTGAAAGTGCTGAAGGTGATCTACAACTGCCTTTCCTTGTTTGCATTTCAGAAATTTCAATATGGTTGTTACTGATAACTGTAGTTAGCTCTTAATGGATATTTTCCCATTCTTTAGGAGCTTTATTAGTCATCAACATGTTTTTCTTCCTAACATTCCATAGACACATGTGACTTCACTGATTTGACTTAAAGAAGTGGCAGATAAATAACTCTTTTTCTATATCCTGCTATGACAATGGGAACCAGCACAATTATTCACCCATGTATATGCACGTGTGTGTGTGTGTGTGTAGGCAAGTCCACATGCACTTTCTTTTATTAAAGCCTTCTGGAAGGCTGTAAGCAGGCACAGTGTTACATTTCTGACTCTGCAGGGGTACAGAGCACCTTGTGAAATATTTATTTTCTGCAGCTGAAGGAATCTGTAGGACCAACCAAATTAGAGATGGCAGTAAGAAAGATAATGAAATCTGGTCCTTGCTGATCCCACTAAAAATGTTTTGGAGAAAGAAGGGAAAGGGAACACCTTAGCAAAAGCTGTGGCTGATTGTCCCAGTCACATTTATGTTTCCCTAGTGGTCTTCCTTAATAACTCCTGTTTAAATGCCTACAAAGAGGGCTCATTAAGTAAAGGTATTTTAACCATAACAAAGGATTTGAATATTTAGTGGAGTTTAAATGTATTATGTTGGCACATTGCATTGACGTGTGTTTCACCCAGGAATTACTGGATCGTTTTTGCTAAACTAGAATATAACCTGAAGGACATTTACCAAATTTCTAGAACCAGTTTAGGTCTATGGCATAAAAAGCCATCATTACTTTGTTACAGTTGTATGGTTGTATTTGGCTTTTAGACAAATAAGAGCAAATTAGAACCAACTTTTAAAATATAGGTATTGCCTCATGTAACTGAGGAGAGACTGTTTATACCAAGCATTACAATGGCAGAGAGCTGCGGTCACGGCAGAGACATGAGTGGGGTCATTTTAAACTCCAGAAGCTGGTGGCAAAAGAAGCCGTACTTTGCAAAGAGGGATTTGGGTCAGCATTGCTCCCATGTGAAGGCTCCAGTCATGTTTCCGTGGAGGTTTCACCAGCTGAGCCTGTACCATCTACTATAATAGACACTTTCCCAGGGATTAAATGTGTTTACATTTGTGGTTACTTTGAAAGCACTATGAAGCCTTTTTATTTAATTAAATTAACATCTATTCTCTTTAGTGAAACATAATGTGCATCTCCCTTTATATTCATTCTTTACCTTAGGCAGTTTGGATAACATTGTAAGGTTGTTAGAAAAGATTAGCCTCACACAGGATTGTGCTAGCTTTGCAAAACGTGTTCTTTCATATCTTCTCAACTCTTGAGTTTGTTTGGTAGTGAATGAATAAGATGTATCATCCTGTAGGCTAGAATACATCTAATTGACATCTATCATATTTCAAGGGAGGTCAATCAAGTAAGTTATTTCCTCACACATTAAACATGTTGCTTAGTCTTTTAATTTCTTAAAACAAAGTAGTGGTACGAAGTAGAAAACTTATTTTTGTTTCATGCCCCCTGTCTTTTTTATTTTTCCCCTGTGAGAATATGCCGATGAAGTGCTCACACTTCACCAAGGTGGTAAATGGTGAGCTCAAAGAGTAGAAGGGAAAAAAAAAGGCTTAATGGATGTTTATAATAGGCAGAGTGCATAACTGTCGTGGGTTTTTGCAGGTTTGTTATCCTTTCTGTATTTTATGTCTTCCAGGTCCCTCCATATGAAATATAGTCCTGCAATATGGATTTGCTCTCACTGTTTCACTTCATCTCAGTCAGAGCAGATGGAGTTGCCCATATCCTGGAATGAATAAAACAACATTAATCTATGCTTCACACAGTTGTTCATTAAGAATACCTCTGTACAGTATCAAGGGAGAAACCAACTGCAGGAATTGAAACTTAGCCTTTTTTTATTTTCTCCCCCTGTAGTATATGACTTAGCAAGATAAATCTGAAATCCAGGACTGAGTAACCAAGTGTAGGGGTATTTCCTAGGGGTAGATAACTAGGAAAACATAATTAAAACTGTGGTCAAGCATTAGAACACTTTATCTTAAAAAATTGAGTCTTGAAATTTGTTTTTATTTTCCAGCTTATCCAGTGCTCAGGTGGCTGTAATACAGATTGAAGGGTTAGCATGTTCTGAAGCAAACCAGTTTCCCTTTAAATTTACCACAGTGAAAGGAGGTTTCAAAAATCTCTTGCCAACTCTGAAAACATCACGATGGCTATTTCTTTAAAAATGGCTGAGGTCATTGCTGTTCTGAATGAGTACAGGACAGTGGTACGGCAAATTTCAGAACTGACGCAACTTCATTTTGGTATGTGTAATAAATGGGATTTCTAGATAATACATTTCCTGTACAATTAGGTAAGTCCTGCTCGGAACTGGATGAATATAATCCCAAGGATTTGCTGTCCTTCACAGATTTCCTTCTCCTCTTCCTCCTCCGTCACTGCCACTGCCACTGCCTCTTGCCAGCCTGTCAATCAAAAAAAAAAAAAAAATCCCCACTTTTCTTCACCTGCATGTTCATTTGTTGCTAATTCTCTTTTCTGCATGGAATTTCCAGGCAGAAGACAATTAGGGATATCTTGTTGTGGCATTGTTTGAGGAGAAAGAACAAGTGTGACCTGTTGGTTAATGAAGACACTGTTTATTCTAACCTGTAGTCACATTATTCAAGAGAAGCAATTACTTTGCTACAGACTTCCTTTCCACTCAGCTGCATGGGCCAAATTCTACTTCCACTTTCCAACTAATTGTATGAACTAAACACAAAGCTTCTCTCCAAGGAGTCACAGGGATAATATCTTTTATCCAAAAAGAGGTATCAGGAGAAACACGTACAGAGCTAGCGGAGAATTATCTGACACTACTTATTGTTTATGGAAAATGCTGACCTGCTCAAGTTCATCTTTCCATGGTAAGATCTCCATAGTTGTGAGGAAATAAGAGTCAGGAACAAATTCTCAGAAATTCAAAGGGGAATAGCAAAAGGGATTGGAAGAATGAGATACTTTGGACCACATGGCTCCTACCAAATAGATGATGCAGGCCTACAATGCTGATCTGAAGTAGGCAAAGCAGGGATCTTCTGGATCTTGCAGTCTCAGTGTGAAAGTCACTGGTGAGCAAAGCAGTTCTCAAAACATATTGGAGCAGTTTCAAGCTCTCTGAAGCAAAGCAAAGAGGAAAGGTGAGAAGGAAGATTGATTGATATTCAGGACAGATTACATGTTTCCTACCCTACTTACCTTCTGTGCAACTATCTCTCGGTAAGGGTTCAAACTTGTAGACTTAATGTACGTGAGACAGGCCTCTGTCCAACTAAACTTTATTGATTCCCATTTCTCTCACCTTCCAAATCATCTTCTGAGGTCAAGTCTCTTTCCTAGGAGTGAATGAAGCTCCACCTCCAACACAATGTGTGTCAGGATAGGCAGAAGTATGGTATGGTAGCACATTTCTGTTGTGCACTTCCTTCCCATCTGAGAGGTTGCTGGAGATGCCTTTGAGCAACTGTTTGCTAACCTTGATCTACCACAATTAACTCTGCCTGTTATTAACCCAAATGTTCTTTGCACTGGAATGAGCAAACTGTTATGGAACTCATTTATCAGTATTGTATTAAAACACTGCTAAAGACAGAAGAATTGATTTGCATCTGTGGCGTTCATCGAGGTTCAGATAAATTATCCTCATAGCTGGTTGGCTTTTTTTTTCTATTTTCACCTTTCTCTGAAAATACTCTCAAAACAAGAAAGCCAAGCTAACAGCTTTTCCAATCTCTGAAAGAGTGAACAGAAAGACTTCAATAAGTTCAGTTCTGCTTCTCAGACTCAGGAACTGGAGCCCTCAGAGCTTAGAGAATATTTGCTATGATCCTGCTCTTTGTTTTATTCTTTCTCTTTGTTTTGTAACTAAAAGTTACAAGCAATTCAGTACATTCTACTCATGCTGAAGATTTGATTTCACTCTCGTCTCTTCTGCTGCCCCCTCACATCCTTTCAAATTCGTGTGTAAAAATAAATGAAAAGAAGAGACTAAGAAGTTGCCTGAGATGAGTAAAGTCCACGAATATTTCTTTCAGGATTGTAAAAAATGCTCATTTGCATATTGAAATCTGTGGGCACTAACTAGTTCAAAGTGGAATTACTAAACAGATACTTTGATATAGTCTGTGCTTCCAAAAGCTGGAGATGCACTGTTCTAAAGAAACCTTTTGTTATTTACAGAACCCTATTCTTTAGTATAATTTAATAACTGATAGTAACACACAGTGCACCTGGAAATTCTTAGTTCTGCCATATAAAGTGCTAAAATTACCATAAGTGGAAAGTAGAGAGGTGGAAAGTAAAGGCCTAAAAAATGTCACAGAGAGAAAGATCAGATCGGTATCAAATTGGAATATAATTGTTAATTTTCATACCTGGATGAATAAGAAGTGCTCACGCAGAAGTGGCACAGACCATAATAAAAGCTGTTGTGAAAATGGCATATCAGAGAAATGGGAAATATTTTATACCTATTCTGGCATGAGACAGGTTAAAAGGTATGTAAAATTAGCTGTAGAGCTTCCAAAAGAATCAGTTCACAGAGAAATTCTACTTGAATTTGCACATGTTGAAACTTACTGGACTATGTTTTCCAAATGCTCAAAATTTCATGCTGAAGAACTTCAGAAAATTTTACAAATAGCACATCAATTTCCTGTTGTAGGAATGAATATATGATCAAGTACACGGGTGAGTCAAAGGTTGGATCAGGGAGAATAAACAATATCGTGTAGATAATCTCAACTGAATAATTAAAATAATTGTAAATATGTGCATAAATTACAAAAATTAATTTTTAAAAAGCTCGAAAATATGTTTTTTCCTTCTATTTCGAGCTTATAATGGCCTATCTATTGTAAATACACATGAAACTCAAGAGCAGAATAAAATAACACACCTCTTTCAGGCTAGGCTATTTTGGGCTATTTTTTAGAAGAATTTTACTTACATTGGTCTTTAATTAGTTTTATTTTGGGCCCTAACATAGCTAGAAGCAACAGTTGTGTGTTATACTGGGATGCTGGGAAATTCCCTCTTCCAAAAGATATAAAGTTTGCTTATCTAACGCTGGAGGGCTTCAATTTATCAAACTTTAAGATAATGAACTGTTTATATATATTTATGTATTTGTACATGTTGGTACAAAAGCTGTGGCCTGTGACAGAACCTTGCCCAAGCTGAGCCTCCTGCAAAAATATCAGATTTTTTTGAGGTTTCCATCTCCTATATTAAAAAAGATGGATTAGTGTGTTGGAAACAAATTATGTGGCTGAAACTAAATAAGTATATCTATTGCAATACCTTTCAAAATAAAGGAGAAAATTTTCAGAATGGTTTCTGAAGAATGAAATAAACTTGGCATTTGAAAGGATCACAGAGACACTATAGACAATAGGTTACAAATTGAAAATAAGTCAATAATAATTTAATTTTAAAAAGGTCAAAAGTCCTACTATGTTGTGTGAACCAGTGTGCTACATTTCCACTTGGTTTTGCACAGGCTCAGAAAGTCAAACAGGACAGCAGCAAAAATGATTGAAGGTTTAGAAAAAAAGTAATGTAAAGTTAAATTAATTTTGGATTAATAGTCCAGAGGGAAGTCAGCTAAATATATACAAAGATTGCTATAAAGACAAAGAGAATAACTTCTTTTCCTGTGTCTGTGCTGGATAGGACTAAAAGTAAGAGGTCAAACTGGAGACAGGTGTGTCTAAACTGGATATTGGGAAAAATCTTTCCAGTATTAAGAAGAGTTGCTTGTGGAGTTTATAGACCATGAGAAGAGATTGGAGATGCTTCAGTCAAGGTTAAGTGGCTTGGTCCTATCTTGGGCAGGAGGACAGACTACATAACCCTCTGAGGCCTCTTCCAGGATTAGTTTTGTATGATTTTAGTAACATTTTGGTGTGCAATCCCCTGACAGTTTTTCTGTAAAGTGCTTTACAGTGCATTGGTCCCAGGTAGTGAGAGGGTCTTATGGGGAGTCACTTTTATGACCTATTTTTAATATGCCAGAGCTGCAAATTTCTATGCACAGACCTCTTGTATTTTCTTTACAGAAGGGTTCCATGTACTTGAAGTCAGTATAGAGTGGGTTTAATATATGGGCTTATTCAGAGCACAAGAACTGGAAGGAAATTCAGTTAAGATGTTGTCGTAATAACAAAACTTTGGCTAACGTGTAGTCAGATAGTTTATGGCTGTGTTCCAGTTCATCTGACCATATGTCAATGCTTCCATTGACTTCACTGATGTTCCCTAAGCTTCAGGTGAGTTAAGCTTTGTGATCTGACTGTCTGCAAACACATCTCAGTTTTGTTAACTCTCAGGAGTTTGATAGTAACATGCTCTTTTTTTTCTTGTCTGTGGGACATGAATACTGTTCCTAAAGTTCGAGACATTGTCATACCTGCTTTTGGCCCCAGTGAGACTCATGGTTATGAGTTTCCTTGAACTGGAATGGCATAAAAACATGAATGAGGAATATTACCATTTTGTTTAATGGAAGTCATCCAAAAGTGCTCCTTTGGGAGACAGCATTGAAATGACTAATTCTGGCTAATAAGTTTCTAGATTTGAAAAATAAGTGTGTACGTCTTTAACTTTTGAAACTATGGGAGGAAGGACAGATGTTAAAACCTCTTTCTGTCCTAATTTTTTAACGTGAGAAAAAAATGTCCTTCTGGTATCATGTGAGAATGTCCTTCTGGTATCATGTCTTAACACAGTCCCACATTATTTTCAGATCAGAAGTTACAAGCGTAGATAGCCTGCATAACTGAGATCCAGGGAGTAAAATAGTTTCTGAATCAATGAGAGTGCCCAGATCTGCCTGCTGGAGTGTTTTAAACGCAGTTGATCGTAGGAAATGCTGGAGCAAGACAGAGTTCAGACAGATAGAGTTACTTGGTGTACATCATACCTGCTAAATTCTTCACAGGTGCCATGTGAAGAACTGGTTCTTCTGCCTATCAGCACATACATTTCTTTCCTTCTTTGAAAGCCACACTGGGTTTTTCTATGTGGTATTTTCCAGACTGATGAGAGTCTTCTTGGGCCACTCTGTGAGCCACCATGAAGCTTCCATTAGCTCAGCTGGGAGAGAAGTGTTGTTATCTTTGGCACAGCAACATTAGCTCAGGCTCAGCACTGACCACATTCTGGTCAGTGACTGCCTCTGGTCTGGGCAGCTCAGAGAGTGAGGAGGCTGGGCTGGCAGCTGGTCAAGGCACATGCAATCCTGGCTCTTGTCTGCAAGGACACGGGCAAGAAAAGAAAATAGAATGCTGAAAGGCTTAAAGAAGTGATTGAGTACATGTAACACTTGCTGTGAAAAGGCACAGGAGGTGAATGCCTGGTTTCACATTCTGAGTAATAGTTTACTGAGGTGCACGTAAAAGATAGGGTGGATTTGTGTAACTACAAGCTTACCTTTCAGATCTTGCCCTCCTTCACTCGAGAAGATTTCCCCAGTGAGGAAAAGATCTGAGTTCAGTACAAAAGCAATTGTTCATTGTGTGGTTTCTGTATTGTCTGTTGGCATGGATCAGAGCCAAGCTTCCTCAGGTTTGCTGGGCAACCAACCACTATTCTATTGTGCTTTCACCAGTCAAGGAGGATTTTCATAACCCTTGGTGTGCTAGATAACAATGTGTGAAATCCGATTTTAATCTGTCTCTATAAACATACTAACATACCTCTAGCTGCCCTTAGGGCGTTAATGCCTGAGGTAACGTCTGGATTCGATGCTCCTCCCCTCCACTGCTCCCTGCTTCCTCTTTCATGTGAAAGCTTCTTGGCTCAGAGAGTCTAGTCCCTCATCCTCGTGGGATTTTTGCTTGTGTGCAATTTCTTTTTGCTTGCACTCAGCGAATGCCACTGATGCACCTGCAGAAGGAGCAGAGGGAAGTTTTTCAGATGTGACCTCGTGGCCCCATGGCAGCACCTCTTCCAGAGAAGAAGCCCTCAGGGTACCTGGTAAGGTCGCAGTATGCTAAGTACTAGTGCTCTACCTGATAGCTATGAATGATTTGGAATCAGTCATGAAAGGGTCGGTCACCCCTCTGAAAAATGGTACAAGCAGGCTGATTCGCAGGTCAGGTCAGAGTCAGATGTTTGGCAAAGCTAATCACAGTGTGGAAAAAAGAGCAAACTTCGCTGTCATAGGTTTAATAAGCCTTCAAAGTAGCTCCTGTTGGTAAACACTGGCTTCTGAAAAGCCAACTCCAAGGACAGTAGGACAGCTGGATCTGATGCTACCAACCCTCTGTTGAATCTTACTAAGAGTAAGAAACAATAGAGTTGCCTAATTTGCCAACACATCTTATTTCAGCTGAAATACATTCCAGGTAATTTTTTGTCACTTGTTGCATCAAAGAGAAGAAGTTCATGGACATATTAGCTCCACTTGCAGGTGATGAAAAAAAAAAGGATCTCTAGTTCTGGTGATTTTGTACTATAAATTTCCTTTTTTGGTCAACAGGCAGGTGGTATGGCTTTGTTACCCTACCCAGCTTGCGAGCCTGGATCTTAATTACTACTGTACCAGCACAAGCATCAGGGTCCGTAAATCTACAAGGTGGTGACTGAAACTTGGGCACATCATCCTAATTAAGAACTCACTCTTCTCGTAGGGAGAGGTTAGACTCTTTCTAATGAATCTAGTTAGCCCTTCTGTCGTAACAAACAGTGCCCAGTCTTGCACATGTATGATGTAACACCTTATCATCACCCTCTCATTAATGTATGAAAATCATAGAATGTAGAAGGGTTTATCGGGCTCCTGTTGTGTAACTCAACGCTGGCATGCATTCCATCATCAGTCCTCAGGGAGAGCAGCAGAGAGGAGCTGCTATTGAGATAGTTGAATTTGGGCCATCTCTCCAGACAAAAAGTCTCCTCTGTTTCACATCAGGTGCAGCATAAAAGTTTGACTCTTTCAATGAATAACTCAGTGTATAGAGAAGTAATCTTCAAAGTGCAGCTGATAATAACCAAGGGTTAGATGTTGCTGCTAACCCCCAATAAAAGGCCTCAAAACTGCATTTTGAGCCATGAAGAGGTTCAAATTTGCTTCAGGAGTAAAAATACAGCAAAGATAATTAACTAGGCATCGTCTGAGGTAGTGTTTTCTGCTTGACTAAGATTAAGAGCACTACAAATTTGCCTACATGTATAACTGAAAGGGATGGTACATGAAGAGTTACCATACACAAAGAAAGAGCTTTTGCAGTTGATGAAGGCTCTCGTCTCGTTCTCATTGAAGTCTGCAGAATTCCCCCTTGATTTTAGTGGAAGCAAAATTTGGCTCTAACTAGTAAAGCAAGACACACATTTAAGAACCACAATATCATTTGGTGTAAGACACACTTTATTATAATAATTATTGTGTTGCTTAATGGCAAATGAATAGTATGGACGCTTACAAAACGTGTTTTTCTTTGCAAATGTTTATATTGTCATCCAGAAAAGGGGTTGCAAGAAAGATCTTTTCCAAAACTGTTAGAATTTCTTAGACTTAACATTACTTTATTGTGCAGCACCAGTGTATAAAACTGAGCATAGCTGTATGCATTATAAAGCAATATATATATTTTTTGTAAATTCAATTGTACAATAGCAAAAGACATTTAATGCTGCCACTTTCATCACACCTTGTTTCAAATAAGAACAAAAAAAGGTAAAGCAATATAAATTTCATTTATATTCGGGATGTTTCACATAAAGGAAGCAGATCTTCAGAGTGGAAATTTCTGAACCAGAACTCCTTTAGCTACAGTCTACAATGGCTCTATAAATAAAGAATCTTTGAAAATTCCATATTGGGGGGTGACCTGCAACGCAAAGTGAGAGCAAGTCAGTATGAATTAAAAACCAACACAGTAGGAGATGGGCCTAAGAGCACTTTTCAAGCAATTAGTAGCAACTAAAAATGTAGTTTCTAGTTTCACCTAGAAGGTACTTTGATTGAGCATGTGACATTGCCTTGCTGGTTATTTCATCCGACCATCCATAGAACTTCCACCGATTTGTGGAATTGCTGTTTCTTGTTTAAGAATTTAACAACTGCTGAGTGAGACAAACACCTGAGGCTGCAGGTGTTATGTAGGGAAAGTTTTTAATGTGTATCTTAATTAAATTTACAGAAATATTAGGGGCTTTCTTATGAACTTGTATGAAGTGAGATGTCCTCACTGAGGAATGGGAACACATATTGCTGAGTTCAGAGCAGTTCCTTTTCACTAAAGGCTATACACTATCTCTACTTAAGAACATATTCTAGAAGTCTTAGGAAACTTTATTTGCCCACATAATTTAAGCTGTGAACATCCACACCAGTAAGTATGAAGACTGATGCAGCCTCCCTGCAGAACCCATGTTACTGGATCTAAGAAAAGGAGGAGATCCTTTGATGTTTGATTTTGAGGCACATGGAAAATGGCATTTGAGAAGTGCAGGAGCTGCCTCGAGCTCTTTAGAAGCAGGTGTGCCTGCCACTAGTGCCTACTCCCTGTGAAGTTAAGGACCTGCCAGGCAGGGAATGCGTCTGGAGACTGTCCACTCTCTCTTGGGAGAAATAAAGGGATTTTGAGGAAATCCAGTTCTCACAAAAAGAAAACAACCAAACCCCACAAATCCATGCATTCCATCATCATTCCTCAGGGAGAGCAGCAGAGAGGAGCTGCTATTGAGATAGTTGAATTTGGGCCATCTCTCCAGACAAAAAGTCTCCTCTGTTTCACATCAGGTGCAGCATAAAAGTTTGACTCTTTCAATGAATAACTCAGTGTATAGAGAAGTAATCTTCAAAGTCTTAGGAAACTTCATTTGCCCACATAATTTAAGCTGTGAACATCCACACCAGTAAGTATGAAGACTGATGCAGCCTCCCTGCAGAACCCGTGTTCTAACCACACAACAGAAATAAAATATCAAGGTATACAACTTTGCTTTCAAATAAGAAGGAAAGTTAATTAATATGCAAGTTCTATGAGACTGAAAAGAAGGAAGAGAGCGTCCTCTGGAATGAGTTTATGATCTGGCAGATATGTAAGATGCTACCTATCTTGTGATATGTTAAGCATGGAGCAGAGCCACAGCTTTTCCTTCCCCTGTCCATGGTTATGACCACCAACAAGGCATGTCTGAAAGAATTACACTGGTGGTATAGGAAAGAATTACTCTGATGGTATAGCCAAATCTTGTGGGTGATGTGTTGTCAAGCATGGTCCCTAAGCTGGGGATGGCAATGAGAAGCAAAATCTTCTTCTGAAGTTTTAGGCAAGTATTAAGAATCCAGAAGGGGACATGCATCTTTCAAACCAGAAAGAACTTTGATGGAGGAAGCATGAAACTCTGGCATGAACAGGGCAACTAACCTGCTTCCCAACATCATGGCAAGGGAGGATTGAGTCTGGAGAAGCTTAGGCAAATTTGCTGAAGGGAGAAGGAGAAAAAAAAATACTCTAGAGGTGAGGCAGAGGGGGCCATGACAGCAAGGTGGAGGAAAGCCCACAGGAAAGCCCAGCACACAGAGGACAGACTGCAAAACTCTTTATTGACCAGAGCCACATGTACTAGGACAACATACCCAGAAACTCTGCCAATAGGGTGGAGGGCCTCCAAAGCACTCAGACTTCCAGTACTTGCAGGCTGGACAGGTTTGCTGTCATCCTCATGTGGATTATAGAGAGAAGATAAACAGACCACTGGGGTTCTACCAGTGCTCTCCCTGCTGGAATCCAGCTGATAAAGTAGGAAGCAACAGCTATCCTTGGAGACTCTACAGGCATACTCAGAGGTCAATAGCTGAGAACCAACATGCACCACATACTGGTGTCAGGGTTTCCACAGTAAGCTCACAAAAAGTATCAGGGGATTGGCAGACCTACAGGTGCCTCTAACCACAGGTTTTGCAACATGGTACTGACAGTGGGGGTTGGATTTTCTAGTAAAACAGATATTGGATTCGATGGAGGTGGGATAATGCCATATGAAAGGTGGGCCAGCCTGCTATGATTGAGAAGCATAGATTGTTGAGGTGCACAGACACCGACTCTGAGGTATGGTGGCATTGTTAGAATATTCAGACTAATTTTGGGATCCTTCTGACATACAGCAAACAGGAATTGTTCAAGACTGCTGCAGAGCTGAGAGTGCTGAATGGCAAGATGTTCTCTTGATGAGCAGTCACTCATGGGCAGACCTGCCAGCATGTGGCAATCATGACTTCCATAATGATCACAGCAAAATGGACTGGCAGTGCCCAGCTGCCATACCTCTGATCTGTGAGGAGCACTTGGAGCTCTCCTGGACTGCAGCAGGCTGTGCCAGAACCCCCCTCGGAATGGGGATGCCTCTCGGAGCTCACAAACCCTCAGGCTTGTGATGCTCAAAGAACTGTTGCTGACAACAAGGCCCAGGCTGATACCTCTGCCCTCCCACCTCCATGGTCCTCAAGGTGAAACCCTTGCCTGTTGGGAAACACAAAGGAATTTTTATAAGTATTTCACTGAACCCAAGGGGAGTTTCTGTTAGGTACCTTTACACACACAGAAATAAGTTTTTACACATTGTTTTACCTGTGTGCATGTGAACTGATTACAGTATAAATGTTACTATCTCAAGTCATTCTTACAATTGTGGTGAAACCTATTGAATCCCTTTGTAAATGTTGAAGTACTCAATGATTGAGTGCTGCTAAATAAACCCTTCTGTACCCTTATCTTTGCATCCATATCCTTTGCACTCTTTTGTATTCACAGCTTCCATGTGTCATTCCTAATTACTTCTAATTTGATCTTCCTTTGTATACTTTAACCTGTGTAGTGAGTAATAGAGTGAACCTTGCTATCTAACTCTGTAAAGTCACATTGTGACAAATTCATATTATATCTGCTTTTGCCAATACCTTTGATGGCGTTTCTTTAAGGGACCAGTTCTAGCAGGGGAGCCAGAAACAGCCACTATGTCCGGGCCATAGAATAAAAACTATGCTGATAAATCAGGTATTTCACAGAGGAGAGAGGAGAATGATGAATGGTTACCAGAAAGGATCTCCCATTGTTCAGTTTACCAAGAAGAATGATATGGAAAGACTTGTTAACAGATTATATGCACCTAAATGGTAAGATATTTGCTGACAGAGGGAACACACTTGTGAAGACAGTATTTTATTGTGATCAAACTGAATATGACTGAAGCCTGGAAATTGAGTGTGAATTTTATAAACAGGGTATCAGAGACATTCGTGGATGGAATTGTGTAACTCATTGGATTACATTCAGTCAAAAATCCTTAAAGAGAGAGAGATGGATATTGCTTTCCCATTCCTCATTTCATGTGGTGATTTGAAATACCAATATTATAGCATTCCTTATTTTATCAGCCTCTGAAGGTAAGTGCAAAGGAGTGGAATATGCTTGTCAAACTTGTCTAAAGATTTACATTCTTATTAACTTCACATATGTAGTGCCACTGAAGGGAAGAGAATGCCTTTTCCAGAAATGTTTCCTTCAGTACACCCCATGTAGGAAATGTAAGTCTCTACTCCCAAAAAAATTATAATTTATAGGAGAGGCTGATTTCTTTACAGTATGAAACTGAAAGCTACATTTCATAAAAATAAGTTGGCTGTTCTGGGAAATGGCACTGCTACAGTGATAAATCATAAAACGCTGTGGTAACATCGGTCTGCTCTTACAGCTGTTGGGTTTTAAAGGGTTTACTGGTAGCATTGGCCAGTGATTGTAACAGAGACTTGATGATGCCACAATTTTCACTAATCTGATTGTTAACCTGAAATTTTTGATTAGTCAGAAACTGCCTGCGTTCTGTACCAGTGGTGGAGTAGGTCTGTAGGTGATGCATGAAGGGCTTTTCCATTTATTAATCCTAAGCCTTGTCCAAGTAGAATCAAGACATATTCTTATGTTCCACATCTTATCACAGACTAGTGAGAGATCATATGAAACACACTGAAAAATTGTCTTGCTTCTTAGAATAAGAGCTGATCATAAACTTCTGTTCTTTATCAAGTGTTCTCCTTGTCTGGAGAGCCTTGTGAACTTGAATGGCAAAGCCACTTCTTTTTTTTTTTTTTCTTTTTCCCATGGATGCATTTTAGGAGCACTTGACCACCTGCATAGATCTGATTGCAGTGCTGAGGTCTTGGTTCAGCTACTCATATGTACATTTTTACCAAAATGAAGCTCCCTTATTTCATGTTCCAGAGTTTTCAAGCTCCTGTCAAGCACACAGTCAGCTAATAGGTATATCACATCGCTTAAGACCGTTTACAACACTTCTCCAGTTTCAGAAAAAAAAGCTTTGCAGGCAGGGAGAAAAGAAATATTTGCTTATAAAAATTCTGAGGAATTATCATCTTATCACAAACAAATAGTAGTTTTCCCTTTGAGAACCTAAATTGGTTATGCTGACACACGAAACTGAGGATTGTGACTGTTCGTGTTGTCCTATATGGAAAGGATTTTATATTGTGTATTATATAGGATTCTATTACATATTTCTTTTGTCCCATGTGAGGTCAAACAAGAAGAAAGGACTAGAGGTATTTTTCTGGTAGTTAATCTGTGCCAGTCAATATGTCAACCTATGTATTTCTTGTTCCACAGCAATAAGAAAAATTACTGGGCCAAATTGTGGCTTATATAGATGGCAGCTATTACACACCAAATCTAATAGAAAGGAAAGAAACATACAGATTAAAAGTAATGCCATAGTAATTAAACCTAAGAAACAAATAAATACTACACAATCTCTTTGATTCAATACTGATTCAAATGACTTCCTATGCGAGACTGTACTTGTCCCAAATAAACAAAATCCATGCCATATGCAACAAACATGCAGAAGAAAACCTACCTCAACTGGAGGAAACTGAGAATATGCTGAAAGCTATTTCACTAAATAAATAATGTCTCAATTATGCCTATTAACATCAAAGGAAAAAGCAAATTACTAGACAATTTTAAAACAATCCTAACACCTTACCTGAAATTAGTCTGTGTAATTTTTGCAAGGAAAGCAAGCAGCACCTTTACCAAAGAGGTTTAGTGCACAACTAAGTACAAAGAAATGATTTAAAGTAGCTTTTTAAGGTATCAGATAATGTATCAGAAAAATTTTGTTTGTGGTGCATCTGGGTCTATTTTTACTGTTTTGTAAATAGAAATAAATCCTAGTGGCTCTTCATCCATGGAGGGCTCCCTTTGGCTTTACCATAGTAAGAATGATAAGACCTTTATAGCTATAGATATATTCCCTGAAGACCAGTGGCTTCATCATGTATTTCCACTAACGTTACACAAGAATATTTTTGCATCTAAGTTTTTTATAAAGTACAGGAGTTTAGTAGGATCATGGCTGAAACACAAGTTTAGCACTCTTGATCTCTCTATTCTGTTCATCTTCCTAAAACTTGTTCATCTCCTTGTTTTCTCTTTATCTTTCATTTTACCTCTGAGATATTCTCAAGATCCGCTGGAATTTAAATGTGAAAAAAAATGGTGCCTCTTTACAACAACTGGGTGCATCCAAGGAAACCAAATGAGCTTTCCTTACCCCAAAGATATGGAACAAAGGAACTTGAAAATTGCTTTGTGGTCAGGATTTCTAACCAGGAGCTTTTGAAATGCTAGGCAAACAAATGCAATATCTAATGTAAGAGCTACTGTTGCATCACAAATCATTGGGAAGATATTTAGTGGCATTTTTCCCACTGTATTTATTGTTAGAAGCATGGTGTTTACTGTTGCACCTTCATGCATGCAAGCACACATAAGCTCGTCCCTTTTTTATTATCTTAATATTTCTATCATTCACAGTATGATTGAAAATTTCCTGGAAGGATAAATCTGGAGTTAGGGAGGAGCCTTTTGTGGGTTCCAAAAATTTTAGTTTACATTTGGTTGATTCATAATTGTGGAACAGGCATTTTTCAGCCCACAGTTTGAACAGTATAGGAGATTTGGTGTTTTGTTTTTAGAGGGGGGATTGGAATCATGTCAAAACCCTTCTGTGCTACATTCAGTAGCATGAAGCATGCCCTGTTGTAGTGGTTCACATCCCCGACCAGGCAGAGTCCAGACTCTGTGGCTACATGAAAAACAGCCCCTCCACTTCCTTCTGTGTGTGTGCTGCCGAGTGCTGACAAGTACTGGGCAGTGGGGATGACACTCCGATTCCATCGTGGTGTGTGAGTGGAAGAGTGATGAGAGAAGTAGGCTGAGCTGGCACTTGGGCTCAGAAACCTCTGAAGAGTTTGGTGGTGCCACCTGCCTATCCCAGCTCAACGAGCTGAGAGTCAGGAATCACAATTTTGCAGATATATCTTCTGAGAAACAAACACCTTTTCGCTGTGGGTTGCCCAGAGAGAAGAGAACAGCTGTTTGAAGGTGCTGAGAAGTACGGAATGGTAGAAGGAGTCCCAGAAGAGCCAGGTTAGTAGGGAAAGGCCAGATGAGGTTTTCAGAAGCACTTCATAAATTGTGAAACCATGTAATAAATATTACTTAGTGCATGGTTCTGCAGTTTATCTTAGGATTCTAAGCTTGCCATAAGGATAACACCATCCACATATTTATGCATTTGCTGTATATAGTATTTACACAGAAACATAAAACTCTTCTGTAAATAGGACCCTATTTATAGATATATATCCTGCTATGTTTTGAAATACTCCTGGCATTTTTGGTATTAATTTGGTATTATATTTATTAGCATAAAGATAACAGTGCAACGAATAAATGTTCCTCAGCATTGGACTAGCTTCATCTTTGGCTGTTTACAACTTTTGCACACTTGTACAAACCAACTGGTATCAAGTTTAAAAGGAATCGTATCAATGACTGAGAAAAATCAAAACAGATGCTCATTACATTTGTCTAAGATAAAATTAACTGAACCTGTCATATTTTGTGGGCAATTCTTCTAACATCTGCAGAACAAAGCAAAGACACTTAATTCACTACAGCCTTTAGTTCATAGGATAGATATGGCCTCTCAGGGTTATTGTGTTTGTGTTTGAAAAGCTTAGAGTTAAGTTTGAAAACAATAAAGCTGGAAATGTTTATTTTTGTGGCTTGAAATAATCATCCTTCCTGAGTTTCAGTTATTCTAATTTAAGGTTTACACTTGGATGGAATAACCAGACTCAGCACAAATAATTCATATGCAGCTGGATGGGGGAAAGGGAACTCATGAAGGGTAATAATGAATTTGACTGTTACCTCCTGATACTGGAGAGGAATCTCTGCCTTAAACTGATCTGTCTCAGAAGAAAGACATACCTATGTGTCTGCAGAGAAGGCATCTATTTTCATTGCTGTACAGTTTGACTTGACTGGAGAAGTTGATATTTCTGCCATACCAGATAAAGGTGTGCTGACAGGGCTGTAACAATGCCCACTGTTAGTTCTTCTTCATGTCTCAATTTTTCTAAGTAAAAGAATAGCTCAAATGTTTATCCTTTATTAGATATCTCAGCATTGCCTGCCACCCCCACACCAGATCTGGGGTACTACCACTGTGGCTGGAGGTGTTTCTTGTGATGATGAAGGCCAAACACCTCCAGGGGTGTATTAGCAGGAGTATTTCCAGTGGGCCAACAGAAGTGATTCCTCCCTTCTGCCCTGCCCCTGTGGGGCAGCTCCTGCAGCACCAGGGCCTATTCTGGCCTTCCCATTAAAAAAAAAATGTTGGTACATCTCAATTAGTCCGTGGAGCATATGATGTGTGAAAGGGGCTATGAGAGATGGATTTGTTCACCTTGGAGAAGCAAAGGTTAAGTGGAGGATGTGAGGAAATTTCATTTTTGTCTTCAGTTACTCAGAGAAGGATTATAGAGAATGCAGAACTAGACTCCTCCCAAACTTTCGCAGCAAAATGCAACAGATGTCAGGATGTTCTGGTTAGACATGAAAAAAATGTATTCACTTGAGAGAGGGACAACACTGGAAAAGGTACCCACAGAGCCTGTTGGATTTCCTTAAAGTTTTAAAACTCACTCAGCCAAGTCTCTGAGCAACTGAACCTAGCTTCAAAACAGGCACTGGTTTGAGCGGGAGGTTCCTTCCAACCTCAGCAGTCCTGGTACTCTATGGAAGTGTCCCTGAGCTACAGCCACACAGTTCTTTGGGAATTTCCCATCCTCCTCTTCTTTATCTTCACATTTTCCAAATTCGGAATCTTCCTTTCCCCTCTCTCTCACATTTAAAACAACCTCACATTTGGAAAGTGCCAAGTACAAATCAAGAGATTAGAAATCAGGTATTCCATGCACCATTCAGATCCTAGAAATAGGAACTGTATCCTTGACCTTATTCACAAATTTCTGACTCTTCATAGATTGTTACTACATCAACATTTACCCAATTCTACACTCTATATAGTTTTTTAATATTTTAAAAAAAATATTTAAAATCTTTTTTCTTTTCTTTCAAAAGTGGACCAGATCTTGCTTTGTTGTTTAGAGTGATGGAAAAAGGGGGCTGTAAAGGATATACTCAAGCCAAGACTGCTTTGTGAGAACTTCATATCCTTGCGGAAAAGCCATAGAGGGTCAGAAGAGAGGTGGCTCTGATCAGGATTATCTTGTGAGTCAGTCTGTGGAGTTAGTTTATTATAGATTGTCAAGTAAACTGCACAAGTAAAACAGTCAGAGCAGTGAACTTGCAGTTCCCATGTGCGCCTGGAAACTTGGGAAGGAATCCCACTCCCAGGCTGGTAAGGCAGTGCCTAATGGAGTTCTCTAAAGAGCTTTTGCTGTTGTTAATTGTATTTGTAGGAAATTCAAGAAATTATGTACATGTTTATAATGTGGTACCTGATGATTTAACTTGCTGGTGGGTCAGCTTGGCTAAACTCTTTTACTTTACTGGATCTCTCAGACTGTGTAATACCACCCATGGGCAGAGGTTCTCAGGAGCAGGATCTACCCTTAAACCTTCAACACATTTGAAGCTGAATAGGCCTTTAAGCACTTTTATTTTGAAAGAAATATCAGGGATTTTTTAAAAAAAATTACTTTACATGAGCTGGATTGTTATTATGAAATGATCATAACTAAAATAATTCTATAAGTACAGCCTATGCAAGGTGTGGGATATTGTGCCATTTTTATGGCAGTCTTAGTTTTAAACAGAATGGTTGGGGTTTATTAGGCACACAGGCCTTCAGGGTTCTTTTCTGGTAATTGGACACATAAGTTAAATCCATAAAAGTGCTTTCTTGGAACCACTTGGCTAAAAGGGTGACAAAATTTACTTTTGTGCTTGGCATGACTCATTGAAGCAATATATACCATTTTATTTCAGGATGTGTAAACTACACATTATCGTCAACAGTAGAAACAATTATAACTAGACTTGCTTATTCATGCTAACTCATAATATTGTTATAGAAGATTTGAGGTTAAAGCTAAGAATACTAAGAAAGCACATTTTATTTTAATAAGTACTGCCGCAAAAATCTCTGCAGAGAGTCAATAGAAAGATTTAATAGGGAAGGGCAAATTTATGTGTGCAATCAGAAATAATAGGTTTGTTATATACTGCGATTTGATAGGGAATATAAGAATATTAGTTATTTATGAGAGAGGAAAGAACAACTTCTGTTTAGAAAGTTGTAGTTAGTCCTACCAATCAAAACCTTTCACCACAGCTTCTAAAGACACACATCAGATGTGACTTCTCCCTGTGTCGGAATGAACATGAGCAACAATTTTTCAAGAATGAGTGTGCCTTGTGTCTCTCTGAGGCCATGTGACTACAGGATCACATTTCAGGATGAAGCAAGGAGGATGTTACCCTTTTGAACAGCATTTTTGTAAACTCTGAACTGTACCTTGTAAATGGCAATGCTCAAGTTCATGTCACACCTATGTGCAAACTGCTCTTGACTTTTAACTAGCTGCAGCCCAGTTACAATCATGCTTGGCCATTACTTACTTGTTGTAAACCAGGTGACTTTTCTTTCCTAAGAAATGTAAATAGAGACAGGCATATGATTGAAATGAGTTTTCTATAAGCTCATGAAGCCATCGCAAAGATGCTCTTAAAAATAATACTGTAGCTTTTCAGATTTAGACTATCCAATTTAAAATGTCAATCTAATTTAGAAATGAGCAGTGGGATCCAGAATTCAAGGAGGAAAGGAATCTAAAACGTCATTTACAGGGACCTATTAGAAAATGATGTATTATTATGTCTATCAAAAGACCAGAGCACTTTCACCTCCTTTTTGATACTCCCTTTCTCATATCAAGCATTGTTTCACAACTATTTGGAAACCTGCAAGAAGTTATTCAAGTTCTAGTACAAGGTTGACTGTACCATAAATCAAATGATCCATGCTGAAATAGGCTATTTTCTCCTCAGGCAGCCTCAGAGAAAACAATGATTTAATGAGCAAGGGGAATAAATGACTCTTTTACTCCTTGGATGTGGTCTGTCACAGGTGCATTGTCAAAATAATGGTGAAGGAGTGTATGCTTTTGCTCCCTGTGTCACACAGCTCCTATGAGCATAAAGCTTGGGATTCTCAGATGGTCTTCTTTCACTGTGAATCAGCTCAATTTTTCTCTAGCAAAAGTCATGCAAATAGCTTAAATTGCCAATCTCTGTTCCCTAAAGTGGATACTAATGCTGAATGAATCTCCCCAAGGCTCTCTGAGGCACAGTCACGCTGTTTCTCTGTTCAAGGGATACCTGTCAGTCAATAAAACATAGCCTGGGCCTGTTGCCACTGCTGTGCCAGAGTGCTTTAATGAAAAGTCTTCTACCACTGCAAATAGAGTGCTTATCCAAGGCTCCTGGCAAACACCGAAAACCTGATCTGAAATATTAAAACACACGTACAAGTGTCATCTGAAAGGAAGACCACAGAAACGAGTCATGAAAGGAGGAAGAGCCCTTTAATTCACAATACCTAGGGTCAGAGTCAAGGCAGAAATAGAAAGTTATAATACCATAGAATTATAGAATTGTGTAGGTTGGAAAAGATCTCTAAGGCCATCGAGTCCAACCATTAACCTCACACTGCCAAGGCCACCACTAAACCATGTCCCCAAGTGCCACATCTACACATCTTTTAAATCCCTTCAGGGATGGTGTCACAACCACTTCCCTGAGCAGCTGTTCCAGTGCTTAACAACCATTTTGGTGAAATTTTTCCTAATACCCAGCCTAAACCTCCCGTGGCGCAATCTGCGGCAGATTCCTCTTGTCCTGTCAGTTGCTACTTGGGAACAGAGTTACACCCACTTTGTTACAACCTCCTTTCAGGTAGTTGGAGAGAGCAATAAGGTCCCCTTGAAGCTCCTTTTCTCCAGGCTAAACAACCCTGGCTACCTCAGCCACTCCTCAGAGGACTTGTTCTCTCGACCCCTCCCCAAGTCCATTGCTCTTCTCTGGAAAGGGAACAAACGAAGCAGGAATCAAAAAGCACCTGAGTCTGGTGTCAAAAGGCAAAGTCTGAAAGTACAGGAGGAGCCAAAAGCTATGGGTGAACACTTGAAGCCCCAGCCAGTTAAGGAACAATGTGGGCTGCTCCAAAGTTTACCTGTGGTTAGGTTGTGGTTTCCAGAGCTCAAGCAGAAAAGAACAGTTCTTTGATCCTTGCAAATGTACCCCAGATAGCGGGAAGTGAGGCCAAACTCAGAGACCTCAAAGCAAGCCACAGTACAACAAGCTCCTACTTTAAGGGCATATGTTAATCCAGCAGCTGAGGTGAACTGCAGAATTTGAGGTTGAGTCGATGGTACAGTTGCCCTGTGCTTTGGTGTGGTATTTTGTTCAAGTATTTTCCTTTTATTCTCCAGTAAGGACCAGATATTGAAGAGAATGTATCACCACAGTACTTCCCATCCAGCAAGACATGGAAAGGATCATGATGTCTTTAGGAGCTCATTTTGTTGGGTGATCGTGAGTAATTATGTTTCTTATCCTACAGGTACTCTACCCTGGCCAACTGACTGCTGCTGTTTTTCAAAGACCTTAAGAAACAGAATGACAGGAAGTATTAGATGGGGTAATTTTCCTGTGATGAATTAGGGCAGGGCATTCATTCGTTCCTTTGAGAAATCTTTGATCTGGTTTTGTATCTTAACTGTCCTTGATGAGGAAAAACCTGAGACTTTGACAAGTGGCATAATACCTGTGCCTTAAGTTGCTTACCTACTTCTAGTAGGTTTAGTGATGATCTGGTTTCCTCAGACTCGAGAGAATCTTCAATAACAAGCCATAAGGGGGGAAAAGCAGGGGGAAAAGTAGTATAGGTCAGCACTTCAGGCCATATTATAAACTACGTGGCAATTTGGACTGCTGCATTTACAGCTTAGTTCTACCAGATGACACATGCAAGAATGAATCATGACATGCCTGAATCTGCACACCCTTCTGACTGCAGCAAGCTCAGGGCAAGAAGGGACGAAGGGATTAAGTCTCCTTCCTCAAGATGCCAAATCAAAGACCCGCCTTCTGCTTCTGGGATCTGTTTTTTGCCACAGCTCACTCCAGCCCAAAAGTTCACTATCAATAGTTTTATAGATATATATTTAAATAACTGTTACATATATTTTACACATGCACACACGCACTGAAAGAAACAGCATATACACAGTAATTTGCATGATTGCAATGTGATTTGCATAAGTCAGATGTGTGACAAGTGTTAGAAGGAACATCAGCCAACTGCAAGGGAGTGAGTTTCCATTGCTGCTGGTGAGAGATGCCTCTTCCCTTCCCAAAAGCTTATGGCGAAAAATGATAGTGAGAAAGACAAAGCTCAGCAGATTTTTCAGTAGATTTTTCTGCAGTGACAGACTCTTTCACTGACTTCAGCTGTTCTTGAGCAACTGGCAGCGCTGCTATTAAATGAGAAATTATGCATATTGGACCCAAAAATCTTTCATAAACAACTGTCTATCGTGGTTTCTTAAGAGGAAAATGTACTTTTGCCATTGGTCTTGGCATCTTGGAACAACAGAACACACTACTTGGTTCTCTGACTTTATGAGCTGGGTCTAGCTGCATGCAGAGCTCAGCAAAACCAAAACACGGTTCAGTCTAGAGCATCTTCCACGTAGTCTTTGTAAAATGTTACCAACAAAGTTCTTCGATAAGCAAACACTTCCAGCATTCCCACAGTCTCACTCTGCTTTCTTCTGTAGGTTTTGTTGAGACAGGAGGTGAAAATAAACACACCTCTGGTGGGTGAATTAGTCTTGGAAATTTGCAGTAGGATGTAAGAGATTTCCTTTTTTTCTTTTCCCCCGTTCTTAGCGCTGCTTAGGCTCCTGTTACATTTGTAGCAATTGTTTTCTGCATGAGGAGAGGACGCTAGTGTTCAGGAGTAACTTTATTTCACAGCCTAAAGAACACACTTTGAATATTCTTTTGAAAACACAAAATTCAGTCTTTGAGTTACCCCAAACCTAAATGAGAGCCTGGAAACAATGAGGCTTGTTCTCTTCAGCTGAAAAAAAGTGCTGGGGTGAAAAGCTGAAGTCTTGAGTTCAGCAAAAGTACACGATGCACCCTCTGAAGCAGCTCCTTCCCCGTTCTGCCTCTTCCCCCTGTTACCACCAGCTGCCACCAGACGATGATGGCAATGGGCAATTTCTCTCATGGAGGAGGAAAGGGTAATTGAGGCAAGTCGGTGAGCTCAGTTTATACCCTCATATACTCCCAGTAAAGCCTGCCTGAGGCCTTTTTGAAAGGACTTAGTTAGTTTAGCCCAGTGACAGCTGTTTCTTTCATCATCTGTTTTTTTACATGTTACGTTTCTATTTGCGATTCTACATTGCTCTCTGTTAGGTCTAATCACTCTTTTCTTTTGAGGAGCAGCATTCTGAAAGGGGCTAAAGAATTTATTCTGCAGGGGAAAAAAAAAAAATAAAAAAATCCTGCATTGAAAAAGAGCTAGAAAGAAGCATATTACCCTGAAAGAAAGTTTTGTTTCATCTTTAATGCCTTAAAAAGTGTTAGCAGAAATGGAGGTAAATACCTTATTGGAATTAGTCATTAGCTTCTCAACTTCCCCTCTTACAAGAAGACAGAAAGCTTGAGGCAAGTCCCTGGCAGCAGTTGCAAAGCTGGGTGGAGATTCCCTTCTACAGCAGAAAGAATAATTATTCACTCTCACTACTTGATCATTTTTAGCTAGCCTTTGGAAATCTATTTGACAACTCAGTTTCTCTCCAATGGCAGGAAGCACTGTTGGGGTCATGTGAGTGCTGTCCTTTGTCTCCTGTCTGCTCCTCTGAAATCCCACCAACTCCCACAACGAGGATCACCAACCAGTAAGGACGGAAAAATTCTCAAACAAAAAAGTTTACCCTAATGACACGTGTACTAAATTCTGAGATAAAAAAATCATGCTGAAATTGCAAGTCAGTACTTGAGCAGATTGGGTTCGCAGACGAAGCTTTCCAGCCATTCGACACTATTTATTCTGTACCAACAGAGATGATACTGAATTTTTGTACTGACAGAAAAACAGGAAAGTTGAGGAGAAAAATAAGAGGCCAGGAAATCTTCTGAGGAGAAAAGAGGGCTGGAGATGGCTAACAAGAAGATAAGAATCTAGGGCAAGGTTTTGCTAAGGTTTGACATATTCGTTTTATTTGTGAAGGCAGGCTAATTTTGTGTCAGAATGACCCAGAATTACAGAAACTTTTCCATCTATGTACTAAGGGGCTATATTTCATGCAATTTTTATGTATTAGAGTTCTTGTATCTCATTTCACTACCTCCTCCAGCACAAAATAAACTTTATGCAAATAAATGCATGAGATTTCTGTGTTGCTGTATGTTTTCAAAGGTCTGACAATGCCCTAGCCATTGAAAGGACGTAATGATCTTTCATAACAGTTTTTCTACACCATCATTCAGAAAAAGTCCCAGCAAACTTCATGGATCTGACCTAATTAAAACCAGCAACAAACACATGCCTCTTCAGTTTTGATTCAGAAACAAAATCAGATTCTGATTTCCATAAATAAGTAGCTGATTCCATAATCATGAATTGACGGGCTCCAGACACCAAACATTTTCAATTTTTATTTAGGACTAGCCAATAAATCAGGCTCTGACCTCAGAGAGTAACTGGAAACATAAAATGAAAGTCAGTTGTGAGGACATTGTGGAGTAATATGAAGAGCTGGACAGGTAAACAAAAATACTTTAAAAGCATCAGTATAAAATATTACTGCTAACTGATGAAAGGTTTTCAGCTCCAGGGTGTTTTATTCCAAGACTTCTCCAGACTTTTTTTTGTTTTACCGTAAAGCAGCTGTACTTATGCAACATAGGAGGCCACAGTATTGTATCAGTCAATGAACTAAAGCTGTTTGCAGAGTACCAGTTGTGAGATTGTCCTTAAAACAGCACAAAAAGATTTGAGACCTCAGTGCTACAGACAGTGTGTGTCCTGAGTGGTCACAAACCGCAGCTAGAGACCCGTCCCAACAGTGCCAATATAAAAATTGTGGGGTGATCCTTCATGGATGGCATCTCCCATGATCTCTGTACACCCTATGCCAGAAGTAGATTTTACATCTATTATTTAAGAACTCATTTCCAATCTTAGCTGAGGCAAGCGGAGTATCTTCATCTAGAACTCCGTCGTGGTCATTTTTGTATCCCAGGCAGAGAATTCACCCTTGTTTTTCCATTGTTCACTGACAGTGCAAACAGCCCTGCTCTCCAACTCACTTCATTTTTCCTTTACAGTTCTCCAAAGGGAAGGAAGAGTTTCTTGCCAAATACTGCTGTCAGTCTGACATAACTGTGGGCTTGATCACATGAAAATTGAAAGTGTTTCTCTTTTCAATTGATTAAATGATTGAGTACAGGCTTCTTTAATAGAGCAGTCAGCATAACTCACCCATAAACTCAGCATGGAGCACTGTGTTCACCATGTTCTAAATTGCTGACAAACAGTTTATGGTTTGTCACATTTGGCAAACTCTGTACAGGAAAAAGGGAAGTCCTAAGCTGAAATAAAAACAGGTGCTTTAACCAGAACTTGGAAACAACTAGTAGGAAGAGAGGTTGTGCAAATAGATATATATATATAAAATGTTCAGCTTTTTGTTTCTCACTTTACCAGCTTTAGTTTTATACATCATCATAAGTGTCCTTTCCAGTCACATTAGCGTCTGTAAATAATGCAATGTAAGCAATGTTAAGATTTTTTTATTGTGTTATTATATATAATTTCTAAAATATTCAGTAAACGCTGGGTATTAGTGAAATAGAATGGTGGCTAAAGCAGCAAGGAAGGTGAACTTGAAACACATCTTGACTCTATTACCCTACTGTCATAAATCTTGTAGCAGGTGACACAGATTATATGTTTTTTTCTCTTTTCTGCCTCTCTACCTTCTGGCAATGTTTTGAACATTGAATTTTTTTTTTTTTCTTAATCATTTTTAGAAAAGTGTTTTGGTTTGACTTTCTGCGAACAAAAAAATCATGCCCAGTACTTTTAACTATTTGGACAAATAAAGGTTCCATCTGGTTCCATCTCTGTAACTCTCTCACAGCTGGGCATGTGGAACCATCATTTCAAGCAGTTCACTGAACTGTAACCCAAATGGCAGCAAGCAGCAAATATAAAGGGCAGAAAAAGTAGTAGTAGCATGGGTAATATATATAGATACAGTTTTTGGTATAAACTGCATGATTCTCTTTTATAATGTAAGAAAGAGCCACCTGAGAATCCACAGGTGGTATCTGATGCTTCAGCGGCAGCTAATTTATCTGTTGGCTAAAATCATGACACTTTAGCAAAGCCATGTGAAGATTAAAGATTAGAAGAGCAGAAGTGCCACAGATCAGAATTTGGCAGCTTCTTTCTATACCAGACATACCTTAAAAAGCCCAAATATTCTTGACCTGATTAAACCTGATGTCTAAAAAGCACTGGAAATCTGTTTTACCTGTGATGTACCAGTAGCTGTAGATTAGAAAGCTCTCTGTTTGCTTTGGGAATATACAAATAAACGTGTAACAGGCTGCAATATTTCAAGAATCTGAATACTGCAGGAATATTTGCAAAATGCTTCTTCTTTCAGAAGATCCTGTGATCCTAAAATGCCAAATCACAAGTGGTAATTAACCTAATATTGCTTCTCATAGTGAACTTGACCATTTAGTGCAACTTTTCCATCCACTCACAATAGAACCACTTTCTGTACTGGAATTCCTGATTTGGGAATAGTACAATTCCTTTGCTTTTTAAACCCTTTACTCACATCTACCCCTCACATATGTTAATAAAACACTTCTCAACACAGAAACACATTCTTTACTTGTGACACAAAGTATTAGAAGAAAAGCTCCATAGCTGAACCAACAATTTTCCTTACATCATTTATTTTTAAAGCATTTTATAGATGCTAATAAAGTGTTATGGGTGTCATCCAAATTTTAGTGACATAAGTGAAAAGACTCCCACCATTTCAGTGACTTCAGTGAGCTTTGGATGTTACACAAGGAACATTCACTGCATAAATCTGGACAGATTTTGTTCAGGGAGGATTTTCAGATTTCAAATTTTACTTTTCTTCCAATAACCTTTTTTTAGAGTTTGTCTCCACTTCATGTAGAATTTTCAGATGCTTAGTTTCTGATCCAAATCAGAATAAAGTCGAACATCTTTGCTAATTTTATGATACTGGTACTTTTGTCAGTGTCTGATGTATAGAACTACTCTGCATCAAGAAGCTGAGGTCACTCAAGAACAGACATTGGAGGGATTAAAATGATGAGTCATTAAAAGAGTTATTGCATTAAAATGTAGAAAATGCAAACAAATAAAGGCAAGACTTATTCATACTGATTTAAATTTGTTTATTTTGATAATCTCTTGTTGAAGAGTTGATAGAGATTAAAAAAATGTCAAAATCACAAATGAGGAGAACAGTCTAGATTAATTTTGGAGTTAGCTGGGTTTATTTAAATGGAAAACTGTTTGCTAAAGTTTTCAAATTATTTTCATGGCAAAAGGTGTTTGAACAAATATTGTGCCTCTTTTGCAGATGCAGAAGCACAGGCATATTCTGTTAATCAGTTTTTCAGCCATAAATCTTTGTGCAGTTTAAGGAAGTTAGTAGATAATAGTACCCCTGAGAAATGGGAATGATTTTCATAAATGGAGATATGAATGGTTTTAATTCTCTCAATTTTTCATTTAGTAGTATCAGGAAAAGGTTCTTCCTGCAGACGGTGGTTGGGCACTGAACAGGCTCCACAGGGCAGTGGGCACAGCACCAAACCTGACAGAGATCAAGAAGTGCTTGGACAACACTATCGGGCACATGGTGGATTCCTGGGGTGTCCTGTGCAGGACCAGGAATTGGAGTCGATGGTCCTGATGGGTCCTTTCCAACCCAGCATATTCTTTATGATTCATTTTCTAGAATATTAACAGAGATCCTACAGAAGCAAAATACTTACAAAAGTATTAAGTACAATTAAGAATAATTGCAAGTAGAAATAAAAATCCATTTCTAGTATTCTTCTATGACAGGTGATGGAAAACCTTGAATCTTTCAGTGGTACCCACCCAGTCATTAGTTAACTTGATAGAAATTTATACTTCAGGTTAGTCCAGACAAAAGAAACCTGACATGATTGTAGGCACATCATGCTGAGAACTGAAATCCTGGAAGAGCCATGGATCACAATGAGAATATTAGGACAAATAGGAAAGGGTGGAAGCTGTTACAGGGTTGACACTACAGTCAACCTCTAAAAGTGGACTGGGCTTTTCTTATCTCTGCGCTGTACCACTTGTTCCAGTTATTTCCTAACTTTAACTGGTATTGGCCTTGTTTTGTGCTCTGGCTCCTTCTCAGGCATTACTCTTCTCTCGCTCTTATTTGACTGTTTTCTGGCAAATTCTTCTTTTCTAGCCCTTATCACTGTGCCCTCCAGCCTCCACAACCTGCTGGACTTGGCAGTGGCAGCACTAGATGAAAAACAGGCATCCAGAAACACCTCTATATGGTATCCCCTGTGTGATGGTCATTATGTTTATCCCACCCTTGCTGCATACTGCTCAGCATATGTGTACACCCTGGCCAGTTGGTCTAAAAACAAAACAAATCAAACCCCAGGCACTGTAAATTAGATTAATACAACAGGAGTGTTTCTAATCTTGTTTATGTCAGTTATATAAAACTGACGTAAGTCTGGTCACTCCTGGTTTACCTGGTTGTTTGTGCAATTTGAGTATAATGCTGTGAAAATGAAGTGACATGGAAGAATAAGGTGAGTTCTGGCTTAGTTGCCAACTCTGGTATTACACCAGTATAATGTGTTTGCAACCAGTGGCATTGCTTTAACATAAAACTGTAATGAGCTGCAGGGAATGAAATCCTGTTTTCTTGCCTCTGAGAGTTTTCAGAGGCTGCCTGATATGGCATAAGTAAAAAATATTTTTTTATTCACTGCTTTTTCTAATTATCAGATTTGTCTCCAGTCCATTTTGTGGTGTTGGCCAGGCCCTCAATCTGAGTCAAATTTTCCATACAATCCACACTGCTTTATGTTTCAGTGTTTTTTTTTTTTAGTTCTGCCCTAAAACCAGAACAGAAGAGCTGGCTAAGCATGTACAAACCTGCCTGGAGAAATGACTTGTTTTTCCTTTTCCCTCACTCCTTCTTTTCTATCTAATGTTACTACAAAGATGAAACAGTTTAAGTAGCACAGTGGTTAGAATAGTGATTAGTAGATAATCAAACTTTTTGCTTGCCAGTGGACAACTTCATCCACACAAGTCATCTTCATTAAAGAAGCCAATCTCTTGGAGATAGCATTGATTTTTATAATAATAAGCTGTAGTATAGAGCTGACACTGTTTTGAGAACACTTGTTCCAGCATTCCTTTCCTGATGGAGTTAGTCTACTGAGAGTTACTGAGGCTTGAAAACAAACTCTGGCTGCATAAAACCGTATGAGAAACACACAAAAAATGGAATGAATAAGTAACAAATCCTCTCATTCCTCGTCACTGAGGGGTCTCATCACCTGGCCCAAGATCCTACTTTTATTCTTCCCAGATGTACTTATCTTCCCCTTATGACATTGTTTTTCCCACCCACTTCTATAGATGGCAAAAGGATATTCACTGTTGAAATTTAGGTGAAAATTCATGTGCAAGTTGCTTGCTGTCTGTTTTATGCACCACAATCTCAATCTGTGACAGAACAGTTTGGTGGAAGAAAGAAATTACTCTGCCTGTGATAGTTTCTATCTATAGAATTCTCTGGGACTGGGGTAGACCTTAGAGGCATCATTGTAAATATTCATTCAGACAAACCTATTTCCTGATAAAAAGCACAGCCTTAGTGACTCCAAGGCCTACTGTGTTGTCTTGCTTCGTGAAAAGATGCATAAAAGCCTACTTTGGTTTACAAGTTGTGGCTGAAGGAGCTCCATGGATGAAACTGTAGCTTTTGGATGAAAAGAAAATAGTCTCTTGTTTATACATTACACTGAAAAATTTCAGTGCTGTTGGCTTTGCTAGAAAATTCCCACTGGCATTGACTTTAAACTTCAGAGATTATTAGAAGCCTGGCTTAAAAACCCACTGTTCCAAACTAGCTTCTCCTAAAATTTCCAGCTCACCAGGAATAAAAGAAGAAGAAGAAGAAAAAAAAGCTAATAGCTGCTGTTGCACTTCAGTTCCTTTTATTTTTTCTAAATGTGTCTCTGGTTGTGTGTTGCCTTTGTCTTATCCAGGGTCAAAGACATCAAAACAAGCCAAATGTTTCTGAAGGTGAAAAAAGTGTCAAGCTTCTGGTCCAGGTGGAACACCATTTTTTTTTATTTTTTTTTTTTCACAACACCAAATGGATATGAGTGTTACCTTCGGCCTTAAATCTCTGTTTTAGCTTTACACTTTTGATCTAATATCTTTTTCTTACTCTGACTGATGTCAGCTGAAAGAAAGTTCCAAGTAAAACGCCCTTTACAATGCTATTTTAGGGCTGAGGCCATTCTTTCTCTCTTCTCTTCATCTTTCCATTTTCCTGATGCAATCCTCAGTCTGGCCTTGGGCTCACCTCACACGCATTAAAAATCAAAACCAAAAACAACTAAAACCAGAGGGACCCTTCAAACCTCAAAATTTTGCTTTCAGAATAGGCTCAGAAACTAGTGATTAACTTCCTCCAAAATGCTTTTCTCATTCCCAAGTTTGGAAAAATTGGAATCATCAAAAGGCCTGGTGGCAGATATGCATCTTTTTTTTTTTCCATTGATCCTATAACCCATTCTCGCAATGAAGAAGTCTAGCAAAGAAACAGTGCAGAGAGAGGAAGTAGCTCTGTAAGGTTTGGCAAATACCTTCAAAGAATTTGCCAAGTTTGATCGCTAGAGACACAAGCAAACACGAATTACCATATTATCTTATCTAGGATTTTCCTGATGAGCAGCAGGGGTGCTTAGGGGGTACCATCTTACCATACTGACTCAGTTCCTTTTTTTGCAGCAATTAATCTTCCATGTTCTGTTTTACACTGCTTTACACTTGGCCTCACCATGGTGCCAGAAGGTCAGTTTGCTTGTCCAAGGTCACCAAATGACTCAGTAGATTAAGTGAAAACCGAACTCAGAGGACCACCCTGCCTTTTAGCTTTTGTTTTTGGGATTCAATCTACACAGTTTCTCTGGTATTTTGTACATTCCATTAATCCCACTGGCTATCTGCCACAAAGATACAGCAGAAAGATTCAATACATGTAAATGTGCACTGTGATATATAACTTCAAGCTGATGGAAAATACATTGGACAAGCATGATTAAGTTCCTCTGCATTAAAAATACCCTTTAGCCTTGTGGCTCAAAAACAAAAGAACATGAGAATATTATTTGTGGCTTTCCCTGAATTTATTAAGATGAATAAGATGAACCTTTGATCTTATTTCACTCTTGCACTAACCACACATATTCAAAATCCCATGTTTTTGTATCCAGCTTCTCAAATTACTCCTATCTGAAAATGAAATTAGTAGCTTGACTGTTATGACTACTGTCCTGTTGATGTTCTCTGGATGCAGAATAGATAAATTCCAAGTTTCAGGATAAGGTACTTATTTCCAGTTTTCTCATTTGTAAAACTTGAGAGCTGGAGATATGATGAAGTTCTCAGTCCATCAACAGAGTGAGGCAAACTTTCATGTGAGAACTTGTTCTTCTAGCCAGTCATGAAAATCTTTTAAAAGTGAGAAATTGCCTCATTTTAAAGCCCATTGTATTCCAAACAAATTGGATTTGGAAATGGAAGAGTTAATAAGCAGCTACCTTTTATTACATTTCATTAAGGAGCAACAGTAGTGCCTGACCCCCGTGAAACAGTGCATCAGCTTAAATCCCTGTGCTGCTGTGGCAAGGGCTGCAGGGATGTCCCAGAACACTGCAAGGTGGATAACTAGTAAGAAAACGAGCTTGGTGCAATTTCCTTCTTTAGGACAGCATCCTTTGAGTTCTTCTCATAAGCACTAAGTGCCTCCCTGACCTGCCAGCTTCGCATAAGCTCTCAAAATAGTCCTTGTACCATTTGGATTAAAGAAATCTGTCAGCTGTCTGAGGTTCTGTACATTGCACTTCTCAGATCCCTCTTGAGAATCAAGCCCAACCTAGTTGCTAAGCCTCTTCCCTTCAGAAACTCCGGTAAGAGTCTCCCAAGACTGGGCTTTCTCCTGCCATTACCAGTATTTTGAGTCTTTTTACTTTGGATTGTGTGTGAGTTCCTGTAAAAGGTCTCGGTCAGGTCAGATGTTTTCTGAGCCAGTTTGCTGCTTCATTTCCTTCCACAAGAAATAGTCCCACCAGCTAGTGGTGGTCACCAGCTTTTGGAGTCCTGTTCACTGAGTTTTTCTTACCTTAAGGTGTCCTTGTTGCATGGTGAGAGGGCAAGGAAAACAGCACAAAAAGTATTTCAAACATTTTGAGGGGATTCTGTTTGACAGAAAAGGGAGTCTATAAACTGTCTATGAAATGGAATATATAATTTGCTAGAGGACAGTGGTCAGGATTGGTAACAGAGTTCCCAAGTTTCATAGTACTCTTAAAATGTCTGTAAACTGTTTCCTTCAGTTTATGTCATCTGTGCTCTCCTGGAAACACGGCTGCTTCCCACATCTCCATAAAAAACACTGCCATTTTCTCTTCACTGAAAAATCTCTGCATATACTCTGCAGCCTCATCTGTAAGTCAGATGTGCCTGGGGGCCACAGAGAGATCCCCAGGGAGGAACAGACTTGCATAAAGTTCTGCTGTGAAGTTATGTGATTCTCCTCACTCATGGACCAAAACATATGTGCAGAAGTGCTGCCGGAGTGTGGTGTGCAGTCGAAGTCCTACTGCCAAAAGTGTACCAGGACTTGTGAGGATTTACCAGGCAACACTTCACAGCTCTCATAGGAGTCAGGAAGTACAGCCTTGTACCATGTGAGGTCAGTCAATTAAAGAGGGCAAATGTGAGTGTAGTTGCTGCCATGGAGCCCTGGATAGGAATTCACAAAGTGAGGCAGTACCTCAGTCTTCAGTACTGTGGATCACAATTCTCTGCTCCATTCATTCTCTCTGCCCATTTCTATCCCTTCTTTCTCTTTTAGCAGCAAGGTGATTTGAGAGACACTTGCATGATCATCTGCCTAGGAAAAAAAAATAAAAATTAAATGGAGACAGCTGCAAGATCAAAAGATGAATTACAGCGATTTTCTTGAGCGCATGAAAGTGAAAACAACACTTGCTAACAGTTGGTTTTTCCAGGAGAGCAAAGTAAGAGCTTGTTAGAAACACCATGGCTGAAAAAGAGCCACGTTAGAAGAGCTGAGCTCACCTGCATGTGGAGGTTTCAAGGTTTACTGTGAAAGAGTTCCACAGTATTTATCCATTCATGGCTTTACTGGACTTGTTTAGGTTTTATTTCTTGGTAGCTCTGGAAAAATGTTTTAGTAGCCAAAAAATCTGTACTTAATTAGACACACAAAACCAGCAGACAGGAAGTCTATTTCCTCACAAAGATACTGTGGTTTATATATTCTGCCCTAATACGAACAAGTCTACTATTATTTTCTGATGTCCCCCTTGTTTGAGGTGCTCTGGGCAACATGAAAGCTCTTTTTTTGTACACCAATCATGAAAGATACTTGTCAAGATACAGGCGTGCTAGACATGTTAGTATTGGAGGGTTCTTAACTTCATTTGAAAAAAAAAAGCTCCTGCCAGATTTTATTTTATAGAAGTTCATATCATGTAAGAGTATGTGAATGTAACTGTGGATATGTGTGCAGGCTTGGGGCAAAATCTGATAATAACTCTAAACCAATGCTCCCACCCTGAATTTTTCAGTGTTATAAGTGGTGGTATTATTTCCTTGCTACTTGGGGTTAGTCCAAATATCCAGTGCTTGGAAGTTGTTTAGGACAAGGGCTCTGTGTTCATGAAGTGTCTCATAGAAGGGGCCATCAAAGAACTGCTGTAATAGAACAACTAATGAAAAATATTAATATCTGCAGCCAAAAAAGGAGGTGAGGTCTTAAAAACATGTTGCATATCCTCACTGAAATTTAAAAGTTGTGTGGGAGAGGTAAACTTTGTACCCCAAAAGAGGGGTTCAGTTTACCTTAGAACTCTAAGCATGTGTCAGAAAATCTATGAATTTCACTATTGCTTTTTATTCCACTCAGAAAGAATTCAGAACTTAAGTGATGAGTGGCCATACAACACCCAGCCCCTTGAAGCAAAGGAGTAAATTGTAGTGGGTTAGAAAGTAGCACAATTTCTTAAATATTAAATGCAAATTAAGGTACACAGCATGACTTCCACGGTGTGACAGACATAAATAACCCACTCTCACTGTGTGATTTGTCCTTTCATTATTTTTGGAAGGGGGGATGGGATTCTAGGGTTTTTTTTCACCTATTTGGGTTTGTTTTCCTTAGGATAATTATAAGAATATAATTTCTTACACCCTCAGATACTCCAGACTTCTTTTTCTCCACTCTACTGTGAAAGTTTCTTGCATTCACCATTTGCTCTCCTTTTTCTCCTCACTCTATCCTAGCATTACACCTCTGTTACATACCACTTTGGTCTTTATTGTTCTGGTTTCACTCTTCCTCCCACAGAGCGAGTAGTATATTCCATGATCATCATGAAGGGATAACAAGGACTAAAAAAAAAAACTTGAAGGTGATGCCAATGTTGACAGTGCTGGAACAGGAACTCTTGAAAATCTGATTGATGCCAGGAGATGTGGAAACAAAGATGAGTCTCTTACTCAGATATCACCCTACTCCATCACTACTATAAACATATCTGAACTAGACCTGGAGTTAAAAATAAAAAACACCCTGAAATCACTAGACTGCATTGCTTGCATTACTTCTTAAGAATAATCTCTTTCTTCAAACTAAACCCATGTATTTAGGTATTTCACACCTGAAATCACAGCCCTAGGTATGTTCAAAGCAAGTCCTGTAGAGCATGTGGGACTCCTCACTATATGCCATGTGCAAATGAACAAATACCTTAATTTTCCAGCTGCCATTGGCTGCCTGTGAGGAAGCCATGTGGCCAGCAGCCAGCACATGGAGAAGGCCTTAATTCAGAGCTCTCTGCAAGTCATCCTTTAATTGGGGTAAGCCAGTAAGATTAGAACACAAATAGACAGTGAAGGAGATACAGTCTTTTGTCTTCTTTCATCTGATGTGGCCAAGGTGAGATCTCTACCAGATACGGACTAGGAAGAATGCGCATGTGGAAAAGGTCTGATCTCTCAGTGGTTCTTGTCAAACCCTTTTGAGGTAGGTGCCAAAAACTCTCAGAGACATTTCTTCTGAATAACTATTTTTCCAGGTAGGAAAAAAAAAACATGAAACCCATTTAAGTAACATTCCTGTCTACGTGTAGTGGCAACTGATGACTTCAGGAGAAAGCTAAGCCCTCACTTACTAATGGTGATTTGGCTCCCTGAAAAACAGCAGACAGGCTGATAATGTTTGGGCTGAATAATACCCTCTCTTCATATGGTTTTTAGATTCACTATGTCTGAGGAGACCTTCAGTACTATTGGAGTATTTTAGTTTTCTTGACATGTCCAATATGCACCATCTTCCTTTTTCCAGAAAAAAGGGCTAATGCTTATTGATGGCATATGAAAATATAATCACTACCCTGCCTGACCACCCTAGATCCCCCAGTGCTCTTTTATCATCACTGAATGAAGGGTGAAGGTAAGATGAAACTTTTAACCCTGTTGTTTTGGACAAAGAAGGAAAAATATAGCTAACAGAACACCAATAGGCTCTACAGTCCTTAACTTCATGAAGACAGCACGGAAGAATGATGTTTTTCACCAAGAAGAAGCGTGCTCTAAAGTAGTCACTCTAGATTATTTTGTGATTTAGTGTATTGCAAGTTGCTCTGAGAGACCTACCTCTATGGTATGTCTAAATTCTAGTATATTCTTTGCCACAGGCAAGATAAGAGACATGAAAAAACCAGACCCAGTGGTAACATTATTGGAAAGCAGATTCCTGTTCAAACAAGCTAGAGATTAGTAAGATAGATTTCTAGTGACTAGACTCATCCCTGGCTTTTGTCTTCGTTTGGTGTAAAATAGAAGACAGATAGTTCGATAGAGCAAAGTCTGGCAAAGGTAATGATGGAGCAAAAGAGTCATAACATTCTCCTGACGAAGCCCGGATGTCTGAATAGTGAAATACAGAGGAATGATGATTAAGGTGACTATTAAGCTTTCCATAGGCTGCCAGCAGAAGCTATAGTGTCCTCCCAGAAGCATACAACAAATTCAGTTCAGGTCTTTCTTTTCTCTGCAGAAACTTCTCTAAAATGCAATTATCTTCTCTCAGGGATGTTGCATTTTAATTCCTTTTTGGTCCCCTGTGTGAACATCATATGCTTCCCCATGTTTTGCAAAGCAAAAGCCATGTTACTCATCGTGACTACTTCTTCAGCCTAAAGTTTTTGATAGCAATTTCCACAATTTCAGAGTTCTTCTGCGGAATCTAAACCTATCTTTTAGTGAAAATGTCATTCTCTGTCTTTACAATTTAAATAAAAAAAAAAATCAAACCTCTCTCTGATTGGGCTCAAAATGACCAGACAAAGTGTCTAATAGCTATTTTAAATAAGCAGCAGATTGTTTCTTTCCAATTAAATATAATATTCAGTAGGAATGCAGGAAAGTAGACTGCAAAATTGTCTTTCCTAAGGATATCTTCAGGTACAGAGGTAAAGAACTAAAAGATGCAAAGCACTACTTTACTGTTTTATGAAGTCAAGTTGTGCAATTTTTACAGCTATAGAGAACATAGATCTAAAATTCACAAATGTATTTTCTGGAGAAAACAAAATGTGCAACTAATATTGAATAAAGTGCCAAAACAGCATAGGAAGAGATAATCATCTAATAGCTCAAGAACCCCTTTTCAGTGGAAAAATACCAATACACTTGGAACATCTTGACTTGATCTTCAAATGGCATATTAAGTAACCTTTTATTTCTCTTGATAAACTTTTGTAATGTGAGCAGGAGGACATTTTCCCAGCCAAGTCACTTATACAAGCATAAGAGACATCTTATGCCATAGATTAGACTGACTCAGAACTAATACAGATTAAAAAGGACAGTAGTAGTTATTTTCATTCTAAAACTGGCAATTCTGTTATCATGCTGTAACTATTTTAACATATTCAAATGCCAAAAGATACAAATATGGAGAATATTCCTTTTAGGCTGCCTAGCAAGCTGGGTTTTCCTCATCAAGTAAACCATTGTAGATATAAACCATTACAATTACTTGCATAGTATTAAGCAGAAGCACAGAGTAGCAGAATTGTTATCATTTTATGTAGAAGCTCTGAATAGAAATTTGAATCCTGTGTTTAAGAGCTACACCAAATGATGTTGATTCTATGAGCATGGATCACACCACACCTTCATTCACCAAATGAATCCATAACTCCGAACACCCTCCAACCCCTAAAATATCATCTGATTTGGGGAAAATAAAGCTCCTGACCTTCAAATATTTATATTTTTGCATAAACCTCTGAGTTGTTAGATTTGGGATCAGGTAACATAAATGTGCTGATCAGGTAATTATTCATGTGCTTAAAGCTGAGCACATGCAGAAATATTTACAGCCCCAAAGTCTAAGATATCACTGTTTTCTTTTAAGTGGTTTAGTTACCCAAAAATTCAGAGAGGCACACTGGGGAGTATAAAAGGGACAAAGGTACCTAATTTCCAATTACTCAAAGTGTCAGGATGCCTTTAAAAATGTACTGCTAAAGAGAAACTTCCCGATGCCCTTTGATTCACACTGAGCCTCACCTTATTTTGCAACAGTTCCCTGACTTGTCAACGTCAGGGTTACAAAACACAGCCTAGAAATGTCACATCTGTTTCTCTTCAGCACATCAGAAGAGGAAGCAACAGGACTGAGATCTTCATTCACCTTGACCTAAATATTAACCTCTGCTAGGACATGTCTACTGGATGAATTCTCCTATATTACTACAACTGGTCAGCATCAGAGTTTGGTAGTTTAGGTTCAGGGAAGTACTTAAGCAAGTACACATTTCCAAAATATCTTGGGCAGGCAGTTTTGAAATTTTAGGGGAAAAAATATTAGTAAAATTTCCACACGAACTGGTAGGATTGCCTCCTCTGAGGCGTTCCAGTGCATCTCAGTATTTCCGATCCAAATACTAGGCGGAAGCATGGATGCTTGCAAAAATAGGGATCAACAAGAAAAATACGGAAATTAATTTCTCAGAGTTCATTGGTGGACTGAGGCCATGCTCAACCCCCATGACAATTGGTTGATACTTGAATTACAAGTGTAAAATACGTATGGCTCTTGGGAATTTTTTCCACCGGAATAATGACAGTTGTGCACTCAATGCACAGTTGTAACTTTTGATGCAAGAAAGCTCTTGACTTCAGTAAAAATCAAGCAACTCTGCGTAAGATATCCCTTGAACTTGTGCTGATTTCCCAAGAAGTTTATCATTTGGCTTTAGCTTGCAGTCACCAGCATGGATTCTTTTCAGACTTGCATCTGGCAGCTTACAGACGTGTTTGATAAGGTAAGAGGCAAGTTAATCTTGAAACAGAAATCTCTGTTCATAAAATAAAATGAAAACATCATCTGAAACATATTTAAGCATATGCAAATTGCAACAGACTCCCTTAGGCATATGCATGCTTACAACAAAAGATAATTTAAAGTGATGTTCAATTTGCCAGTTTATTGCGACGGTGCTATTTTGACTGATATTAAACAGTCTTGACTGATGACCTCTCTAATTTGTTTGGTGCAAACATTTTCTTTCAACATCACTTACTTGGTTTTAACCATCTACTCATTTGAGAGAAAAATCTATTGTGGCCTTTGCAGACAATCCTGCTTTTTAATTATGTTAAGGGTTTTCAGGATCTGCCAGACAATGCATGAGAGCACTTGATGATGAGAGCATTGATTAACCTTGAAACATACTTGTTTCCCAGGACTGGTTCTAAAGAGTTTTTGGCTCTTCTTTCAAATATAATTTGCCAAAAAGCAATTACTATCGAGATGCAAAAAAACTCGTCTTCTGGATTTTAAATTCATTTTCTCCTTTAATGTATCAGGAATCTGAGCATGCTGCCTCCTGCTTCTTATCACTTATATGCATTGATACCAGGAAAAGCAACTGTGAATTTTGCAATTCAAGTTCATTAGCAGTCGTCATATGGGGAGCATCTATAAAAGCAAATGGTGCCAAGCAAACTGTTCATCGACTCTGGATTTAATAACTACCTTATTTATATCCCACATGCTAGGAAAAATATTGTAATTGGGATGGATTATGTAAAACATGAGGAATGGAATAACTGATGGAATAATTAAAAAAACCACCAGTCTGCTTTGCTTCTAAGATGCTTGAGATGGGTTGATTCAGAGGTAACAAGGGAATACCACCAGTGTCTACTTCCTTTTGCTTTTCTATGTGCCATTAGTGCTCAGGAGAGAACTTTTTTTCATGGAGGACAATGCTAGAATTTCTTCCGTCTTGCCTGTAGGCAACAAGGGGCCTGCCCAACTTGCCCAAGATCTTTGTCACCGAGTGCCCATTTCAGGGCCAGGCTTGGAGCAGGGCAGCTCAGAACATGAGCACTCCACTCGTGCTATGCCCCAACCCCTTAAAACTCTCTGAGAATATCTGTGCAGCAAAGCGGAACAGGAGGGTGATGTCCTGACTTCCACATTTCATCCCGTCTGGCTTTTGCAGGTTAAGGAAGTATTTGTGTCCCTGACTGAGAGTGAGCCATCTTCTGTCAGCACCAATCAGCCCTGGAAACAATGGAAAGTATACAGTGTGTTAGGACTTGCACAGGTATCTGATGCAATCTGAAGGTGAGACAGTCCTAATTACCTAATATGTCTAAATGAATGTCCCATAACCCATATTTTTATGCTGGGGAACTGCTGATTGCAGTAGCTGTTCATTGCATACACCTGTATTCCTCCAGATGATAATCCAGTGAATTAAGGACTTTTAATCTGACACATTTAATATACATGCTTCTTATTTAAGGACATCAAGAACACTGATGTTCCAGCAAAGGGGCACTTGTCCTGACGTTGAAAGGCTGAACTTCAGTAGTGTGGGGATGAACTTTGCACTGCCAGGATCCTTTGCCTTTGCAAAAGTGTTCACAAAGGCTCTAGCACAAACAAGAAGCAAATCTTTATTTTGAGTATCAGCTGAAAAGGCCATAAGACATTTTAATAACTTAAAATAAAAATAATCAAAATACATTACACATTTTGAATGGTTTTCTTGTGGCGTTATTTTATTTTAAAGAGGAGAATGGATACAACAGATTAAAACAAAACTAAGCCATTACAACAAAACCTCCACATGTGGAGATACATGGCTGTAGAACTAAATACACCAACACCTTATCAATATCCTTGTAAATTATCTACATTTTTTTGTTCCTATCTGGAATCAGCTCTTCACTTTTTGTTGTAGTCAGAATATTAAAAATAAAAACCCCAACAATTTAGGTATTTGTTAGGTATATATATATCCTGCAGACAAAAGAGCAGAGAAAGTAGTGTGTGTGCACGTTAAAATTATATTATCAAGGCTTTCTGTAATGTTATTATAGGCTGTTCCAAGTTACCATGTATGAAAACAAACCACACTGATTCCAAGCCCCAAAATGAGAGAAGTTAGGGAAATATAATCAGTGCAGCTGTGGCAACAATACTATTGTTAAAGTACAGGGAGATTTCATAAACAGTGAGTAAGAAGTCAAGAAGGAAATAGTTGTAGACAAAATCATTGCTAGAAAACATGAAAGCAACTCTTTTTTTCCCATCCCATCCCCTCTCCACCCTGTGAAAAGATTATCCATGGAAGGGGAAAAAAGGGTGAGGTTGTGGGTGGTGTCCCACATAAGGCCATAACACACAAAAAGTATGTGTACTTTTTTTTCTCTTGGAAGAAGATGAGGGGAAAAAAAAGAGCCTAGAATTTCTTTTGGAACAGATACTGTACTTTCAGGTGCCATCTCTGGGCCATGAAAGAAGTCTGTGTTAAAACAAGAATAAAAGGGATAAAGGACATTCAACAATCCATCATAACCATTGCCTGCAGCATGACAGAGATGTTCCCAAGCTAGTTTGAAACAGCCCTGCAGTAAGAACTAGTGGCACTTCAGCTTCTCTGCCAGTAATGTGTAACATAGGGCAACAAATATTTCAACAAACACTAATTTATCATGTTTCTTATTGACAAAACTGCAGATGTCTTAGTAAAGAAAAACAAATGCCACTGAGTCAACAGCTGTGCTTTGCAGTGGTTTTCATCCACTTTGCTTTGGCACCATGTTAAGAACCTCAGTGGCATTGCTCCTGCTTGACATCACTGCAGATGAACCACTCGAAGTTGGATCCCCTGATAAACAGCATTTCAAAAGAAATTGATGGTGCAACTCCCCTCAGCACAAGAGAGGACAAACTTTAACCCCCATGTTTTTAACTGCTTCCATGAGACATTAGTGATGTGATAGATGAAACCTAAAGAGATGAAACTTGACTAGTGTAGCAACCAAATTTATGTTAAATAAAAGGTAATTTTACATCTGTAGGTAAATTTAAACTTAATAGGAACTGCAAACATCTGAAATGTGAGAGCAGTGTTTCCTGGTATCACCAAAACTACAGGTATATGGAAAGAGCTTCCCACTCTAGCCAGTTTTCACCTTACAGTTTTTAACAATGCTTGGATCATACATTAATTTTAAAGCAGTTCTAGATTGTATCTGAGGAGTGTGGCAGTGCTCCTGTTCTTCTCTGCCAAGATAAAAGAGAAATTTTCACCATTTCTCTTGAAGTTTAAACTCTACTAAGCAGCAATATAACATTCACATTTTGGAAAAATAGGGTTCTTTGTGAACTGGCAGGAAGCATAATATGACTTGCTAGTAATTATTTCCATGATATTAAGTTATTCCCTTTTGAGGTTTGCTTAGAATATATATATTTGGTGCAGCTAGGAAAGTTTATTGAGCAAATGTGCAGACTGATGAGTGACAACGAAATTTTATAAGAGCTGTGATTGTTTCTTCAGATCACTCTGATCTGATGCAGATATTCCAGGCCAGATCTTTGAGGGAGGTGTGCAATGTCAATTCAATACTGGAAACTGAAAGGCTGAATGGAACTTAGTCTTGTAGACAGTAAAAGGCATTCTCCGTGAAGATTACTCTGTCCCTTAGCCGTAAGATTATACCATCATTCCTATTTAGCATCTTATCTTTTGAGAATCTGGTTCGTTTCGCTCCCCCCACCATAAATTTGAAAACTCCGATAAAATAATTTCAGCCCTTTTTGACTGCACTTTCTCTCTACTACCTTCAGCATGTTCTCTGTCTTCTCCCTGCCAAAAATACTTCCTGTCCCCCAGACATACAAAACTGGCAGTGAAGAGGTTAGGTCAGCTGTGAGAGGGTTTCCATGGAATCAATTAAAGCTTTCTGGCAGCAGGAAGGCAGACACTGTGGGATGTGATGGGACTCACTTCACACAGAGTTTTGACCTCATCCAGTTTCTCAAAGTGCTCTTTGACCTCCAGCCCAGCATCTCCATTGCTACCACTGCCCAGAACATGGAGTTCCCAGACAGACCAGGTGTGCAGTGAGAGCTGCCTTTGGTACCGGAAACTGTTTGGGATCCAGGGAATCCCAGAGCAACAATTAATGCTACTAATTTTTCTGACAGGAATATAAATGGCCTAGAGCCAGACACAGCATCAATACAGTTACTGCCAACTACTAAAAACAAGCAAGTCAACCATGATTTACTAGCATTCCTGACTCTTTTTCTGAATTAGATTAGTGCATTTTGAGAGTTTTCAGAGAACATTTGTGAGAATTCAGCTGGATGAGGAACAAGAATTGTTTCACTGACATAATTTACTGGGATTTTTAAAGCACTTTTGACAATATACCTCACAAGAGGCTAGTAAGGAAACTAGGAGGTTGTAAGGTGGGGGTTGTAGTTGTGTTTTGATCACAAAATGGCTGAAAGAGAACAGAATAGAATAAAAAGGTCAGTTTTCAATATGGCAATGGTTAGCAGCAGAACAATGCAAGACTAAGAGAACTTCACCATATTCATTAATGTTCTGGAGAAGGGCTTAATCAGCATGGTGGCACGACTTGCCATGGAACTATTTTTTAAACCAGTAACAATTATTTAACTGAGCAGTTATTTAAGTTAGTCAAGACAAACCTCAGCAATTAGGCAGCACAATGGCAGAGGAAGTTCATGATGGAAAATTCAAAATAAGGTGTGTTGGAAGGATATTACTAACACACATTGTTGAATTTTGAATTAACAGTAACCACCCAAGAAAATGACCTGTGTGTCACCTTGGAGAGCTTAATAAAAACATCTGCTTAATGTGGAAAGGCAATCAAAAGCAAATGAAATGTTACCACGAATAAAGAAAGGGGTGGGGTCCCACGGAACCTGCTCTGGCCAAGACTGCCCAGGATGTACAATAAATCGGGACACTTTCTCACTCTGCTGAGCAGCTTCAAGGATGAGTTGGCCGGTCCCCTGGACCAGAGGAAAACTCCTTTGAGTACCTTTGACATCGCTTCCCATTCTCTGCCCCCAGCTTTCTCCAAAAGGCCTTCCTGTGGCTCTGAACCAGCTGTTCATAGACTTTTGCTGTGGGAAAGAAACTGAGTTCATAAAGCAAGCCCACTGAAATGTAGCCGTTTAACAACATACAGGATTTCAAACCAGATGAATAACACCACATCTACTTTAAAAAAAAAAAAATATATATATCAGGTAAGGAGAGTTATTCAATGCAGTTGTGTTGAAAATTGGAATAAATGCAATGGCTAATGCTCCCAATTACAGAGACCAAGACTTCTTTTGTTTTAATTACATAATTAAGCAGTACACGGGCTAAAAAGCCACAAATATTTACTCTGTGATACAGAATGATTATTTAGCATAGGGTGGCAGGGCTTATTAATCTCTGAAAGCCTAAATTAAAAACATCAAGCACCCACAATATCCAGTTAATCACCAGATTTTGTCTGTGGGAGTTCTTTGCACCTCCTTATAAACATAATCCCATAATGGCAAAACATTCCATTGCCTTTAACTTACACACTATTATTCTGCATGTAAAATCTTATTCTCTTGCAGTAAAGGTGGGGACTAAAAGGACTGATAGAACCAGTCCTGCTCAAACACACAGCATGAGGCAGAAATCAAACTCTGATTATATCTAGTTGAGGATGCATTTTTACTCCACAGCACAGTAAGTGTTCTGTACATGTCTGAAAACACATAAGCCAAAATAGTGCTGACTGTAGTAAAACAAGAAAGCAGCTGATCGAAATGCACAGGAGGGGAAAAAAACCCCCCAAACCCAAAAAACAACCTAAACCCTACGATTATGTATTTACAGAGCTTGTGGGAAACAGAGATGTGCTGGAATGAAAACCAGTGGCCAGATTATTCCATTTGCCATGATTGCTTTGTGACACCCACATAGGTCAGGTTCAGGTATCCGGAGAGACATTTTGAAATATTTTGTTCCTTTAGCAAGGAAAGGCAGGGAGAGGGAAGGAGGATGTTTGAATACATGGTGAGAAGAAGAAGAGGCATTAAGTTCTGAAAGCTTGGAGGACAGAATAACAAAAAAATCCTGGCCTTTGATAGGAAGGAAAGAGACACTGGGAGATACTGCTGAGCTCTGGGCGCAGGAGAAGGGATTGATAAGCAGTTATTCCCATCAACTTGGAACTGGAACTTCCTCAAGCTACAACTAAAGTGCTCAGGAGGAAAGCTGGGCTTAGGTGTTTCCAGTGTGCTACATGAAGACAAGCAAGAGTGAGAGGAGAAAGAAGAGCTAGACAACTGTCCAGTGAATATCAGCTGGGTCTTTCAGAAAACATACAAGGAAACTCCGCCTGGAATAAAAAAATCCCAAAGGAAGGCAAAGAATATGGTCCTGAGAGGAACCAAAAATTATCAGGCATCATGTTCTTACTTTGGTAGAAAAAATGTATTATTTCTGTTTATGCTGGTTCACCTAGACAATGGTTAGTCATCCTGCAATCAATTATTCTGTCAGTTTATTCAGGGCAAAGCAGTACAGTGGATCTAGGTTCCAATCCTGCTGACATTTCACATGCTGCCAGAATACAGTACTTTTTTCCAGTTCATTTCTTAAAAATTTAAGAAGAAATAAAACATTACATGGCAATTATGCATTATGGTCATAATGTCAAACGTTAACATTTATGAAAAGCCCAAACTAGAATTATTTATGCAACCTTCATTTGGCCACCAAATACATAGTTGCAATATCATATTTAATTACATAGTTGAAGAGTTATTTACACACAAGATCCCAGGGTTTTTTGAGTATAATAAAGGAAACTTTAGCTGTAGTAGAAGTCTAAGGCAAAGGAAGTCATAAGGCAGAGAACACACTGTAAGAGAAAGAATGTCTTAATGACTATCAGATACTGACCTAGAGGATTCTCTTCCAGACTGTACTACTTCCCATGTAATATCAGACAGCTGCCTTAAATCTGTCTCTCCCAGATGATCTGCAAGTATATTCTCAATTTTTTAGGTGTCTGCCTGACTTATAGAAATGCCTAAAGCTCAAGACCATGTTTCAAATGTATGGGACTCATTCTTTGAGCACATTAAGTCATAGACAGCTGTTTACAGTATGAAAAGATCTATTCCTAGGCATGCAAGATCTGACACACAGAACCAGGGAAAACTTTTGACCTTGAGATCTCTGTGCTTCAGTTCTCCACCCATACTGCTGAGTTCCCTGAGAGTGTCTTGTGAAAATTATACCACAAATATTTGTGAAGCATTCATAAACTGTAGGCATGAATATTAAATGAAAAGCCAGAGAGAAATAACTAATTCTATTTTCATATCATGGATCCAACAGGTTCCAATAAACAAAATCACATGCTGGAGAAACTCTCTATTATAGATGCTCCATGTCTGTTCATCAACTGAAGTCTGTCCACCCTGTGTACTCAGTGAGACAGAGATTCCCCTGGAGAAAGTAAAAAACAATAAAGTCTTTAATCTCATCATTTAAATGGATATTCAAAAGGTGACCCAAAGTTCTGACATTCCCTTAGTTTGAACACTTTATGATTTCACCATCCTACATGATCTTTTAAGCCTTTTAAATCAATTTTACCTGTGTGAGACATATGAAATAACCATTTTTGTAAAAAAAAGAACAATGGACACTTGATGCTGAGTGCCTTGATTAATGATCAACCTATTTTTGCATTCTATTTTCTATTAAAATCACATCAAAACCTGTGACAAATGAAATTCCCAAAGACCTACTTATCTCATGGCCCCTTGATCCTTCTCAGTTCCCTTATCCGCAAAGGGATGGGATGGAAATTGCACTGGTTCCATCGGTCTGAGACTGAATTATGAGTGCATGTCTACGGTAACACTGTGAGACCTCTCTTCCAAGTTTCACTAACTTTCATACTACACAACAGTTATGGAACATTGCTTTCAAATTGGTGTTTTCTCCCCTAATTTGGCTTCCCCGGAATGTCTTGCGTAAAAGTAATTTCCTTCCCCTTAAGTCACCCTGAGGGAGGACTACAGTGGAGATCTGCATTGTCACCTTTCCTGCTCAATTGTATTAGAGAGTGTTGGGTGAGAGGAAGCAATAAGACCCAGGTATTGTTTCTAGGATGTTATCACAATTTTATCACTCCTCCAGCAATCAGTGTAGTGGTGTATTGCCAAAAGTCTGGGAAAACTGCAGAAGAATGAAATCTTGCTGATTCATCCACTGCAACAGAGATTTAATTGATGCCATGGCTGGGCATTGCAACTGAATTGTAAAACCACTAAATCCTTCATTGTTTCACTATTTCTTACTTACATTTGCAAATCTGTGGTTATGTTGGGTACCAGCTGCTCTCTCATCATGTAGCAGAAGCTACCAAAAATGCTGTACTGCCTAAGCCTGAAACATTGCCTTTGACTGAAATTTCCTGCTTAGATCTTCGCTTTCATCCCTCAGGACTGGATTACTTCAAAGTCAACTATATGGGGTACAATCCAAAATCTTACAAACACAGCATACCAAAAGAAGAGCTGCTGCTGTTAGCAGCAATATATGGCCCCAGTGTTCCTTGCTGTGGAATGACTCCTAATTGGAATATAAGAATTGATTTTGGCTCTAAGGTATTGGTTGTGAGTCCCGAGTGCCTGGGTTCTCGTGGCCTGAGTAAACACACTGTGTATTTTTGAGCCAAGTCACCAAAGGTTGTCTCAGTGGAAATAGTCTTAAAAAATCCTTTTGACTTGCAAGACAGAAGGGTACCCCCAGAGTATCCTCTGTTTGCATGCCTGAGCTTTGGAAAGACCTGCTTTCCTCTTCCACTGACCTACATTGTATGCTAGAAGCAGTGCACACCTGACTGCCACAGCAGTGGAATTTGGAGGGAGATTTGGGACTTCACTTTTAATTGCATATGGTAGGGATAACCAGAGACTTCATAGTCTTCCTCTTTTGCTTTTCTGTAAGTCTTATTAAACAAAATTGGTAAAGATACCTGTAACACAGAGAACTTCTGGCCTGCACCACTACATGAACATTCTTTGGCAATGGAAGGTGCAAAATCAGCTTTGGATTTCAACCCCATGTATTAAAAAAAAAAAAAAAAAAAAGAAAGGGGAGGGAAATCCTTCTATAGGAAAAGAAAATCACCACAGAGATTTTTTTTCTTCCTGTCATTCCTTCCTTTGGATCAATAAAACCCTGCATACTTATGAGAATCTGCATTTGTTATTTCATCACTTATGAGCAATGTAGTAATTTCAGACTCGTATTTATAAAACTGTTACATCCTTTCAACATCTGTTTCCAATATATATGAGAACTAGGTTTATCTTTGTTGTCTAGTGCAATCTGGCAGTTTTATTTAGAATTAAAATCTCCTTTGAATATACTGTTTTGCTCTGAAATCCTGGACCAATACAAAGCAGCTCACCTGGAAATGATGCATCCTAATTTTATAGCTGGGGAAGTTACACATTTTTTTGGATGGGCCAAAATATTTAATTATGGTCCTTTCTATCACTTTTTCTTTTGCCGTTTTCCTCTATTATCATTACAGGGTCAGAATCCATTTTATGATGGCTGAGTAAGCTGTCTTATTTATATTTCCTACGATAGTATGAATCATCCATTTTAACCCTAAGTTTGTCACTTCCTGTAGAATTATTTCAAAACAAGTAGTATGTCATAGGAATTAATGTGGGCTGGATGATTTGACGGAAATTGAACAGGTCTGATCATGCGAAATTTTATACTACTGAAAGTTAAAAGGTGAAAGTTTTTCTACAAATACTGACAGTTTTTGTTCACACCGATAGTTACTCTTTCCAAAAATGTTCCAAAATTGCATTAATTATGGCACTGGTTTCCCCTACCCAAGCAAGGTTTTTATATAATATATTCATCAGGGTATATTCTTCCTTTCCTATCCCTTTTTTTTTTTTTTTTTTTTTTCCTTACTAGCACATTGTCGCTGTGTGTTTGCCAGATTGGACATGCTTATGATCTCTATGGGACAAATAAGGATAAAGGAAAATTGTGTTTGCTTCAACATGACTTGTGCCTGCCAGCACAAATACGGGCTTGAGATTGAAAAGACAATTTATTTCATTTTTAAAAATCAGTCAAGGGTTGCCAATATATGAATTGATGAAAGTTGCATGAGAAACTCCAAAAAGTAGATGAGCAGAGACGAGAAAGAGCGAATTTGATTTAACATACTACCGTGATTAATTTTGTAACCACCTGGGGTAAGTTCCGACAGCTTTTTCTATTTTTTATTCACGTTTTTTATTCAGGCAAAAGTCCCACTAACTTCTCTCCCACTGTACATTTTCTGACTAATATTTCTGTGCATTATCTGCACGTCACCTTCTATGGATCACACAGGCCATGACCTTACTCATTTGGCTTCGGGAGACAATGTATTTCATACTCAGAGACAGGCAGAGCTGTAACAGCCTAGACATGAGAAAGGATTAGAAACTTTATTACCCTCATTACTACTTCACTGAGAAACTTTATACTTCCTCACATAAAAACCTTTCTTTTAAAATGGAGAACTGTTTTCATTATACCATTCTGACAAATAAGTATATAACCATATGATGGCAGCAATATGCTTAAATATGTGGATTCCAGTATGTAATAGGTTTTACTTGTCTAAAAAAGAAGGATACGAATCAAACCAGCATTCTGAAAAGTAGGACAGAGCAGTGAAATATCACATTCAAACTGAAGCTTTCACAATTTTTGACTACAAATTAAGGATTGGCTACAAGTTTAGTTGCTGAGTACAATTCTAATTATTCTGGTCATTCATTCCAAGGTCCTTTCAACCTCTTTAAATACAGAGATAAGCATTTAACATAAAAAATTGCCTTACATACATGCAGTTTGCAGAGATCTTGGGGTACTCATGCATATGCAGAAAAAGACTAATAATTTTATGTTTTTAATATTAGATGCACATTGTTACTACAGTACATGTATTAGATGACATAGAATTACCTATGCACTTATAATTCCACTGTAATATATTATACTGTGCAACAGGATTAAACAGATTATCTAGAAAGAAGATGCTTGAAATTTTAGTTGAATTTACCTGGTTGATCTAAATTTCTCCAAAAATTAATTTCTAACAGGAGATGAAAGTGAATGAACACCACATACAGGCCAGAGGGAAGGAAGATTTTATAAAACTGCCATGCTTGATAAATGGTTTACAATTATTTATCAGAGAATTCTTAAATTCTCTTAAAGATGGTATGAAAATGGTGGTATGCAAAATCTGTGTGGACATACAATCATGCCTATAAGGTTTGGATAAATAACTACAACATTGACAAAGAACAGCCTTCTTCATAATTACCTGGGTTTTCTCATCTTGTGAAGCATTTAATTGGCTTCTTCAGTAGATCATGCTATATAGCCTGTACCCAAAAGAGATATTTTAAGACTGAAAGTATAAAAAATAATGGAGGTAGGATCTGGCAGGATAAGGGGATGCTGGAAATACATTCTCTTATCCTTCTGATAGTAATTTACACTAAGATTGTTCCGAAGGACAGTTCCACTGAAAAGTTATTGAGCATACAATTCTATCCAACGAATGTGAACTCCTGTGATCTCAGGAGCAAAAATGCTGCAGAGAAAGGAAGCATCATGGCTACAACCTGGACAACAAGATATTCTTTAGATAAATATAGATAAGGTCAATCAAGGGAATATCAAAACAAAACTTGAGCTCCCTCTAGACTTTAGTCTGGACTAAAGGTTAGTGCAAATCAGAAGCTGAGGGGTCGGTCCTCTCTAGTACCTGCTGTACAACTCCAAATAGGCACCTTTAAGTGTTTAAACAACTTTAAGGAAATTAGATCATAAAACTTTACAACTCTTTCTTCTTTGTTTATTTGAATTGCTCTCTCAAACTTCTTTGACTAATACTTTCCCTGTTTGTGGTATTATTAAACAAGGAAGATTACTTAAAACACAAACTAAAACAAAATAAAACGTATTTTCACTGATTTGATTTCATTATAGAGAAAAGAAGCAATTTTTTGCCAACAGTTTAAACACATTACAATAGATTTTAATAGTTTAAGAATGTTAAAACACAATTTCTCATCAAGGAATCTAAATAATTTCTGGAAAAGCTTTGTTTGTCAATGTCATCTATTTGTGGTAGGAGATGCTATATGGAGAAGATGCAAGGTGTTTCAAAAAATGATAAACAGCTATTTGGTATGTATGTGTGTGAATTAAGAATACAAAAAAATTCACAAATTCACAAATTCACAAAAACAATTCACTTTTTTTAAATAGATTTTTTTTACAGATTGTTTTGAGGATCCGTCTGCATTGTGACTTTCATGGCCATGAAAAAAATGTAATTCTTCAAGAAGAAGAGCAAAACTTTGTGGCTTACTAGATATAATTAAAACACAAAACAATCCTGAAGACCAAGCTGTGCCTTGTTCTTGACAAATACGCTTTTATGTATTTATCAGCAACTGAACATTGGCATACATTGAACACTAACAATGTCTTGCCATTGATCAACAGGTTCTACCAAACAAAAAATGCTTAAGTAATATCATTTTCTGAAAAATAAAGGAGTAGTGACTTTCAGAGACCATGAATTATTTTCGGTGAACCTTTCAAAGTTGAAGTATTTGTAGAAGTATTACAATTAATGTTTAGTAACAATGTGAGTTTACATGCAAACAGAAAATCACTTAAGTCCAGTAAAATTTCTCACTCCATTAACCTCTTCCATATTAATATTTCTTTATGTAAGAAAGAGAGATATGTCATATGTTTCACTTCCCATAGTTCTGGGACTACTTACTGATTTGATTCTGCAAGTTGCACCTCAAAAACTCAGAGCACAAAGAAAAAGTATCTTGAAGCAAATGTGAACTTGTAGATTCATTCTCCAGTTATGCCTAAACCTCACCTATCAGCATCCTCACCATTTTTCCACAAGCCTTATCCCTCCATTTGAAAAATGCAGGCAGCATTTCTTAGCTTACAGACTGTTCTGAGAATAGATCTTAAGGATGATCACATCCCATGGTGATGAGCTTACTAAAAAAAGAAAAAAAAACCCTGTAATCTGCACGTAAGGAATTTCCTGTTACTATCACAGTCCCATTTTTTCCATATCTCACAGCTACCAGCATGAATAATCTCTGATCAGTAAGTGTTTTATCAGAGAATACCTTGCAACACACAAAACTGAAAGAGGCAGGACTGGAGAATCTGCAGAGGATCCAGGTGATGAGCCTGCAGTTTAGTCTGGAGGACATCAGTCAGTCTTGATCTACAGCCAACACTCCCAGCTCTCCAAATCTTCACCTTTGTCCATTTAGAAATCACAGAAATGGTAACTGGCCCATGGACATTGTTGGCCTTTGCATCAGGTCTCAAATGCAAGGGAAAATTGTTTGAACAGATGCCATTAGTAGTATGAGTACTGGAAAACACCTACATAATAAGGTATAGCAATTTCACTGACATGTTACCAAATGTACACTTCCACACTTAGCTAAGACTTAATGGGTGCTTCCACTATATTCAAATTTTCCATTCGTGTCTTGACCTTTTCTCCTCAGAATATTACTTCTATTTTTCGGTCATTTGCCATATGAGATGAAATCCACAGAGTTCATACAGGACTCAAACAGAGTTTCTGCTGCTTCTGTTTTCGTTTTATTTAGGTTTATTTTTCTAAACCACATGTTACCTTATACCTTGCCAACGTAACTCGTTTGGAAATAACGTATTAATTCAAACAATGTTTGTTTGGAGGAGCTCTCTGATAGCTTTCAGCTGGCTAAACACACTTAGATAGCATCCTGTTGGCTTCCAAGACAGAAGTAAAAGGCTGATTTGCTTACCAAGAGACAGCTTTGATGCAATATCCTTACAATATATGAGTATTTACAGTCCTATATTCTAGCGATAGCTTTTTCTCAGGAATCCTTCAAGCGCTGAAGTTCATGCAGTTCATGTTTATATTCAATTAAAACCTCAACTAAAATATTTGCAGACAAATGCTGCATTCTCAACCTCTACGGAAGCCCTTCAGACACATCTTCTACACATATAACAGTGTGGGATAAGTAGATAATTCTGTGACAAATTACCTCTACTGCTGTTTATTTTGATAGAAAGTAGTTGCTAAAATTGTTTTCATGCATCCAAAATGAAATGTAACTTGATAACACATCCATTGAAAATATAAAATGGGTTCAGAAAAGGGAACTGAATTTGGATTTCTTTTAAAATATTTCACAAACAGCCTGATTATTTCGTCTTCCAGGGGAAACAAAAAGCTAAATGTGCCATGTACAAAACTGAATGAAATTCATTCTAGAATGAACTTGAAATTCTAGTAGTTATATCTAAGGGTTCATGACCATGTTTTGACAATGTTTTTCTCTTTTGCTGCTCCCTGAAAGAAGCAATCAAGGAAAGCAATTACATATGAATAATGTTAAATGCAATAAGAATAACAGTATACATCTTTTTAATGTAATAGCATTTTCCTTCCCTTTGAAAAAAAAAAAAGAACTCATTTTACTAGTTACAGCAGCATATTTTATTATCTACTTAATTAGGCTCAAAACCCCTGGAGTTTTCTTAGAGAATGGTCTAATAATATAAAATACCTTTATTATGGCACACCCATACCCACATATGAAATGTTTCCTTTTCTGGTCATCTATGAGAATAACACACCTTAGAAGTAATTTGTAAGGGAAACATATCTAACAGTAAATAAATATTTTGAACTGTAGGTAGATATAATCATTATTACACCCCTATGTTATTTGCTGCTAAACCACTGATAGTTCAGGTTGAGCAGGGCAGCATAATCAGCTGATCACTAATTAATCATTATTAATGATATCTGAGTTCCATGCTGGTAAGACAAACCACTTATAGAAAAACAGAAGTTCTATTATAATTAGCCACCATTTGTTTGTCCTACAATTGTCTTATCCTATTTATAAGACTTACATGGAAGAGCACCTTTTGAAAGATTGTGGGCAGGATATTTGCTTTTCTGTAGAGAGAAAGGACTCTTTCAACTAGCCAGGTCTGTAATATAAAAATAATAAAAAAAATAAAATTAAAAAAAATTTTAATTATAGATAAGTAAAAATACAGAACATAAATAATTTGAAGAATCTCCAGTTTCAGTAGAGTAAGATTACTACCCATTTCTGGAAACCATATGTAATTTCCCACTAAAACCCCTGCCTTTGATAGTTTTCTGGGAATGTCCATGGCATGACTATCATAACTTGATAATTCCCCTCCTTTCAAAGCCCTGATAAGAAGCCATGACTGCCACTGCCAATCTTTCACAACCAGACACTGTCTACACATGATTCACGAAGGTTTTCCCTTCTTATTTCATATTTGTTTCACAAAAGAATCATAACTGGCAGTGTTGATGTAGTCTCAACATTTGTTTCAAAAGAATGTGCTTAATGAATGTGCTTTTTTGAAAAAAAATGTAAATTTTGACTTCAGTCAAACCTCAGGATATTTATTGGAGTAAAGCCAAAACCAACCCACTCTAAACAAAATGGAATCCATGAGAATGAATCCTTTCCCAAAACTAAGAACAGGTTTGGTCCTGTGTTCCTCAAGCTGGATAGATTCTATCAGTACCACGTAATTACTCTCATGGCTTCTTACAATACCTGCTAAAACAAAGCAGTAGATCTGAAATGTGTCAGTGGACTTCAGAATGACAGTCATCTCCCAAATAAAGGGTGTTTTCTGTCAGTAGGCCCTGTTCAGGAGCATAAACTTTCCTGTTTCCTTGCGATACATCTGCACTGTCATTTGTGCACAATCTCAAGCTTAAAATTTAGTTTCTGCAACACCTTTATTGTCTACGTGTTAATGCACGTTCAGACTCAACTTTAGCATATCCCACCATGCTCACTGGCAGAGAAACTGTGCTGGAGAAGGAGCAGGAACAAAGGATTGGGATCTGATTTATGATTCAGCTCTATTGTTAGAGAAGGTAACGGGCATGGCTGAATTAATTTGTCCTGGCGCTGATCCTCCACGGCTATTCACGTTTGCCACGTCCTTCCGCCATGACTCAGTGCCAACATAATCCCAGTGTTCTGTTAAAACTCTGCTAGGCGTGAAACACATTTTTGCTCCCTGAGGGACTCTTTATATGATTACGTAGTTATTACATGAAATGGGTTAGTAAATACCAATATACAAGTGAACTATATGGGCCTAGGAGGAAAATAAAATTTCTGGAAATATTTAAAGGAACAAGAAGTTTTCTTCTAACAGATCTCTAACCAGCAAACAAAGAAAGCCACAGCGGGAATATGATTCTGACCTGGATGCATCAGGAGAATACAACTACAAGATTAAAAAACTAAGAATTTGTATTTGTACATATGGAACCTCAACCTCAGCTGGCCCTGCAGGGACACACTTGCCTGTTCCATGGAAAGCAGACTGGATTTAATCTACATGATGTAATTCTTGAACACCTGGGATTCACTTGCATGACTGCAAGTGAACTAGACAGGTTAGGCCACAGCCTCCATAATGCATTCAAGGTGTGAGCCCACAGGGCATCGGCCCCTAACAAGAGGTGGATTTCGGAAATCCCACCGCCACAGCTGTGTATCTTACACATGCTTCAGTTGCAGACCATTACTGAAGGTCTTGCAGACCAAATCTTGTTGACTACATAGGCATAATGTAGATGTCTGCAGTGGTGAGCACAGATGGAAGATCCTGTCACAAAAGGTGCAGCACATATGGAATAACTGGCAAGTCCAAGATCTTACTGTGAAAATCCTCCAACTGTTTGAGCCTAGGATGAGTCTAAATGTAAGCTGTGGGGTCAGTCTGTGCACAACTCTAGAGGTTGTACCTTTGCAGATCTTTCATATCTGTGAAACACAAAAGTAAAGACATGTTAGAACGGTAAAGTACAAGGCAATAGATCTCATACTACAGAAAACAGGCATCTTAACAGCTATCTGGTGAATATTCCTATCTTACATACATTTGTTAATTTCCTTGACATGGCTGAAAATGAAGTCTCTATAAATCTAGTTAGAATACAATTACTAAATAAAAACCATCACAAAGTAAACCTGAGTGAAGAGAAAATCAGCTTAGAATAGGAAATCACATTTTGCTTTATAAAGCGATGTGTAAACTATGTAGAAAACAGTTTATAATAATGTTACCAGAATTTTAAAATGTACAGGCATGCTTAATAGTGTGAATTAGGTTTATCCACACCATGTCTATGGAATGTGAAAAGTTAGGTGGTGTCAAGTCTTACAGCCTGTGGGGTCAATCTTGCCCCTAGACACACGTGGATTTATCTGCTCCAATTCCAGACAACACTTGCTGATTTTAGAAAGTATGTGTGCAAAACTGTGGGCAAGACTGAACAGTAACTTTTGAAACTGAAGTTTCTTCATACAAATGCAAACACTTCTTGCAATCTGATTCTAATTAACAATGGAGTCATTCATTCATTCTCTAACAAATGAGCAGAAATCCCCTTCCTTTAGCAATACACAGACATTTGATAGTAACAAAGTATTTAAGGTGATTATGTGTTACAAGATCTGATTCTGTTGTATTTAAGACCCAAGTGCTATTTCCATCTCAGCATAGGCCACAAAAACACTGTTCTGTATTATTTGCTTAGGGGCATTGGAAGAAGAAATCTTCCACACACAGCTGAAAATAGAGCAGTGGAGCCATTCTGTCACAATGAAGAAAACTTCAGGGTTGTCCCATTATTTAGCTCATAATCTACATAACATAGAAGTACCTGCTGCAGTAGTAGCTAGCATGGTCTTTTTTTATGGTCTGAGATCACTATAATATGAAACTTCTCAGTGATTTCATAAACACCAATTAATAAAATCAGATCTATGCCCCTCCAGCTGCTGACAACACTCTTGCTAGTATGCAGTTGGCCTGTTTCCCCACAAGAGCCTACTCTTGGCTTATGCTCAATTTGTTGTCCACCGGAACTCCCAAGACTTTTCCAGCACAACTGCTTCTCTGAGAACCTTGTTTAAGAATAGAGGCAAGAGATGCAAAACCATGACAGAACAAGTCTGATGAGGAGGGGCTGAGGGAGCTGGGGTTCTTTAGCCTGATGAAAAGGAGGCACGAGGGAGAACTTCTCGCTCTCTACAACAACCTGAAAGGGGGTTGTAGGAAGGTGGAGAGTGGCCTCTTCTCCCAAGTAACAAGTTGCACCAGGAGAGGTTTAGATTGGATATTAGGAAAAATTTCTTCACAGAAAGGGTTATCAAGCTTTGGAACATGCTGCCCAGGGAAGTGGTTGAGTCACCATCCCTGGAAGTGTTCAAAAAACCTGTAGATGTGGCACTTGGGGACATGGTTTAGTGGCGGTTCGGCAGCGTGAGGTTAATGGTCGGACTTGATGACCTTAGAGGCCTTTTCCAACTAAATAATTCTATGGTTCTATGATTCTGTTACTAGATCTATCTGGTCTTATACACCAAACAAATATTAAGAGCTGGGGATGTTAGATGCACTACCTGGCATCTTCCAGTCTAGTTTTATTCAACAGGAATTCAGCTCTAGTGTTCCATGACTATTCCACGGTGGTACTTGAAGTGCTGTAAGTGGGGACAACTGAAAGATGCTCTTCAAAAGCACACTCCTGATCTAAACTGATGTGTTAATATGGACACACCTACAGGATACTTCTCAGTTATTTGTGTTTTTTTCCCAAATTAGTATCTTACAAAGATACTTGTAGTATATAAATTAACTTTTCAAAATTGGCAACATTTAGTACAATGTCAGTTTCCTGTTCTACCTAATAGAAGTCCTATATCTAAACAAATATGCAATCTGGAAAAGAAAGTCAATACGTGCCTGATTTCTCCATGTTTAAGAAAGGTATGTGTTTTATCTAAATTATTTTAATGTAAATCAAATTTCTCTCCCTCCTACACAGCAACTCACAATAAATCAGAAAATCTTCAGTTTTGGAACTATTGTTTTTGCTTTCTTCACTCATGCAAATAATATATTAGTGTGATATCCCATTATAATATACTAATAAATAATATTATTTTTAATCTACATAGTACACTAAAATGTGGATAAATGGATTAAGGTCAAAATTCTCCCGAGTAATTTTGCAAGTATTCATCTGATTTTTTCAACATGTGGACACGTTTCTTAATATGTATTTTCAAAAAGACAGATGTTTCCACTACCTTAAAAGTTTAACAATATTTTGTGCAACTGAGAAATGCAGATTTTGGATATGTGCATAAGTTGTTTCACAAACATCTTGTAAGTGAAGTCTCAGAGTCTGTAACATTTCAAGCCATACCAGGTGTTCAGTACTTTCTCACAAGTTCCTTGATTGCCCAAAGTAATTCTATGCAACTAATACTGCCCATGGCTCAGGGGTTGGAAATAGATGATCTTTAAGGTCCCTTCAACCTAAGCCATTCTATAATTCTATGATTTTAATGGGTATGATAACACAATATATTGGGATCTAATTTTCTGGTGCTGTGAATACATTTGCAATGTGAATATTCCTTTCCTCCTCAATAAAATGAAAATGTTGTTTAATGAAACCCACCAATAGTAGCGGCCATTATATTTTGCCTGCTGAAACATCTCCCCAGAAGACCATCAGTCCTGTTTTTTAATTGCTTATTTTGGTAAAAATAATTGCCAAGTATTTAAAGTACCACTGGCAGGTTATGAGTAGAGATTCATTTCTCATTGCCAGCTTTGAGGGTAAGATGCAAGCAAGTCTTAGTACATAGTGTAGGAAACATTTTGTCTTGTCTTTTTAATACTTGCTTAATGGTCAACAGGGTGGTTTTGGGTTATTTTTGGAGTGGCAATGGCTTGATAGTTGCATCAACAAAATACAGGGCAGGGGGGGATTCTGCCTCTCTGCCCCACTCTGGGGAGAACTCCTCTGCAGAGCTGCCTCCAGCTCTGGGGGCCCAGCACAGCAAGGACATGGAGCTGTGGGAGCGAGTCCAGAGGAGGGACACCAGGATGATCAGAGGGATGGAGCAGCTCTGCTGGGAGGAAAGGCTGAGAGAGTTGGGATTTCGGGGATTGGAGAAGAGAAGGCTCTGTGAAGACTTTATTGCGGTCTACCGGTAGTTGAAGGAGGCCACCGGGAATGATGGGGCTGAACTATTTATCAAGTAGTGTATTGATAGGACAGGAGGAATGGTTTCAAACTAAAAAAGGGTAGATCTGGATTAGATATCAAGAAGAAATTCTTCCCTGTGAGGGTGGTGAGGCCCTGGCACAGGTTGCCCAGAGAAGCTGTGGCTGCCCCATCCCTGGAGTGTCCGAGGCCAGGTTGGATGGGGCTCTGAGCAACCTGGGCTAGTGGAAGGTGTCCCTGCCCATGGCAGGGGGGTTGGAATGAGATTATATGTAAGGTCCCTTCCAATCCAGACAATTCTGTGATTCCATTAATGTGTTAAACAGCCAGTTTTTTCCACTGAAAGCAGTAAGAGCTGCTTATAATCTTAAGCACTTATAATCTACTCAGCAACTTCCCAGGTTTGCCCAATGAACTTTTTTTTTTAAAAAAGAAAAAAATTGGGGGTGCCCTCTTGTACTAATTTCCACAATGTGACAATGTAATTTATGGATATCAAAAGTCTCCAATCCTACCTGTATTTCTTTGCTCATCAGGCATGTTCTTTGTTACCCTTTCACATTAGCAAACATTTGATACCTTTTTTCAATAAAAATATCTAGGCAAACTACCTTTTTATGTTTTTAATTGATTTTTTGCATAGCAGCTGGATTACTTCAGAGTGCTTCTAATGGAAAAACAAGCTCCAATAGATGAATGAATAATCAGGATTTGGACAGTAATCACCTATTTGCCTGATAATCATTACTACAATGATAAATGTTCCAAAAAAAAGGATCACATGGTTGCACAGAGAAAAAAAATTATGCAAAACATTTGCTGTGTGCCTGGCATGATTCTTCTGCAGCAGACAGTAATATTAAAGATAATTATTATTTCAGATCTTCATTCCACAATTTTTTTTCCTTCCCTAATGAAACAAAATTACATTGGTTACATAAGTTCTTGGCTAAACCACTTCAATTAGCAGCATTAAAGCTAATGAATTAATTTATCCAGGATTAAAAGAGAAATGTATTTGTTCATTGCTGCTTTTCCACTACCTGCATTTTTAAATAAGTTATTCTGAACTGTAATATGAACAAATCCCTACTGAAGGTGTTTTGCCAGTGGTCAACCAGCAGAGATGACTGATTGCTTCTAATTCCAGAGACAGATCATTCTCCCTAAACTTCAGTGTGAAGAGATGGAAAAAATACGTCCTCATTCAGGAAACAGGAATGGACAGAAATATGTATGTTCCTTTCAGTATTGTAATTTCAAACTCCATCTTAGGCTATATCTAGACATGGATAGGACATTCCTTCAGGGCTCCCATTTGGTGCAACTGCCTGACACTGTTGGATTACTGCTGAAGAATGGAATGGCCAGTCCCTCTGACTGCTGGTGGAAGGAATGTCATTCCCTGTGTAAGAGCTGTCTGACAATAACGGGTGACCTGCTGACAAAGTCCAGGTCTCAGAGAAGGATTCACACTTTCTACAAAGAGAACTAACTGAGGATTTTTTGTTCCAGGACCTTTCTGGCTGTTCGCCTGCATCTGTTTCAAACATAAATTCATAGGTGATTACAAATAACTCCAGGATTGTGAAGAGGCTGCTCTGAAGATTTTAATGTGAGATAGTTAGGAACTTTCTTGGAGTAATTTTCTGGAGTTCATCTGCCATACAATTAGGTCTTACTGCAATGTATTTTTAACAGTGGATATTAAGATACTCATAAGGAATGATATGCTAATACACTGAAAAATCTGAAGCAGTACCTGGTTCCAGCAAATTTGGTCAGAGAGGATTCCAGGACTGACTAATGTGGCACTGCATCTGGTTCAACTACTGTACTGGAGTCATGCTTTGCATAGTAGGACATGCAATTCCAAGCAGCTGTTCAAAAACATGAGTATTTGCCCTTCTTTGGGGCACAGATTATGACCTTGTTTACAAAATCCTGTATTTTGAGCCTTCCAGCTCATCCCTTGACTCAGTAATTGGAGCAGTTGCTCACTTGGGTTCTCTGGAAAATTTTGCACCAAGCTTTTAGTTGTTTGATCATCTACCTGAGATTCTGAGACTCAGCTCTGGATTTCCATAGCTTAGAAGGAGCTGGGTCAGCTCCTGCTTTAGGAAGTTCAGGACTGACTGCATGACTTCCTGGATTACCTAATGTCTGTATCAGGTCATTGGTATTAACATCAGACTTATTATCATACATTTACTCAATAACTTTATCAAAATATTAATAAACAACCACAGTTCTTATGATAAAGCTCTATCTTTTGAATATTGGTACTCTGAGTAGAGGTATTAAATGTAAGTGAAGCAGCATGATTTAACTGCTCTCTCCTTCCTTGAAGTAGTCTCCACAAAACCAAGTAGACAGGATAAATCCAGGGGTGCCACAAAGCCCGTCCTTTTTATGCATGTATTAAAATTTAAAATAAATACAAAACCACAAAAACACAGCAGAACATTAGGAAGAGGACAAAAATCTTTAAGAAAATTTTTGTCCCATTGAATTTATCTCCTACTGGGCATTAACCCATAACATAGGCTTAACTTTATGTATTTCAGCAACATTGCGGAGAAGGTACTGATTATGTTACAAATAAAATTATGTTTCAGAGTGATCCATACAAGTCTTGAATCCTGAAGTTCTAAGAAAGCCAAGTGTGAAAACAGACTTATTTTCAAATGGCAATACTTTTGTCCTCAGAAACTATTTGTCTTGGGTAATGTTCAGAGTTCTTACACTTGGTGTTGAGAGAATTTATATACCTTATTTGTCCACTCTTTTAGATTCCCACAAAATGTGTGTACAGTAGCTACCAGCTGAAGAACACAGACCCAGTCTTGTTGAGAAGATCTGACCAATTTTAAGTGCTGCAAGTATGCTCATAATGGCTTTAAAAAGGACCACTTGGATATTTCCCACACAGCTTAACCATACTTCCAGCAGTTGCACAGTTTTCTGTGATTAACTAGGTGATTTCTTTGTGCAATATTGTTTACTCTAGAATTTCTATGAACTCAAATATTTATTTATTTTAACTTCAAATAAGGGAAAGTAAAATACTGTAGGAAAATACTACTTGAAGTAAGAGCACTGTTCATACATTGCTCTTGCAGATGTGCGCAGAAACTGATTTAAAAAAAGTTGCCCTGTGAATCAAAACTCTGTCTTAAACCTTTTTATATGATTTCACAAAGAAGCCTCCAGTGTAGCACTGCTGCCTATACAAATGCACTCGACATTTCAGAAAGAAATTCTTTACAGAGAGAGTAATCAGCCATTGGAATGGGCTGCCCAAGGAAGTGGTGGATTCTCCATCCCTGGAGGTTTTCAAGACGAGGCTGGACGTGGCACTTAATGCCATAGTCTGGTAACCACAGTGGGGTTGGATCAAGGGTTGGACTTGATGATCTCTGAGGTCCTTTCCAACCCGTCTGATTCTATGATTCTATGACATGCAAATCAATTAAATCTGGAAAAAGGTAGCTGAAAAATACATCACTGATTGAAAACTCAGAAGTACTTCCATATAATTTAAAAAACAGCAGGATCAAGTACTTAAAACAAAAACACCCAACCCAGAAAAACACCAACTCACCTAGTACAGTGTCTATTTAGATGCACAAAAGCTGTGACAGCTAGAGAAGGTTAGTAAAGAGGATACTAGTAACACACTGCACAGATAGGACTGCAGGACTTGAGGTGGCAGGTACAGCACAACATATTATCAGGATGTCTACTTGATGAATCTGGAGAAAACTCATCATTTCTGTCAATAAACAGATTCTACAAATGGGAAAAAACCCACTTTAAAACGTGGCCTCTGTGTTCTGCTGTTGTCATTTAAAAGGAGAAATATAATAGTTAGAGGAACAAAGGTACTCTATAGCGAGGTTTTGTTTAACAGCAGGAGTTTTAAACATCTACTTTTTAGTAAATTTTCTTGAAAGGAAATCAAAATGATTTCTATACCATGATTTTTCCTATAAAACCCTAAAAGGCAAATGTGTAGTATGCTTTGATTAGGGTTTTTTAGTGGGTGGAAAAAGGTGGCAGAATTTTTCTAAGCAGGCAGACTGTAGTCTAACAACAAATAGGCTTTTTGCTTTATTGCCAATGTGGTAATACAAGCGAGGACTGAAGTAGGTGGCAATGCCAGTAGTGACCTCAATAGGGCAGAAATTAGAGATTTAAGGTAATGAAACAGACCCAATTATTCTATACATCATGGCTACTTTCAGTGTTGATACAGTATTTTCTTCTCATGTCTATTCTTTTGAATTTTGCTCCTAATAACAACCACAAGAATGAGAATAGATTGGTTCTTATTATGGAAATGGTAGTTCGGTAACAAGCTGAACTTGGTCCATACTTTCCTTTGGATCACCAAACAATAGATCATAAAGACTTTAGATACTATAAGCCTTGACTGTAGTTGAAAAAAACAGTGGTAATCTTTCCTATTAAGAATCTTACTGTCCTATGTCCCATGGTCTCAATCTGCTTCAGGATAAGAAAAGTGAATGCTTCATTTTGCTGTGTTATATCACCAACTTCCCTCAGTGAGGAAGTCAGCTCTTTAGGTTAATTATGGCATTTAATAACGCTAAATCAATCCATATCTACTTTTTAAATCATGCTTGTTCATCAGCTTTTCTTATTTCTCTACTAGGATTTTAAAAAGCCTCCAGTCCAACACCATTACAACCATTGTTTCCTCTGGAAGACCCACAGATATGACTGACTTCATACCACACAATCTGCTCGACTGAAGGCGGTATTACCCACCTATTTATCACCACCCAATGCTGCCGTGTAAGGCTGAATGAATTTCAAAAAAGGTTCCAGAACTGACAGGAATCTCTATAAACTTTGCTCTCCAGGAGACATAACAATAACATTCAGCCCAATTAAGAAGTTTTTTGGTCTTAGATTGGTTCAAACTATTCTGCGTGCAATTATACTGGGCCCTCTGTTTTTCAGTAATCGAAGTATTATGAAAGGTCTTTTTCATATTTCATAAAGCTCTAGAGAGGAACATAGCTTGGAGCTGAGTACAGCTACCAAACATAAACAATCAATCTTTTGCTAATTGCAACATTCAAGCTTAAGTCAAAATACAAACCTCCCAGTCAGCTTCTTCTTCCCAATTCCTCTTAAAAGCTGTAATCAGTTTGCAATGGGTTTCCTCCTCTTAGTTTTTCTTTACTTGCTGAATTTACACTTATTAAATTGTCAAACTCAGGCTTCAAGGAACGAGACTGAGACTGAGAGAGACAAATGGATTTTTCTGGTTTTGTTAGTTTCTTCATCCTTTAGTTTTTCAATATGGTGGCTGCCAAGAATCAGTTCTGCTTTGGAAAAATACCACCAATTTAGAGTGATGGTCAGTTCAAATTGGGGCATTCAATGACCTGCAATGTTACTAGGAAAGTTTTCTAGTTGGTAAGAAAATTTAGGTCTATTTACGTGGGGTGCACTACAGTAGGAAATACTCTCAAAATATAAGTAGCATTATCCAGGCAGATTTTCAAAATGAACTAATGTGGGCCTTGAGACAGGTCAGCTGAAGAAAAATCAAAGTAGATTCACCAGTAGAAGCTTATTTCAAGGGCTAGAACGTGGCAACTCTGCAGGGAAGATGATTATCAAAACAAAACCACATCAGATCCCAAGGAAACAAAAAATACAAATATTTAGAAAATTATAGGCTTAAAAAAACCCCAAAACAACAAACTAACAAAAAAACCCAGAGATAGAGGCCTGTGATACAAAAAAACTGTGCAGAAGAGATGTCGAAATTGATTTTTGGACAAGCTAAACATTATTGTACATGAAAATCCTTAATACACGGATTCTTTTTGGAACAGTTTTAGTGTAACAGGTACACTTTGCTCTCATGCTGCTGATACATGAATTAAGGATAGAGTAACTCTATGTCATCTTTCATTGATACCTATTACCTGTCATTAAAACAGCATTGAAAAAAAAAAAAAAAAGTGTTGAGGTACAAAATTAATGCAATCGTTTTAGTGGAAAATCAAACCAGAATTGTTTTCATTTTTTTCTCACCCAATAAATTCTCACACAGAAAAAAGTAAGAGAAGTCTGATAATTGCCACTATAAAACATTAAACTCAGGAATAATAATAATAATAATAAAAAATGCATTTACTTTTACTTCAAAAATGCATTCACTTTTACTTCAAAATGGAGAAAATGGGCTATTTAGATGAGTCTGCATCTTGAGGGGACATTTTCCTTTTCATATGGAGAAATGTGTAAAGTTAGGTGTATTACATACTAATTCTCACAACCCAGAAGACACAGCTGTGCTTTAAAGACACAGTGAAATTGTAATTACCTAATTTAGCTTGGTAAGAGCTACTTTTTCTTGGCTTTTTGCCCAGAAAACATTTATTCCTTCTGCAAAAACAGTATAGCAAACTCTAAAATAGAAAAGGAACACGTTACAGAGTTGAAAACCAGAATACATTGATTATAAATGTAACATACTTTAGGATTACTGCCTTCAGTAAGAGAAATTTGCATTAATCTGTACAAAGTGAATAATATCCTGATAGTCAAAAAAAGTGAAATCCTCAGTTTAGTGACAAAATGAGAGCAGAGAGTGTGTTTGAAAACCATCCCAGAAAAAAGTTCCTGAAGTTCTGAGAACCCAAATGATCACTTTCAGTATTACAGAAACCAACCAGATAACTATTAAAACTTTACAGAACTTCTTGAATTATTATTAATAATTTTATTAACATAGAATACTGAAAAGGTTTTCTTAGTGAGATTTTTTTTCTCTTTTACAACCAAGAAGAAATTCTACCATCTGGCTGACCTATATAATGGTCTTTAGCTGGTATAATACTTCAGTAGAAAATTAACTAATGCAGAAGACAAGCCCTTAATTGGGGGGTTTTTGTTTGCTGTGTTTTTTTTGTTTTGTGTTTTTTTTAATGAGTTTTTGTTTGTTTGTTTGTTTAGCTTGGAAAAAGACAGATAAAGGTGTATGTTATCTTTGAAAAAAAAATCACGTTCTATAGTAATTTTGGGAACTCTACAGTCAGGCATAATGAGATACAAAGCTTATACCGTAATATCTTCTTGATTTTTAATAACATTTTGGTGAGCCACTGGCACAGGTTGCGCAGAGAAGTTGTGGATTTTTCATCCCTGCAAGTGTTTGAGACCAGGTTGGATGGGGCTCTGACCAATGTGGTCTAGTAGAAGGTGTCCCTGTTCATGGCAGGCAGCTGGAAATGGATGATTTTTAAGGTCCCTTCCAACCCAAACCATTCTGGGATTCTATGATCTTAAGTTTCTTCATGAAGTATGGAATATAAAAATTGCTACAGGGTACTGTTCCAGCGCCATAATTCTAAACCTTTTTCATGCTATGCCTTTTAATGTACTGCTCATTGAGTAAGTATTCTGCTAGATACTGACAGTGTTCTGTTCACAAAAAATATTCAGTAGTGAAATTAACCAGTTGTTTCCCTGGTTCATCACAGTGTGGTGTGTCATTCATGACCTGGCTGCCTCCCCTTCTTTTGGCCACTTCGTGCCATGACCTCTCAGCACCTTGCAGCAGGTGCTCAGACAACTCAGAGTTGTCTCCTCCTGCCCAGCCCAGGGCTGGTGTGATCTTCACTGCCCGGCCTGCTCCTGATTTGTTTCAGTATTTCTCAGTACAAGAAAGACATGGAGCTACTGGAGAGGGTCAACAGAGGATCATACAGATGATGAGGGGTTTGGAGCACTACTCTGATGAGGAGAGACTGTGGGAGCTGGGCCTGGTTAAAGACTTGAGAGAGGATCTCATTAATGAATATAAATATCTCAAAGGCAGGTACAAGAGGATGGTGCCAGACTCCCTTCAGTTGTGTCCAGCGACAGGACAAGGAGCAATAGCCATAAACTAAAGCACAAGAAGTTTTATCTCAACACAGGGACAAACTCCTTTCCATTGAGAGTGGCAGAACACTGGTCAGCTTCCCGGGAAGGGCAATTCTCTGGAAACATTCCAAACCCACCTGGACGCATTCCTGGGTCACCTGCTCCTGGTGACCCTGCCTTAGCAGGGGTGTTTGGACTACGCAATACCCAGAGGTCCCTTCCAACCCTACGGATTCTGTGATTGTTTTCTAGGATGACACGGAAGGGAAGCAGCTGGCGCTGCCCGCACTGGCCGCTGTGTGCCAGGCACCGAGCCTAAGGCCGGGCTGGGTGAGCAACCACTGCCCGAGAACCAAAGGGCAAAGAGGAAAAGGCTCCATCCAGGGTCGGGGCTGCTCCGACACCGGCGCCAGGCGGTGATTCCAATGGTGTCAGGTTTCCGTGGCCGCCCCGGGAAGCAACAACGAGGAGCAGCGGGGGCGGCCCCGACCCGGCGACGGACGAGCAGCCGCTCCCCGGGCCCCGGCGCCGGAGTGCGGAGGTTGTTGCCGGTATTACGAGCTCTCAAAACACGGAAAAGGAGTCTAGTTTAGAAAAGAGACATTATATATTCTGCCCAGCGTGCAAGGTGAAGGTTTCCCCAACTCAAGCACGCCAAGGGGTAAAAAAATTGCACATTTTATGGAATTAAATTCACGTAATCCCGCCTATCTAATGCATATTCCCCGCCTACCTAATGCATATTTATTTGGGTGATGTAATCTTACGCAATGCCCGAAACACAAGGTTCTTTCCTTCATTAAGCAACTCCCATTGTAGAAGTTATCTGACGACATCAGTTACGTTTACAGAAGGTGAGAAAAATCCATCCTGGGGACAGACAATTCAGCTCGAAGGCACCAAGGTGACCCCGGCGCGGGAGGCGGGCGGGGAGCGCCGCGAATGCACATCCGGGTGAGGAGAACCGGGACCGCCGGGAAGGGCGGCGGGAATCGCCCCCCGCCGCCTCCGCAGGGGCCGCCCGACAGCCCGGACCGGGGCAGGCGCTGCTCCCGACGGGATCCCCGCCCTGCCCGCCCCGGGGATGCGGGAGCGGAGCTGGGGGCGTGCAGCGGGCGGTACAGCCCGGCCGGAGAGTAGGTGCGGGTGGTGGTCCCGGACTTCACCTGCCTTCACCTGCCTCCCCCTGCCTTCCCCTGCCTCCCCTGCCTTCACCTGCCTCCCCCTGCCTTCACCTGCCTCCCCC
>VXAY01005793.1:997278-1045060 GCA_013399855.1 Oxyruncus cristatus | reverse complement strand
ACCTGCCTTCACCTGCTTCTACCTGCCTTCACCTGCCTACACCCGCCTCCATGTGCCTCCCCCTGCCACCTGCCTTCACTTGCTTGCCCCTGCCTTTACCTTTCTGCACGCCTCCCCCTGCAAGCCCTCTCTGTGCCACAGCTCACCTGCCTTCTCCTGCCTTTTACTTCCACCCGCATCCATTTTCCATCACCTGCCTTCACCTGCCTGACTCCTGCAAGCCCTCCCTGTGCCGCAGTTCACCTGCATCCACCCGCCATCACCTGTCTCCAACTGCTATGACTTGCCTTTTCCAGCCTTCTCCTGCCTCCACCTGCCTGACTCCTCCTCCAAGCCCCTCCCTCTGTCACGGCACACATACCCATGTGCTGTTTTTAGCACCACCATGGTGGCTGGTTTTAGTGATGTGGTGTAAGGGTCCCTACAAAAGCGGATTTTAGAAGTAGCTTAGAGGAGCAGCAGGGGCCTGCCTGCCTTCCCTGCACCAGAAAATTTGTATCCCTGTCAACAGGAAGGAGAACCCTGTGATTAGTTCTCTAGCCCAGAGGTTGGGAAGTCCTGGCTGTGAGTTCTCTGCTTCTTTGCTTTCCAAAACCGAACTGTACATGGCCAAGTTTTAAAACATTGTCCAGAATCATTAATTGTGGCGAACTATCTAGTCTGATTTTTCAGAAGTGCCTAGTATCTGTTACTATAAGTGGAGTTAGGTGTTGAAGTATTCCTGAAAATCTCTCTGAATCTTCAGGCATCTAAACCACTTTCTATAAATCTGGTCTTTAAACAGATTAATTTTTGAGACTTCTGATACATATAGTAGGGTAGACTCCTCCTGATACCTCAGCACCTGAGGAGAGCCTTCAGTGCGATACTCTGGAACACTCACTGCAGCTTTGGTTCTTCTCGGGAGACTACAGTTTATAAGGAATTTTCCTTTCCCATCTTAGCAATTCCTTTTTACCTATGAACTGCACATTGTGAATGCATCTTTTGCCACCTCACTGTAGTATTTTAATGGAACTGGGTAGTTTTTGTCACAGTGCTTGAACACCTCTCTCAGTAGACTTGCTTAATTATTTTTGCTCTCGTTGCTTTCTGGTGATTTTGCTTTCTGGCCGTTTCTGCTCTTCAGATTTGGCTCTTCCATGTACATTTTTTGAACGTGTGACTTTGTTTTGGGTACTTCCACATCCATGGAGTGAATGTCCAAAGTAAATGGTGGTGCTAGTGTTGTAAGTACTTCACTATGTGTTTCTCTAATGGTCTGCTGATCATTTTCAAACTCAGTTTGCAGGGCAGACAGTGTCTGTTCAGGGCAGTAGTGATCTTCCTGTAGGTAGGATTTGAAATAACAAAATCAGAGTATTGTTCAAACAGGTGATGCCTGGATGCTCAATGGATAGTAGATAATCCCAGAGCCTTTTTCAGAACCTCTTAAAGAGATTCTTGAGAGTCTGGTGCTCTTTTGAAAGGGAGACCATTAAATACAAGTGACTAGGAGATTAATCTATGTGCTCCATGCCTCAACATGAGCTTATGAAGAACTGCACCAATAATGCCTTCTGCTGTTAGCCTGGGACATTCCCTCTACCTTAAAGCTGAGAGAGTGTCTTACTGTAGCTGAGTTGAGGAGGTGGATGGATTGTGTACACACCACCTTGAGACAATGAGCATCAAAATAGGGTCTGTCACCTTTGGATATGTTTTTTTCCAAATTGTTTACTGATGATTGCTATAATTAAGCTTAAGGATTCCTTCAAGTTTAATTCTACCTAGAATTACTGAAAACTGAGCATACCTGGGGACACATTTGCTTCTCTCATGTTCATACTTAAACTTCCTCAAGGGCCTTGAGGGAAAGCCATATGAGGAGTGGCTGAGGGCACTTGATGTGTTCAGATGGGAAGAGGAGACTGAGGGGAGATCTCATTGCAGTTACAACTTCCTCGGGAGAGGAAGAGGAGGGGCAGGGACTGATCTCTGCTCTATGGGAACCAGGGACAGAACATGAGGGAATGGCCCAAAGTTGTATCGGGGGAGGTTTAGGTTGGATGTTAGAAAAACATTTTTTCCCCAGAGGGTGGTTGGGCACTGAACAGGCTCCCCAGGACGGTGGGCACAGCACCAAGGCTGACAGAGCTCAAGGAGTGTTTGAACAATACTCTCAGGCACACGGTGGGATTGTTGAGGATGGGGAGAGCCAGGAGTTGGTCTTGATGATCCTTGTGGGTCCCGTCTAACTCAGATACTCTCTTATTCTGTGATTTGGAGACATTGATCAGTCCATGCCTCACTAGAACTCTCAATGCAAAAGTTCTTTGTATTAATTATAGGCTCCTTCACTGTTTTCTGCATGTCTTTGACACCAGGGACTGTTGGGCCAACTTCATGTGAGGTCATTTCCAAGTAATAAAACTACTGCCAGAATTTGGAGAAGAATATTGCTGCCTAGACCCTGTTGGCTGTTTCTGTGGTATCAGGCTCATGATAACTACATTGATTTGGAGGTGCCAAAATATAGTTATGCTGGAAAGCATATTTCTGGTCCAGAGGAACAATTGAATTGCAATCTTAAGGGCAATGACTGGCATTCTCCAAATGTTTACAGAACTGCTGAGGCATCTAAGTATGGTGTCTATCTGAGCAGTTGGCTGGGTTCCTCCTGGCTTTACTGAAAACCCAACTTCCAGGAAAGCTTGAAACACCAAATGGAAAAAAGTTTGTGGTATGATGGAAACAAGCTTTTTGTGAACCTTTAAATGTAAAGTTCATGCCGCCTTCTTGTCTACGGTCATTTGAGTCCATTCAGGTGCACAAGGATTGTGTCTGATATGCTTGTGTGTGTTTTGTAATCTGCTGTTGTCCATTTGTGCAGTGTTTGATGCTTGAATGCCCTTACAAGAAAGTTCTTTCTGCTTATGTGAGACTAATTTGATCATAATAATGAAGGACAAAAAAAATCTTTTTAAACCAATCTTGATACTTTTTCAGCTCAGTTTTTTCTTCTCTGTTGGGCTTTTCCCCCAGCACGCTTGAGGTTTCAGGCTGCAGACTAAATTTTAAGTCATGCAGACTAAATCCCCATTTAAGTGCAGTGTAAGTGGCAGGTTATCTAAGTGTTGCAGGGTAACTTTCAGACATTGTGTTTTATCATGTTACCCATCATTACTTTGTTGCTTTGATATTTATTATCGTAAGAATGCACCAGAAATTCAAAGCGCAGGGGTTGTTTTTCTGTTTTGGCTCTCTCATACTTCTAAAGACTTGAGATTTATGTGGAAATAACCCTTGCTTGTGTTAGTAAAAATAAATACCTTAAATTTGAGGGATGGATATAGCTTTTCTCATAAGTCCTATTGCAACCCCAGTATTACCGTATCCCTTAAGCAAAGGTATCTGCTCTCCAGACCTGAGTCTCCAAAAGTGGTGCTACTTTTACAGATGAGAATTAAATGAATTCTGGGGGTTCTGTCCAATCTTTCAGTGAAATCATTAAACCATTAAAAATGTAAATTCCATTAAAAGGTATGCTAGAAGAGGCAAAATTCTCCACAAATTTCTTTCTAAGCAATCACAGAGGACTTTTTGAATTAAGAAAAAAGTGAATTGAGTTTTTTACTTTACATGTACAAGTGGTGATGGATATTTCTAAAGATATTTTTAGGGATGTCATTTTCATTGAACTCTTCTGCAGTTTTCCAGCAGCTGCATGTGGCATCTGTGTCTGCCTTAAGTTTGTTTGCATACATGAGGCTAATATTTCCTGTGATCACATAGTTACAGACATTGTCTAGTAAACTTGCCAGGCCTTTGAATCGGAGCTAGATAAATGGGCATAATATTTATAAAGCCATTTTGAATCCTCAGAAAGAGAAATATTTATCATACCTATATAATGCCAATAAAAGAAAAGCAGGTTTTGCTGTTTGTCATTGAAGTGATAAAAATTCAGGTTTTGTGTATCTTTCAGAGAAGAATTGGGAAATGGCATGAGTTTAAGTTGTTGATTTCAGCCAGTATAAAATATCTCCTCTATTATATTTGCACGAAGTTCTGAGTTTTAGCATGTCTAAACTATAGTGCTAACTTAGTACAAATAAAAAGATCTGAAGTCTCAGGCATTTTGTGGAACTCTGAGATCTTTAAAAACCTGCACTTACCAAAGATGACATAAGGCTAAATTCTGATTTTTAGGGTTCCCAGTATCAAGTCTGGTAATAGTTTTGGCCTCTTTAGCACTTTTCTTGACCAAAGAACCAAATTTGAATGTTTTAACTAATCTTTGTGAATCTTCCTATCTGGTCATATTACTCAAATATTAACTAGTTAGGTACGTTTTCAGTTGCAGTGAAATGTTGGTCAGGTCTTGACCAATTTTTCCACCTTCGTATAGACTCCAGGAATATTGCCTCTCATTTTAGTGCAGCGCTTCTGGAAAAGACGGCAAATTTTTGTGCATGTATAAAAACTGATTTTAGGTGACTGTGCAACAGAAGGGCTTGGGGCTTTTTGTTTCTTTGTTTTAGGAAAAAAGTAATTAAAGTAATTATGCTGGTTTAGGGGTAGTTCCACATTCTGACTTTTGCTTCTATTCATCTTTCCTTTGGATTATAAGGCTTTAGCAGATGTGTACAGGACAAAGCAATCTGTACAAAAGGGTGGATTGCTTGTAATCCATGGAATACAGTTGGAGTCTGGCACTAACGGCTGACAGTATTTAAAACTATTTTCTTTGGAGAGGAAGGATATAGGGTGTGCAAGCACATGTTAAGGTGCAAAACATGCAAACTCAAATTATTCCAGTAGTAATTGTAGCCTTGGATCTGTTACTAGAGCTGTTGATTTTACTCCAACAAAGGACGTAAAAAGGGGTTTAATGTGCTGTGTTTTTTCTAGAAAAATAATTCACAGTGGCATTACTATCAATGTTTGAATACGCTGACTGGTTCTGTTTCAGTTTTTGTGCATATTGAAGAATTGTATTCTGATTATGAAGTACTGTGTTCTTAAGAGCTTTTGTGTGACAGCATAGCCATACCAAGGCACTGTAATCTTTCAATCTGAATAAAAGTAGAAAAATACACAATTTGCAGTCATCTCTTTCAAGCAATAATAAATGTGTGTGAAAATGGTGTGAAAATTTTGTATTTATTTCAGTATGAATATTATGAGCTGAAAGGCGTGTCCTATGAGGAGCAGCCAAGGACCTTGGGTTTGTCCACTCTGGCGAAAGGGAGGCTTGAAGGGTGCCCTCCTTGCTCTCTTCCTGAGGTGGAAAAATGGGGAAAGTGAAGGTCTCTTCTCCAGGATATGCAGTGACAGGGTGTGTGGGAATGGCTCAAAGCTGCATCAGGGGAGTTTTAGTCCGAACATTAGGAAGCATTTGTGTACTGAGAGGGTGGTCAGACCCTGGAACAGGCTTCCAGAGAGGTGGTCAATGCCCCAGGCCTGTCAGTGTTCCAGAGGCGCTTGGACAATGCCCTTCATGTGCTCTAACTTTTGCTGAGCCCCGAAGGGCTCAGGCAGTTGGACCAAATGATTGTTGTGAGTCCCTTCTTGCTGTAATTATTCTGTTCTATGAACACTCTGGAGAAGAGATGCAGCTGTGGGTGAGGATACTGAATAAGTATGAGTTGAAAGGGTTGACAGATACTTGCTCTGAGCTATTTTCAAGAAAATAGCTGCTGTAGACGTACTTGCTGTTGCACATGTCCCTTTGGGCACACTGAGTGAGGGCAGAAGAAATATGTAAGAAGGTGGGTAGGTTTAGAGATGCTTCCTGTGTTGTTACATACCTGGAACGGGTACTTGGTTTCTGCAGAAGCCTCATTAATCCCTGCTGAGGTCTTTTTGTTATGTACAAGGGGGTCTCTCTGTCAGGAACAGCTACTTTTAAAGTTCTGGAAACTGCTCAGGGATTGCCCTCTGGCTTCACTGGGCAAAGCATATTCTTCAAGATTATGGCATGTAGGTGCCTCCCACAAATGAAGAACTGGGCTTCTGAATTCCCCGTCCACGTACTTACATGAGACGTGTCTGCTGCAATGCTGATGAAAGCTTTGGAAATGTCAATGGATAGGTGGGCTTTCTTTTGGCTTTAGGTCAGCATTTAATGGAACGGTGACATGAAGTCAACACGATTCTCCAGTATGTGATTATATAAACTGATCCCAGTTTGATTCAAGCTATAGGGTAAAGATTTAGGAAAAATTTAAAGGAGGCCATTTTTTTTTTTTCTCCCACACAAATACATTCTGAGATAAGCTGGCTCCATTTTAGGAATGGGTTATGTAGTCCCACAGAATCAGTAGTTGTTTCCTGAGGCTCTGGTGGATTTCAGTTTCTGAATGTAGAATATGCACTTTCTGTCCATGTTGCCAGTGTGCTTTGCTAATGTGTTTATGTATCATTAATGTTACTACTAATGAAGTAATGAAATGTTAAACCAAAAAAGTAAATATTTTATTACTTTTTATTAAATTTTGTATTTTTTTTTAACTAAGCGTAAAGTAATCAAATAGAAGTTCTTTTTTTTTATGGAATAGAATGAATAATTTGCTATTGGTTAAATATAAAATGGTTAAATGTCAAGAAGTTGGTTAAATATAAGTTTTAAAAATATAAATAAATATGTTATGCATAAACTGAGAACAGATTATATTATCATTTTATAATTAGATTTCCAGATTGGGTTGTTGAGATAGTTCTTTATTTTCTTGTAAGTGTATATACCTTTTGTCTTGTTTGGTTCACTAGCCCTGGTTTGGGACATTGGATTTCAGAAAGGCACTGTTTTTACCTCAGATCTTTGAAAGTCAGTTTTCATTCCTTTTCCACATTAGGTTTGCAATTACTGTGTGAGTAGTAGTAGAAAAATGGAAAGGATTTGATCTCTGGTGTGGTAGGAATTTGTGGCCTGTGACAGTCCTATTATAAAAATGCCAGTCTTCTGTGTGGCAAGGAAAACTTTCTATGCTTCACTTCTAGGGGAATTACAGACTGACTTTAGAGAAGTGTTTGCTAAGATGAATTTAGCAAATATACTCACTACTGACAGCTTTTTTTTTTTTATGACTTTTTCACTAAGATAAAGATCCTGTGTCATCAAACATGGATCAAAGAAAAGTATAAGGACAGTTGGTACCCCTTTGAAATGTGTTTTATGCCTTTCTATTCTCTAAGCAGCAGCAGTCTTCATGTTTGGTTACTCTTAAATCAACTGCAAAAAGTGAATATAATTCCCTACAGTGAAGCAGGTTGCTTAACTTCACCTTGAAAGTAGTTTAACATTTAAAAAACAAACTGAAGAAACCCCATTCATCTGAGAAGCAGAAACTAACCATCCCTTGTACCAACTCATAAACAGTTTGCACTCAATATAAGATTATGAAAGGATTCTCTGTAACAATGTTACTAGCCTTAAAATTAGAATTTCATAAGTAATTTTTTTTTTGTCTCCTTCCCTGGGGTTTTTATTCCATTGAAGTAATTCAACATAAAATTTGAAGATTCAAAATACAAAACTTCCAAAGATTTGGAAATGGTTTTGTGATGCCAGTTGTTGTAAATAGCTGAGGGAGCAAATTTGAACTTCAAATAGGGGGCATAAAAATAGTACTTATTCATTGCTTGTCAATTCTTTTCTCTTCCAGGCCAGCAAAAAGGCAGCTTTTTATACATGGAAAAGAGCACTGACAGTGATTTTATGTTAATATTTCTGAAAACACTCTGAGATAATTTGAACCTAGAGTTATTTAGTGGTCATTCATGTGATAGTGAGTCCTTAATTCAGTTTGCAGTGGAAAACTTAGATAAGGTGCAGAACTGCTAAACCAAAACTGCAGTGTTTTGAACATTGATTAAGAAGCCCAGATTAACAATATACTTTTGAAATTGCCTTGATGTCTATGTAAATATGTATAGATTCCCTTGATAAGTAAAAATAAATGCTAAGTTAACTCTTAAGCTACTTCTCTTCTGCTTTCTGTTAGAGGTCCTATGGAATGGTTTATTTTTTTAATGTATCAGAGCCAAAGAAGACAGTAGACAACTTGTATGCTGTGCTTGTTCCTAACTGAAGTTACTTTTGTTTTTGCTACAGTGTAATGTGTTGCACAGAATTGGCTGTTTGGTAAATAAGAAGGTGGTTTTGAACCATGATGCCAATAGGAGAGCCTTTTATTTAGAAGAATTATTTGTCTGTAAATTAATTTCAGAGACAACAAATTGTGAGGAGAAGAATAAGAAAGAACTGTCTTATTTTAATTACAGCTGATGTCTTCATAGAATGAGGGCCACTAATAAATATATGTGAAAAAATAACTAGAAAAAGTTTGATCTGTTTGAAACCTGTCATCTAATACCATGAAGACATTTTGTTGCTGACAAAGCTTTCTGTACATGCTCTAGATTTTGAACTTCTATTAGCTTGTAAATAAGTAAATCTAAGTTCATTCTCTATCTCCCTAAGGTTTCTGAATAAGGTGAACAAAGGTAAAAGCTATCCAATATTTTGTGCATTGTTGCCAAAACTCGGTCTTGTAGTTCTTTACAGTTGAAATTTTTCCTCATTAAATACTTTGCTAGAGCACACTGCTAGAATTGATTTATTTTTATCTTGAGGTACCTCAAGAGAAATATTTGAATTGTATTACTTTGGATTTGTTTTAGTATCCATTTATATTAAATACCTACATTTTTACTTAAAAATCTTCCATTTATTGCAGAACACAGGACAGGGATGTTTGGGATTTTTTAAAAATTTCTGAGGAAAAGAGACCTACAGTCAACTGCTTTGTGCTAGGCTTGCTTTTCTCAAAACTTTAACAACACTTCACTATGTTACCATTCCTGAGCTTAGTGTGTGTGTATAGAGAGAAATAAACTGGAAATCCTGTCTCTGAGGATTGGAATTTAGTGTAGTTTTAGATGGAAAACAAAATATTTTAGCATACATTTGCCAGTTAAGCTTTTAAAAGGACTTTCCATGGGGTGCAACTTCTGAAATAGTATAATAATGAGCTTCCAAAGAGGTTTCCATGTGATATATGCCACAGTCAACTTACTTTTAGTTTGTAAGCTGCCAGAATGAAAAATCAGTATCTTGGCCTGATCAACCATAGATTGTAGAAAAGTTGTACTTAGTTTGAAATCATGGAGTTGGTAGGGTTGGAAAAGACCTCTAAGACTGTCAAGTTCAGCTGTTAACCCAGCACTGCCATGTCCACCACTAAACCATGTCCCTGAGTGCCACGTCTACATGTCTTTTAAATACCTCCAGGGTTAGTGATTGTCCTGGGCAGGCAGTGCTTGACAATTCTTTTGTAGCATAATTTTTTCCCCTAATATCCACCCCAAACCTCCCCTGCTGCAACTTGAGACCACTTCCTCTTATCCTGTCACTTTTTACCCGGGAGAAGAGCCTGACCCCCACCTGACTACAACCTCCTGTCAGGGAGTTGTAGAGAGGGTTGTCACTCCTGAGCCTCCTTTTCTCCAGCTCTGTTCCCTCAGCCACTCCATTCACCAGCATTTTGGTCCCAGCCATCCAGGCAGTTCCTTTACCCTGCAAAGAGTGCACCTGTCCAAGCTGTGAGCAGCCAGTTTCTCCAGCAGAATCCTGTGGGAAATGGTGGGAATGATGTTACTGGAGCCCAGGTAAACAACATCCACAGCCTTTCCCTCATCCACTAAGCGGGTCACCTTGTCACAGAAGGAGATCAGGTCAGACCCTCCTTCCATCCCTACTTGTAGATGACATCTGCTAATGTGCAGTCAACAGGTTAAAAGCTTAATTAGCTTAATTAGCCAGTACTGCTGATAAGTGATTGAAGGTGGCTCTGTGAGCCTTTTCACCAGCTTCCTCAGTACCCACAGGTGGATCCCATGCAGCCCCATAGACTTGTGTGTGTCTAAGTGGCATAGCAGGTCACTAAACATTTCTTTTAGATTGTGGGTGTTTCACTCTATTTCCTTTCCCTGTCTTCCACTTGAGGGGGCTGTGTACCCTGAGGACAACTAGTCTTGCTATTGAAGACTGGAGCAGAGAAGGCATTCAGAACCTCAGCGTTTTCCTCCTCCCTTGTCACTATGTTTCTTCCTGCATCCGATAAAAGATGGAGATTTAGCCCTCCTTTTATTGCTGAAGTCTTTTCAAAATCCTTTTTGTATTGTCTTTTGTGGCAGTAGCCAGACTAAGTTTTAATTGGGCTTTGGCCCTCCTAAATTCCTCCCAGCAGAACCTCATTCTTGTAGTCCTCCTGAGGTTGGTCCCTTCTTCCAAAGTTCATAAACTCTTTTTTTTTTTTTTTTCCCCTCAGTTCCAGTTAAAGCTCCCTGTTCAGCCAGGCTGCTCTTCTTCCCTAGCAACTCATCTTTTGGCACATGGGGATGGCCTGTTCCTGCGCCTTTAGGATTTTGCTCCTGAAAAATGTCCAGCCTTCCTGCTCTCCTTTGCCCTTTAGGACTGCCTCCCAAGGGACTCTGTCAACCAGGCTCCTAAACGGGCCAAAGCCTGCCCTCAGGAAGCCCAAGGTAGCAGTTCTGGTGGCATCCCTCCTAACTTCTCCAAGAATCGAGAACTCTGTCATTTCTTGCTGTGCCTCCAACCATCATATCTGCCACCAGTTCTCTGTTCATGTGCTCCAGGAACCTCCTGGACTGTTTTCTTTCTGCTGCATTGTATTTCCAGCAGACACCTAGTAAGCTGAAGTCCCTCACAAGAACATTGGCAAGATTGTGTGACTTCTCCCAGTCCTTTATAGATTATTTCATCTGACTCTTCATCCTGGCTGGGTGGGCTATAACAGACTCCCACCAGGATATCTGCCTTGTGGGCCTTCCCTCTGATTCTTGCCCAAAACACTCAACCCTAGCACAGAATCATGGAGCTCTAGACAATCTGACATACAGGGCTACCCTAACACCTCTCCTTCCGCACCTGTCCCTTCTGAAGAGTTTGTAGCCATCCATTGCAGCCCTTCCCATCTGTGAGAAATCCTGGTTTTCAGTAAAGTCTTGTGGCCTGTGATGTGTTCTGCTTGTGTGTTCCCAAGTTTTTCTCATGGGAAGTTTGGTTTACTTCTTTTCAGGTTTTGGGGTTTTTTTGCTATTTTCTTTGTGGACATTTGATTAGCACTGATGTACAGCAGCGTTGTAAATTGACTGTGGAAAGGGTCTCAGAAACTGAGTTTAGAACCACTTTTGTTTAATCCACTTAAAAATGATTCCTACAGAAATTTATTATTATGAATAATAAAATGAGATGTTTATACTCCAGGATCAGATTGATTTTATAATTAGAAAATAAAAAATAGTTCCTGCTTTAGGATTTTTGGGAATACATTTTTTCTAGTTATTGGGTGCTTACAGCCATATAACTTTATTGATATTGAAGGTACCTGAGATTTGATGAAGTTATCTGTATAAATGAATTTGTGAACTGCCTCTAATGTTTATAAAGAGGCCTGACTTGCCCTTTACTGGGGTTGAAAGAGCAATACTGGTTTAAGAATCACATTTTTTTAAAAGGATAAGAGACAGAAATTCATGTGCTTGAAAAACTCAATAACATAGGCAAAATGCATTTATTTTTTGGAAACTATTAAATTTAAATTGACTGTGTGCCCTGAAGACTTTGCTATACATAGATCCTTTTTGTTTTACTATCTAAAAGTAAGTGCATGCCNCACAGTTGAACAAAATTAGAAGTTGACTTTTTGGGTTTTGTTTTGTGTTTGTTTGTTTGTTTGTTTGTTTACTTTTTTTATTATAGCAAGAAGAAATTATGTAGTATAAATGCTTAGTATTTTCGGTGCTCACTTTTAGGAGTAAACCACCTTTGTCATGCATTTGAAAGGGGCCAAGGTAACATGAAATGAATTTAGAAAATGAATTTATCAATAAAAGGTTTCAAAATGTTTTTTTCAATGGTAAAGGTACTGACCAGCTAGACTGCCATAATGTATTCCAGAGTGCGTTTAGGAAGGATTTAGAAGGTTAATTTTTCTAGTTCTTGTGATGTGAACTGTATTAAAGACATGTTTTTAGTAAAATGGATGAATACTGAGAAGCGAGAATGCTCAAAAATAGTTATAAAAAAACTAAGTCATTTTTGTAGATCATATACCATGATCTACATGGTATATGTAAAACACACTCAGAAATGGAGTGATTCTCTTTCTAACATACTTGAATATTTTTTATTAAAAAGAAGAAGAAAGTTAACAAAGTTGTTGCAAAAGCAGAACACATTTTGGTTTTAAATGGTTGTCTTTTGGTAGCAACTGTGCTTAAATTGTTCAGATTTCCTCATAGTGTAAAATACACTGTAATCTGATTACAGTGTCTAGTTTAGAAGTCTAGATAATAAATAAGACTTTTTATTTTTGAAAAGGTATTTTTTAATTTTAAATTTTATCTCAGGATTGAATCCCGTGTAAAAATGAGCATGTGTGTAGTTAACCTGGTTTGGCTCTCCATGACTATGGAACACATGGAGTTAGTAACTGATAAGGACAGAACACTGGCAGTGTCTTTTGTACAGCTTGGGCTACTGATTAGTTTTTGCTTATTAATCCTATCGTGGTTCCTCCATTAGGTTTGACCTATAGAACCACACAGTAAATAAAAAAGTGAGGGAAGGGTGAAAGACCAAATTTACAGAGTTGAATTTAGTTCTAAGTCCTCAGGCAGACTGCACCTCCTGTTCGGGATCCTGGTGCCACCAAGCCAGGCTCTGCATGCTGCAGCTGCACTCATGAAATGGTCTTGGGTTTCTTAAAGTTAATTTGACATTTTGTGTTAAAAAAGGGTTTTCTTTGTCCCTATTTAGTTTTATGTTTTACGATAGTAATTTTCTCTATAAGTTGTGCAGTCAGCAATATTTGTCCTGGGGAAAATAATAATTTGATTATAGGAGTAATCTAACATACTACTCATTGTAAGTAATGGAAGATGTGATTTTTTTCTGTTAAACTTTTTTTACCATTGTATATTTTAGAAGATGACTGGGTCAGCTGAAGTTGTCCATTCACATAGATTTTTTTTTTTTCCTCAAAGTCTCTGCAGAAAATTATAGTTATCACCTGAAACTTTTAATTGCTAAATGCTATTTTTAATTACTATTGAGCATAAATGTAGGGTATTAATGGTTATTGTTCAAATATTCAAGTTTTTTCTTGCTGACTTTAGTCAAGCAGAAGTTGCTTTTGTTAGGAATTTTGCTGACTGAAGACTGTATAATTGCACGGTAATTAATGTAGTTAAAAGATATCACTCTACATGTAGTTTACACTGTGAAACCCAAATGTTCTCCTGGTTTTCTCAGCATTGCCAGAAGGGATACTTTTGCATAGTGATTTCTGGATAAATTTCACTAGTTCTTTTTAAAGTGTTGGTTTCAAAAGCCATTAAGCTTTGTGAATATATAAGGCCCTTGTTACCTTAAATAATTCCATGAATTCTCAAATATATCCAATTTCACAATGTGCATATATAAATAAGGAAATGGCCTCTCCAGTTTGTTATTATTTTGTTCTTCTAAATATACTCCACATGCATGGCAGTTTTATACTTTAGGATGAATATCTGTTAAGTCATATACATTGATTTCCAGTTTAACAAAGGTCTTGGAGGATATACAAAATTGTGATTTAAAATAAATTACAAGGAAGAAGGAACAATTGGTTTCTGTCAGATTGGGAAGATGTGGGGCATTTTGAATTAGGCCCACTCTAATGGTGGCACCTAATGGTGCCTACCTTCATAAACTTTGTGCATCCAATTTGTTCTGCATCTTAGCTGTGAGGCAGTGTATGCTTTATGAATTACTTCAGGTTTTTTAGGTGTGTGCATGGTACTGTAATATGGGGATGGACATTCTTACTCATCCAAAACCCGCTTTGCCATCAGTGCCATCATTATTGCACAGAGCAGTAGCTGGAGAAGGCAGCAGCAACTTTGAAGTTAATCAGTGTCTGCTTAATGATACAGCAGAATATGGGTATTTTTTTTCCTATTTCTGGAAGAATCTGCTTGCTAAGCCTTCTTATATGATGATACTGTAACTGATAATAAAATTGAGAAGAAGTTGTGCAGATCTTGGAAAAAAATTGTTGCTTCTAGAGCATGCCTGGCATGTTCCCTGCCTCTATCTGTGGGCCAGCTGGGGAAGGATACAAAATTAAAGGGATTATAGGATGGGTGGAGAATCTGGCTGGTATCTTGCTGTTTGTTTGGGGAGTTTAACTCTTCTTGAATGAGAAAAAACTTTTGCTTGATTGTTAACTGATGTATAATATTCTTTATATCAGTGCCCTCCTCACATATTTGGTACTGGTAACTTGCTGGGTATGGGACCTCTTAGAAAGCGTCTTCCTCTTTCTGAAATGGGAGTGTTGTGCTTAGACAGCTTTGTCAGAAGCTTTAGGACTAGAGAGAAAGAATATTCTAGAAATGCATAGTAGGTATAAAGAATCAGCCTGGAGAAAGAAATTATTTTAAAGCATTTTGTTCTGATTTAAAACAAAGGATTTCGGTGTTGAGCCCTAATCCCATTTTCATTCTGGCCTGATGTGGGATCCCTCCTCCCAGCTTCCTCAGTGTATTACAAAGACATAGATGGCAATCAGCATTTTTTGTGAGAAGTAAATATTAGGTGTTTTTTATTGCAGTAGACAACATATAATTGTAATAAGATCTGTTTGGTCAAAGGTCATGTGATGAAAGTGTTGTGCTGCAAGCTTAGGAGTAGACAAAAAATGAAGAAGAAAAAAAGAAAGGTAATGTGCTCAGACATTCTGGCAGTGATGTTTTCTGTTGGAAAGCACATTAGCATTTTCATTTTACTTGTTTATGAGTTGGACCATGTAAAACCTTTTCAATGTGCTTCATAAGAGTCATACGAAAATGAGTTTCAAATCACATCCTAGTTGGTTCTCCGTGAATTGAATCATGTCTTCAGGAGAGTATGAAAAAATCAGATTAATCTGCTCAATATGTGAGCAAAAAGTCGTAAGTCTTCTTTTTAAGTATTGGTAAAGGGAGAAAAAGGTGTAATGATGGTGCAGTCTTACTTCTGTGTGGGATAGATAATGCCTAGTCTTATCTGCTTCTAACAGTATATCCAGAGCTTGCAGAACAAAGGATTAGAAGGTGTTTTTAAATGACCAGTCATGTTTTGTTTCATTTTTTGGATTAAACTTTCACAGAATCTGATTTCCTGGTGGATTATTGATGGGAAACAAGTATTATTATGGTTATTTGTTCTGTTTCAAGACTAGCGACTGTCATAAAATCACTAAGGCTTGTAAATCTGAGACATAATTCTTATTAATTTTGATAATACCATCTCACCTCAGAGAAATAGCTTAATATCTTTTCTCTTGCCTCAAATTAGTACCATGTCCCCATGAGATCTACTGTACTTTCAGGGTTTGGAGGAAGTGAGGGGAAGAGTTTTATTAATTGGAAAAGTGAGTCTTTCTGTCCATTAGGAGACATACAGTAGTAATAAAGGAATGCTGTGTATTTTTACTGAGTGTAATTGCTATCACATCCTGTTTTGCCTAATAGAGGTACCATGTGCAGCTGGGTTTTTTGGAATTTTTTTTTTCCAAGTGTCCATGGTCACCTGTCAGCTTTTCGAATATAAAGTTAGAATAATATGCCACAAACTGACATTTTGCAGTTTTTGCGAACTATCTAAACACAAATTAAAGGAAAACCAAATCTTTTCCATAATATTTTACTATCAGGTCTACTGAGCATCCTTTATCATTGGGCCTTTACTATTTAATTTTCTTTTTAATTAAGGGAAAGATTCTTTTCATGGTGGTGTTGGTTTTTAGACTCAGTGATTCACTCAGCACGAGGTTTTCCTAGGCAGTGCATCATGCCAAAACCCTTGTATTATCCCGTGTTTTGTTTAGTCGAGTTTCTTTTTAATTCTTCTTATCCTATAAATAATATATTTCTTCTTAATATGAAAGGTCTTGGGCACCCTTTTAATAACATTAAAGACATTTATTAGTACAAGTTACCACACATCCATATGAGCATGTATTCAAAGACTTATGTTTTTGTTTGACATGTTGTTATATTAAATTGTGTTGCTATGATGCTCTTACTGTTACTAAGATTGTGTCAAACCTTCTATTTTCACATACCTGTTCTGTGACAAAGTTCCCTTGAGGCAGAACTTGGTGGCTTTTCCTCTTGTAAAGCTTCTATCTTGTACAGACACCTCTTTTTATGTTCTGTTAAAACACATTACAGTGATTTGCAGGTAAAAAGAATTAATTACATTTAGTAACATTGGATATTAACAGGAAAAAATGGAGAAGCAGAAGTATGTTAGTTGTTAATCTGAATTCTTGAAGCTTAATAATATTTTAAGTGGGAATGCATTTCAAATACTTGTGATGCTTCTATTTTACTTTTAAACCTTCCATTTCTTAAGTTTATCAGGCATGAACTGTAGAAGAAAGACCACTGTTTTTCCTCGCATTCCCAAATCCTTAACAGTAGGTGTTTCTGTGCCATTTATTTTTTTTGCTTCTAAGTAAAAAGACTGTAGTCCTGAATAAGCACTGTACAAAAATTAAGCATATAGTTGGAGGGTTCACTTGCATGAACTGCTTGGAACTGATATCCAGCCTTTCTCATGAGAGGGAAGCACTAAATAGCAAAGCACTGTATCTGTCAAGGCCAAGAGGAAGATACAGACTGAGACTACTGAAGCTGTCTCAAAGAGCCATTCATTCATTATGAAATGTTGGACGTCTCTTTTTGAAAAAAAAAAAACCCAATTGTTATTTGTAGATACCTTTACATATTCACAGTCAAATTGTGGCATTTAATGATTCTTAGTGAGGGTTTTGAATGAATTAACAAAGTATTTTATTACTTCCAAAGAAGAAATATACCCATGCATTTTTTTTTCTTGTCGAGTTTTTTTAATGCTAAAAGTTTACCTCAGCCTTCTTCAAGAAACATTTTTGTTGACTGCAGAGATTTTCGTAAAATGTTTTTTCTTTGAAATCAGGATGAAAATATTTCATAGAATTATAGAATCACAGAGTGGTTTGAGTTGGACGAGCCCTCAAAGATCTCATTTCAACCTCCCTGCAATGGGCAGGGACACCTTCCACTATCCTATGTTGCTCAGAGCCCCATCCAACCTGGCCTTGGACACTTCCAAGGATGGGGCAGCCACAGGTTCTCTGGACAACCTGTTCCTCACCACCCTCACAGGGAAGAATTTCTTCCTAATATCCAATCTAAACCTCCTCTCTGTCAGTTTGAAGCCATTGCCCCTTGTCCTGTTTCCACATGCTCTTGTAAATAGTGTCTCTCCATCTTTCTTGTAGGCTCCCTTCAGGTACATTTCACTAGGCTTTTGCTATTTTTGTTCCTACAAGAGTGAATATCCTACAGGTACTCTATCCCTTTCATGCTTCTCTTTTGAAGTTGGTTCATTTGTCATTAACAAACCCAATCATAAATGATCTGGGACAGATATTTGTAGTTCCTAGTACAGTTCAGCTCAAGAACAGTCTCAAAGATGGATCATTTGGGTTTTTTTTGATTATACTGTTCTAGGTAGAACTGTATGCATTAAAACATCCATGGAAGGGACATTTGGAGGTTTTCTAATCCGAACTTCTGCTTAAAGCAGGTCTGGTTAGAGCAGGTGGCTCAGGGCCCTGTCAAGTTGAATTCATTCTCATTGTCTTCAGGGGTGAAGAGTCCACCCTGTCTCTGGGCAGCCTGATCCAATATCTGGTCAGAATTGTCACTATTCCAACTTCTGTCCTATGGATTTTGTCCTAATCTCTGTGAGATATGAGAACAGCTTGGCTGTGCTCAATTTATGGTTTCTAGTACAATGAGAATACTTTAAATATGAGTTTTCACTCTACCATGGCCACTTTTGCCCAGGCATGTCATGCTTTTCTTACTTTCTTCTTCTTCTTTTTTATTTCTCTGTGTGTGTGTGTGTGTGTGTGTGTGTAGAATACAAACTAATTTCCAGAGCTTCTTATTGTTATTAAATCCTGAACCAGATTTTCAGAGATTGTTGATCTGGAATTGATTAATTACAGGTATTGCCTGGGTGTGCATAACAGAAGTGTTTAATTCCAGTTGAATTTAAACTACTTTCTGAGGTTTTTTTGGAGGTGTATGGAGAGGAGGCTTAGTGAGGGAAGGGGGTTTTCCTCCAAGGCAGAATATATTTGAATTGTATCAGCTTCATCAGAATTCTCACAGCAGTTTATGCACATTTTGTAAAAATGTGTTGCTTTGGAAGTAAAAAGATCTTTCTGATATAGAAAACTTAATGAGGGCCATTAGAGAAATTTAAAAATAAGTTTTCTGTGTGATTATTTTCATAATGAAGCAAAAACTAGCCTTTCTGTGTTCTGGTCACAAGAAAGCACTTACGATGAAGACTGAAGACCTAGGAAGGACTCTATATAAAATCTTGAGTTAATGAAGTTGTTAGAATTGTCTCGAAAAAGTGTCTGTAGATTGTGCAAAAAAAAAGAAATATGCTGAGTAATACCAGATTTTAAAACTTCTGCTGGAGTTGATAAGGTATTACTTGAACTCATCTAGAAAGAAGAAGTTGGCATTTTCTAAGCAGATGATTCTTAAAGTTGTGAGAAGCTGACAAAGAATCATGGGCTAAAATTTAGAAAAGATCCTCAGTCAAGAAGTGCATTCGTTACTCTAATTAGTTATGTCAGTAGGTAACCCTCGGGAATTAAATCCATATTTGTCTTGTTAGAGATTTTGTCTCTTTCCCCTGGCCACGGATAGATCTCAGTGACCAAAACGTTGGAAGCCAAAGTATACAAACCTTTCCTCTGTTCAGCCTTTAAACTGAAAATATGTGCTAAGAGTTCCACTGTGATACTCGCGAAGTCCTTCCTGCTGGAAGACACTGACGGTTACACAGGGAATCCCCGTGTGGTCCATGGGTTGTGGTCTGGTGGAGAGGCAAAAAATGGTACGTGCATGTGGTAGATTCCTACCTCAGGAAATACTCTGAAGTTGCCCTCAGCAATTATTGCTGAATCACAAGCCATTGAGCAGCATTTCAGATGTTGGCCTCGGGTTCGCACCTGATTATTGATCCAGGAGAACGCATGTCCCTCCCAATTTATGTTCATTCTTTCCTGTGCACAGTTGTACACCGTGTATTTGATGATTTTATGTATACACAGATTTCACAGAATGTGGTTTTTATAGTTTTCTGAGTTAGTTTCTTCTAGGATATCTCTGAGGAAGTGCCAGGTCTTGAATACATTTTCCACACAAGTCTGTGGTGGTGGGCTTTTTTTTGTTTTTTCTCTCCTGTGACTGAAGTGAATTTCAAAACTGGTACCTGCCTTCTCTGTAGAAGCTCTCAGAGCCCATTTTCTTTTTGTGGGTAGAAGTGGAACTTTTGCTTTCTTTTTTGAATAGCTGTGTCTGAACTACGGAAGTGGACTTGGAATCTGCATTTTATTGGTTTTTTCCTGATTTAAGCACTGTTTAAAAAAAGGCAAAAGTGTTTACTGAAGAAGAGTGCCCTCAAATTCTAAACCACAAATTTTTGTGGCATTGGTTTTGAAGATTATCTTAATACCAGTTTTTGTGGAATTTCTGAGATTTTTTTGTCATGTTAATTCAGTATTTTTCAGACAAGAATATTGTTTGTAAAAATTATTTTTATTCTAATTTCTTTAATAAAGGCTATATACGGCTAAAGGAAAAGGTGTATTTATTAGTGTTTAATCATAGGCTATGGTTCTCTGTCCTTCTAAAAAAGGCATTTTAAAGTAACAGTGGAAAGGCAGTTAGAGAAGTCTTACAGATTGTGTAAGATGATCTTGTTACATGAAATTGATACAAAGGCTACAGCTTTTGCTGGTACCGTTTTGCTACTTACAACACTGGTATGTAAAAGTAGAGTTAAATTATTTCAAAATTATTGCTGGTGCTATATGTGGAATATCACCTGATAGGGTGCAGGATCTTACATACTTCTTCCAGGTTCTGAATCTTTTGGTCCAGGGGGTGTCTCTCGAGGAAAGGAGTACGTGGTAAAAAAAAAATGTTGTTATTGGTTTATTTGTTTTTTTGGTTTGGTTGTGTTTTTTTTTTTAATTTCAGGTTGGGTTGTGTAAGGTGTCCTGAGGTGTTTTCCAAATTAAATTTATTCTCTGATTCCTTGAATGTTGTATTGGTTCATTTGAGCTGTGAAAGAAAATCAGTTACAAAGGGCCAGACTTTCATTTTTCTTAAAAGTACCATAGCTTTCAGTTGAATCAATTGTAATGTATGCAACTACTGCTGTAAAATAGTTGGATTTGCATCTACTTTCTTTGATTTTATTATTATTCTCTACATTCATATTCTGGTCTTTTTTGGGCTATATAACCTTTGGGATATGTGTATGCTGTAATAAAAATTTTCTAATTAATGACTTAGTAGGTACTGTAAGTTTTTAACATGGCAAATGCTTATCCTGCAGCTGTAATTGATATAGATCAGGAGAAAGGTCTGTATCAGCTGGGTAGTTTGTACCTGTCTTGAAATTTCTAAGAAGCGTTTGAGTTTTGGTGGGAGACTCATGAGGAAAAGTGCATATGAGCTGGTTAGAACTTTGTGAAACAGAAATTTATTCTGCTCTTTATCACAGAGGTATTGCCAGTATACACACTTTCTAAATCACTACTATTTTATTTTATTTTGTTTAATTTTGTTTTGTATCATTTTATTTTGTTTTATTTTATTTTACTTCACTTTATTTTATTGTTTTTTAGGGTTTCTTTTCATCTCATACTTATCTTGGGTAGACTTTTTGGAGCCTGCAGTTTCAGCCAAAGATTTATTCTTCAAATGCTGTGGTCTATGTCATGTCCAATGAAGAAACAGCTAATAAGCCTCTCCTAGATTGAACACTTGGAATGAAATATTTAATAAGGATGAGCATGGAAGTAAAACTGATAAATTGTCACAGGTAGGGGTTACCCACCCATGGGCTTTACCAGAAATGCAAATACAGCAGCCCCACCCTCAGCCAGCTCCACACATGCCTGTTCTGATTAAACAAACAGCGATATGCTCTGTAAGTTGTTCCTTTAAAATGTAAAAAATTCTGCATATGAGTTTGCTTCAGACTGAAATTTACAGGCCAGGTGATGCAGCATTCATTTGATTGTACCTGGAAAAATCAGTTCTCTTTGTTACCAAGACAAATTTAGATTTGATTATCAAGAAATAGATCAGGACTTGATTAATTTGAATTCTCACTAGCCAGAGGTAGACACGAATGAAGAATTCTACTTAATTCAATATTTGGTCTCTCTGCCACTTTTACCTTTTGGATATGGCAAATACTGGGATTTCTGATAGGATTACAACATACCACCTCCCCCTAACAGTTGGAATGGGGAAGAGGGGCTTTTTTTTCCCCCAGCTTACATTTTTATGTCTTATTCCTTGTGAATGGCTCCTGATCTTCCTGCATATAAAAATATGATTTTGGTGTGCCTGTTACATCTCATGATCTGTGTTAAGCTGCTGGTCAGGCTTTAGTGACTGCATTTTGGATAGAAAAGCTTGCAGGCTTCCCAAATATGCCCAGCTATCTGAATCCATTCATCATGCAGCTTTACCAGCCATGCAGAGGGAAGTCTTGAGCAACCTCATTTGAATGTGGTGTTGACCCTGCTTTGAGCAGGAGCTTGGGTTGGATGACCTGTTGGTCTGAATTTTGGCATAAATTATTGTTCCATTGTATGAACACAAACTTGTTGATAAAATCTACGCAAAATGCAGTGGCTTGCCTAGTCATTATCCGTGGAAAATTTCCTCCTTTTCAGAGTGTGACTGCAGATCTCGAGTCTTTTTGGACACAACTGTCTGAGAACTGCAGTGTTTTGGAAATGACCTGGGCTGGATGACCTACTGTGCCTTTTCCAACCAGAATTTCTGACTCTGTAATTTTGAGGTTGACTTCTTGTTGCCCAATTTTACAGTTACTTAATTCCAGTATCAGGCATATTTCAAGAGACCACATTTAGTCATGTAAGACTGTGTGGGTTGTTTTGTCTTCTTCTGTTATTTTTTAAATCCTGAAGATTGTCAGCACCTAATGTATTCTTTCCTATTCCAGTGCCACAAATAATGTTCTGAGTTTGTGAGGAAAGAAAAGTCTGATTACCCGTTTTGGAATAGATGATTGATTAAAAGAACTTGCTCCCAAAGTTGTTGCAGTTCTCATGTGTGGTGTTAGGGTAGTTCTGTTATTTATTTATATCAGAAATGCATTTCCATCATGAGAATAAGGGGTAGAATTGAGAAATTATGTATTTGGTCATATTTTCAGGATTTTTGAATTTATCATGTTAAATTTATAACGAATTATTCAAACATTTTTAGGTCTAAATGGACATGTACTTTTGAGGGCTCTGAAAGCATCCTGTTTAATAATAGGCTTGATTCAATTTTTTTTGTTTTTCAAAACAGTTTTTTTTAACATTGGTGTGGCCCTTTTCCTTTCTCCTTTGCAGAAGGCACCCTTTTTATGCAAGAAGGTATCATAATTTTGGAAAGACATCTTCCAGTAAGAACTCTTGCACTAACACTCTATGAATAGAACACCTCAGCTTTTGAGCTTTTGAAGTGCCTTATAACAACATCCCTCAGGATTTAATCCATGCATTCTATCCTGATCTGCTGCCTGCATATTTGTGATACATGCTAACTTTGCCAGATTCTGGTATTTTTAGATTTCAAATCAAGATTTCATTTTGGTAGAGTAGAAACTGAGCTTTGTCTTTGAAAACAGAGGTGTGTGTACATGAATTAATGTTTGCTATTTGGGTATGTATAATATGTGTAGCCTAACTGGTTGAGAATCCCTTAGCCTAGAATTCCTGGGATCTCTGAAGAACTGGAAATTGGAGGATTAACAGTTAGATGTGAAAACACCATTGATACTACAGAGACTTGATTGGAATCTGTTTCTCTTTTATTCCATTTAAGTGGTGTGTGGAATAATTCATAAATTAATCATGTTGTTACAGCCACGAATTGTCTGTGTTTAAAAATTGTGGAGTCGGGTAATCTTACGTCAAAATAGCCTTGGGATTGTTACCAGACTTATGAAAACTTTGTTTGAAATGCAATAAAAAAGAAGATGGATTCAGTAACAGGTTGTTCATCAGTTTTTCTTCTGCCCTACATCCTTTTTCTCTATCAAAAGTTCTGCTTTATTTATACATAGGTTCTTCTAAATTTTCTTGTAGAGGAAATGGAAATCCTCAATACTATTTAACATATGGTTTACTTGCAGGGCTTTCTGTACTTTGCTCCCTTATGTCAGTGTTGTATTTGAAAAAAAAAAAATCAAAGTAGTTAATCACTTCTTACAACATGATTTTTCTTATTTTATATTTTTTTCTTCAAAAAAAATTTTTGAAGCCTCTCTATCTTAGCATGCCTTTCCAAAATTGCTTTGTTTCCTCTTTTACTCGTCTGAACTTGTTCCACTTTGTGTTTTTAAAACACAGCGCTGAATGTATTTTCTCTGGTTGAGACTTAATCAGTTTTGAGATGATGGGAATAATGTCTCTTGCACATTGTGGAGAAAATGTGCTTTGAAGGAACTTTGTGTAGAGCCTGTAAGACCTGTTGATGTGATGTGTAGTGTATAGATAAAGTACCTGTTTGCCTTTCTAAAGGCTCATTCTCTCCACGTGACTGCTCTTATTGCTACATGAACACTGTGTTTTGCAGTAATTATATAAATCACCAGTCTGGTTTGGGTGGTATTTAGTGGTAGGTGGCATGAATACATTGACATTCTCAGCTTGTGCATTGCTGCTTCAGCAGTTATGTTCTGTCTGTACAACTTCCATCACTATCATTTGTGTACCCAAGTGCTGTATTTTTGAGTTATATATTGAAGTTCTGAATGCTAATGGAGTGCATGAATGTTTGACCAATTAACTTTAACATTGATGGGAAAAATACCCAACTACCTTCTTTCTGTCTTGAAAAATTAACCAGCACAAAATTCAACCAACACAAAGCCAAAAATTCCTTGTAGTCCCTAAAATGATTCTTGACTTTTATACCAGATGGCACTATTGAACAAAGCTTTTCTTTAATTTGCCCAAATCTGTCTGATAACACAATGATAGTGATGATTTTTCATAGAATCAGAATGGATTGGCTTGGAAGGGACCTTAAAGATCATCCAGTTCCAACCCCCTGCCATGGGCAGGGACACCTTCCACTAGCCCAGGTTGCTCCAAGCCCCGTCCAACCTGGCCTTGGACACTTCCAGGGATGGGGCAGCCACAGATTCTTTGGACAACCTGTGCCAGGGCCTCACCAATCTCACAGGGAGGAACCCACTCTCTGTCACTTTGAAACCATTGCCCCTTGTCCTGTCACTCCAGGCCCTTGGAAATAGTCTCTCTCCATCTTTCTTGTGGGCTCCCTTCAGGTCCTGGAAGGCCAAAATTAGGTTACCCCAGAGCCTTCTAAGTTCATCAGTGAGAACTTGGAAATTAATTTGTTAAGCTTTAGAAGAAGTTAATCTTGGTTGTGAATTTCAGCAGTGGATGTGAACTGAAAGTGTCACCTTCTGGCATTCTAATATGTCCATGTGGAGATTTCCTCCACATCCTTTGAATTCTTCTGTTTCTGAGCATGTGCTTTCTTAGTAATAAAAGTTTATCCAGCCTATTTTAACTGAAGTCAATTAGTTTTATAAAAATTTTAACATTCTGTAAAGACCATAACAGTTTTTTGGATCATCCTTCATTCACGTATCAGAATTTTATATATATATATATGTATATGTATAGTTAAATATATAATACCTTTCTTTGAACAACTTTGTATATCTTGAATTACTTTCATTAGCTGAATAACTTAGCCTGCATTTTTGTAAAAGGAACTGCAGTTTAACTATAAATATATCAAAATGCCACAGAATTCAGGGCTTCAAGTCAAAAATGCTGATCAGTTTGTAAAATCTAAATCAGACCCTCCATGAAACCTAGGGAAGGACCTCTGTGGTAGCAGAAGAATTTCCACAAATTCACCACAGTCTTTTTCCAAGTTGCAGTTTGTTCTGATGTTGCCAGACAGCTAAGAAGAGATGGGAAAAGCAGGAAATCTTTTTGGATTTAATCACAGTGCTGATTTGGAAAAGCAACTTAACAATGGAAAATATTTTTATATTTTCAATCATAAACACAAGATTATACAAGGTACATGATAGGTCATATTTGCATCAAATTGGATTGTCTTCATCATGAATGAAGATAACCCTTCATTTTGGAATCTGGTGGTCAGAATCCTACTTCCTGGACGTGTTTGGTTTTTTTTTTTTTTTTTTAATATATATCCAGACTAGATAATTTGCTGGTTTTAGTACCATCTGTTGAGGTCCTGGGGACTTGACTGCTGTACTATAGATATAGATTGATATATAATATATCTATACAATAGATATAGCATTTAATCATCTTTCTATTTTCCTATATTAGGAAGCTTTTCCTTCATTTTTGCTTTCAAAAGATGTTTGACAATGGGCAGTGCTGCTGTTTGCCCTTGAAGACTGTCAAATTCTATAATAAATTACCCATTTTTTTTGCATTTAACTTGATCAATTAAAAAAAAAAAAAAACTTCTTAACTGAGATCTTCCAGTTCTATCCCTTGCATCCTCTGTGTGAAAAAGTTCTTATTTAGGTCCCTCGGTGTGTTGTAGGACTTGTAAATCATGAAGACTTCAGGTAAGGTGTGGAGGTGAGGACTTGGGTGAAGGACTGAATGTTCATTTCTAAATGAGTGGGTGATGAGGTGGTTGTGCAAAGCACGTGTAGCCGTTGGATATGAGTGAAGGTCTTTTTTCATCTGTCACGTAGCTGAAGCACAAATAAAAAAGTCGTTTTGTCTTTTGACTGCCGGCTGATCGTAAAATCGGCACATTTCTCTTACAAGAGAGGCCAGTGAAATATACCCACTTTCCTGCTGCGTGGAACGTTGCATTGCTTCATACTGCTGGGCTTTTAGGGTTTGATCACAGTGACTTGTTTTACCCAAGTCTGTCCTTTAAAACTGACACCATACCTTTGGTTTTCTAAAGCTTTTATTGCTATTTTACAAGTACAGGCAATATAGCAACGTAGTGGGGTTATTTTTCCTCTTTTTAAATCAAGATTTCTTCTGTATTCTAGTACCAGTTGAAAGATGGATGATGATGACTTTGGAGGATTTGAGGTATGTTATATGAATTACTTTATTTCGAAATAAAACTATTTTCAACTATTTATATGGAAATTGATTGTAAATTATTGTAAAATATTTTGTAAAATTTTTCTAGTAATTTCTTCTTGTTTTTCCTAGGCAGCAGAGAGTTATGAGTTTGGAAATGGTGAAAAGCAGACCACATCCCCTGCTATTGCTTGGGCAGCATTTCCTACAGGTATTGATAAAATCACTATAAAAAATATTAATATTGTATTACTGTTCTTATGTATTCACCGTTAAAACTACTGCCTTGAAGGATGTATGTACACAATAAAAGAATAGCCAGAAGGAAAAAGTTGAGCATGAGAATGTTCCTCAGTAATTATTTTGGGAAGCTATGCTTCTCAAAGCTAAATTTTCTTGAGGAATGAAAGAGAAGTACAGTTTATCCAGCTGAAAAGAAACAGATCTTCTTCATTCAAAGGATATCCTTTACTTTGGTGTGTGGAAGATCTGTTGCAAATTGTGGAAAAAACCAAAAAGTAAACTTGAAAATAGGACTATGATAAAGTCTTTTACTTTCTTTGGGGAAGGGGGGATGGATGAGAATCATCTTTTTTACTTAAGCAGTTTATAAAGTTAAGAAATATATTACATAACCTTTATGTCAAGCAGGAGTAGAAACATTATGGAGCTACTTGTATGAATTTATACAAATGCCTGTGGCCCATATGGATTTTAAGAAATTTATGTAAGTTCATTGATGTACAATATCAGTAGAACTAAAAGGTGTTACTGATGGGCAGTTGATTTTGTTGTGGTCTAGATTTTGCTGTTTTCACAAAAAGAAACATCACTTTAGCAGCATTAGGGGAAAAAACAACACAGTTTATTATTTGTTCAGGAACTAAGGATTTGTGCCTGCTATTGTATTATTATGCAGAATAAATTATGCAAAGTAAGGCACAAATTTTTCTCAATATGAGTTCTCCATAAATCATGTTCTTAGAATGTTTTTAGTGATTTATTTCTGGCATTACTGGCTTTGATCCATTACAGAATAATTAGCTTTATCTGTCATTGAAATAAATATAATGAGGAAAGTACATTTTTTTAAATAGCTTTATTCATCTTGTCGTTTTGACTATTATTACTGATTAACTTCAGTAGCATATTTAAATGTGCTTAAGAAATTAAATCCAAGATAGCTATGGGGTGTCTGCCTCATGAATTCTAATTTAAATCTTATAAGTTGTGTAGAATTTAAATTACTTGTACCTAACACAGATGTTTTTTGTATGATTGTAAGTGACAGATAAGACCAAGGTATTTTAAGTATGTCAAAATTAAAACACCTGTATTCAGAATATTTTATTACTGTAAAATCTTTAGATGACTTTTTCATGCAAACGTTGCTGTGAATAAAATAATTTATTGCAAGAGTCAAGATTTTAATAGTCTTGGTCAAAATGGTTCTTAGGCATTGACTTGTAAATTAATGTTTTTAGGAACAGAAATAACTGAATTGTCTGCCCAATGCTATTTATATATAAGGTGTTCTTGTCTTACCCTAGAAATTTCTCAATGAGGTTTGCTGAAAAATTCAAATGTATTATGGTGCTATTGAGGTGATTTTGATAAATTTGATTTGTGATACCATTATACACACACAAGATGTGGTGAGCTCTCTGGAAGAGGAGTACATGACTCATCTCATGACTTTCCTACATATCTGATGTTTCTAAATTATAACCAAAGCACTGAAGCCTGGGGCAGTATTTCTCAGTGTGCCAGCAGAAATCAGAGATTATTTCTAAGGCCCCAGTGGTGATAACACCGAGAAACCTTGCCCTTGAAATTGATCCTGGGCTTCTTTTTGATAGTATGGGCCCTATGGCCTTAGATTTAAGATGTTAGAATAGTAATGTAATTACATATCTTCTAAAACAGTTTGTGTTTGGAAGAATAAAATGGAAGGAAAAAAAGAAGAGCTTTCTGCTGGGAGCTATCAGAAATCATCTTGGAAGTACATTGGAGAGGGTTTTTCTTCCTCACTATATATTGGTGTTCCACTGTAAATCGATCTGTGTGGAGAAGCAGCCAAGTGTTTTCTGTTCCTGGGAGGACTTTTATACAAAGGAATTGCTGTCGACTTCAGTATGATGTGGACATTTACCTGTTGATCCTGATTCTAATTCCCCAACAGGTGTGGAAATGCACTACATTCTGGTGGATCTGTGTGACCTGCAAATACAGTGATTACAGGGAAAAATAGGGAATTTTGTAAAGGGAAAGAAAAGGGAAAATTGCTAAGAAAACTACTGAAATGCCTCCAGCTTTACAGAATGCTTAATGTGCCATCAGAGACAACATTTATTATGGACATTTTGAGTGGAGTGATACATTAACAGATATCAATTGACACCCATTTTTTTACCCTTTCTAGTAGTTATCCATTTACACTGAGCTAAAAGTAGTGTAGTCCAGGAAAGACTTTGTCTATTTTCAGTTACGTTTATTCATTGTTGCTTTTTCTTTCATGAGAAAAGAGTATTTTTTTAATAGATTCTGTTGTTCTTTTGTAAGTTAAGTTGCTTTTTTTAACTGGCAACAATAGGTTAATTTTATTGGGTGTTTGTTACTTATGTATTTTAGAATGCATTTGACGTTGTGGGCTAATTCGCTGTGTATTGGCAGAATTGAACTGGTTGATGTTTGTAAATACAGTAATTTTCAGGTTACTTTTCCCTAGGCTGCTTGTTCAGCATTATCCAGGCTGTGGGTCCCGATGTTTTAGCCCTGCCATTACAGTGGACAGAAGTTCTTGCCTTGTGGAATGCAGGTTTTTTTCTCTTACAGCTGTGCTTGAGCAACCATATGTGGGGCTGGGATTCAAGCAGATCACTGAAATTTGGATGCACAAAACCAGCCTTAAACTTCAACTTTCTAGCTGAATGTTACTTTTGACAGAAAATGTTCAGTGATATAGTTTGCAGTGTACAAAGTATAATTTAAGGGGTCACTGAATTGTAGTATCAAAGACAAGGGTAGTTGAGGATGGGAATTTAATTTTGTTTCTCGGGGGGTTCATTTTTTAGAGGTGAAACCTACATGTAGGGGAACTGTGCTGCAAGTAGTTTGCGACATTCTACAAAAATAGGTCAAATTATTATTGTATGGTCTTTTGGTGAGAGCCCTGCTGACATATTCTTTTTTAATTGCTGGATATAAGTAACATCCAATTAATAAATATTGCTCATGTTTATTTTTTTCAGTGGTGTATTTCATATGTAATGTCCTCATTCCGAAGCTCAGTACGAAGTGTAAGACTCAATGGAACATTGATTTAACAGTTCATGTTCATCCACTTGTTTTTATTTTCAGAATTTCTAATCCCCCAGTGATTTTAAAAACTGTTTGAGCTTCATTACATGGATAAAGACATAGAATTTTACTTGCATTGGCAAGATTACAGGCTGTTAGTGACCTCTGCCTGTATTAACAAACTGCATGTTTTTTTCAGTTCCTATACACAAACCTGTGGTAGAATACTCTTAATATTGGGAAGTCAGGGCTTCAAAAATTATCAGATGTTTTTTCCGTGCAGTTCTGGCAATAACTTATATCTGCACCTTATTTCAGCCTTCTTGGGCATATGCCTGTTGGTATACCTGGAAATGAGTACATGCTTCTTGTCTTTATAGTACTGCAGCTCTGATCAAGGAACAGTAAGTTTATTTGGAATTTCATCAGGACTATCAGACTTTGACTTGCTTACTGAAAAAGCTAGAGGAGATATATTACATCAGGGCAGGGTACTGTGTAAGAGTATTTTGTTGTTATGATCAGAATGACTGTGTATCATAGCAGTGGAGCAGCACTGAAGAGGAGAGGATCTTTTAAGTGGTTCTCAAAAGGGAATATCCATGTTGGATGTGCTTCAGGAGTTTTATTTCAGAGTGGTGTTAGCCTGGTCCTGTGGACTTGAACTCCCAGCAGCTGTTGGAGTCAAGTCAGGTAGTTTTATCAGAGGCAAGTTTTTTTTTTCAGGTGTTGGAAACTGTTCAATTTTGGTAAGTTGTGGTAAGTAGGAATGACTTAGGGGTCGTCTTTATAAGCGAATTTTGAGCTGTACTAAAATGCTAATGCAATTCACCAGTATATACACAAGAGGAATGAATTAAGAGAGCTTGAATTACAGACATAGCACGTGTAATTCTAGGAATGTCTAATTGATGAATATTTAACATTGCTGAAAAATGAAAAGGAGGATTTGTAAAAAAGATGTTTGATTGATACCCTGGAGAGTTGCCACCTTTTCTTTTCTTCTGCAAGGTCATGTATTTAGTTGAAAATTTTAAACCACAATGTTCAGAGGTGGTCACCAGTTGTTGCTCCTCATTTCCTAGGCTTCATTTTGACAACTTAAGAGGTGGGGATTTTGTTTCATTTTTTTTCCCCCTGAAGTTGCCAAGCATTCATTACTATAACTGGAATCCCTGAAACCTCGATTTGATTGTAGAAGATTCCAAATTATTACCTGAAAAATGGAGTCTTATGTCTAGTATTGGATAACCCAAAATACGTGAATACCAGAAGTTTTAATTTCAGTGAATCTCCATTATTCATATGCACCCAGTCTCAGTTTCTGGTTTTACTTTTGTGATAAATTATTTATATGTGAACTATGCCTGAGCTACCACAGCTCACTACAGGGTGAACATTAACATCAAAAGGAACAGTGTCATGTCAGGTTTTTCCACGTGAGTTGACAGTTTTAGTAAGAGAACCGCTTGCCTTCTCGGTCAGAAACTGCCTGGTACATTGTTTTAGTTGTTTTTCCATCAGACAGAGATTGATTTAAAACTGAGATTCAGGGTATTAAATGATAGCATGAAACAGAGGCTTTACTGTTTGTTTTGAAAAAGAAAAAGATTATCTGTGTCACTTCAATGCCACTTGAACTAATGGAGTAGGTAATTGTTATGAGAAGCTGCCTTTAAAAGCAGACATTTGGAATGGGAGGGGAGTTAACTGAGATAGTGCAAAAGGAAGCTGAAAAAGTCCCAGTTCCAATTCTGAGGAAGAGTTTACTGTTAAAGGTGCAGTTGTGTCCCAGATCTGTTTTTTTGACCTGGTTACCTAAATTGCTTCCTCTTTTGTTTGCTGTACTGTCCTCTAAGCCTTTAAGCCAAGTTTCCATTTTCTGCTGCACTGTGATTTTTTTTATTTTGATTTTTTTTTTGGCCATATGTCCCAATCTACTATCACTGCAATTAGCATACTGGTATTTTTCTGCCTCATGGTCCATTTTCTTTCCTTTTAGTAGGGTGAGGTTTTCATGTTCCTCAATGTTATACCTGAATCCTAGAATTGGAGAGTAAAGAAGATAGGACTGGATCCACAGATCGGTGTGTCCTTTTGAATTGTCCTTTAGGCCAATGTACACACTTGTTTGTGCTGTGTACCTGTGCAACATTAAACAGGGATATGGAGAGGCTGAGCCTTGTCCAGTCTAGTGGCATGTTTTACATTTTACCACGGTTGTATTGATAATCTGAGCTGGTTTTTTCTAAAACAATTGCATATACTTTTTTTACTTCTGCGAAGGCACACCTGCAGCTGACCATTTCAAAGTCTGCAGGACGTTGCTGTTAAATTAAAATGTATGCTGAGCTTTCTCTTCTCCTTTCTGTTTGTTTAGTCTATTTAGTTTATGTCCTTCATAAGAGCACTCAAGGTCCTGTTGTTCTGGGTTCATAGTGATGACCCACTGTTCAGGATTTTTATGGCATAGCTGGAAGAGCTCTCAGTCCAGTATTAATTCCACTGAAGTTTTATTATCTAGAGAATTATTTACTTTGTTAACCTTTTTTCTCTTATAAAATATAAAACTGCTTTATCGTGTGTCTTGGTTAGGTTTTTTTAAAGTGCGTCTTGGTTTGTTTATGTCTTCTAAGACAGTTGAGGATTTTTTTAACTTCAGAATTTATGAAGCTTAGGAAACTCTAAGTATGGTTTTACACTTGACTTAGGACTGATTAAAGATCGTGCTAAGCTGAAAGATTGTGTGAATTGAAAGAAACAAAGTTGAAATGCATCCTTTTGATAGCAATTGTCTTGTAAAACCTCTGTGTAAATTACAAGTCTAAATTTAGTGTGACTACGATTTTGAATGTCCTCAAGTTGATCCTACTCAAAACCACAGGCACTTTGTATGGAATTGTTCTTCAGTGCAATTAGATCATATGAGGTACATAGCATTACCTTAGTATGACTACCCTTGTTGCACAGACTCCAGAAACAGAGTTAATTTTTGAGTGCCTCTTTATATTGTGTATGTTTTCTATTTCTAGTACCTGAAGTCCATAGATCTCCTGATGTTCTTCTGGAGCACTCTGTGCCTTCTTCCTGCCTGGCTCCTTCTGACTCATTCATTTTATCAAGTGATAATGTGGCAACAGCTGTTCAAACAGCCAACAGCGTGACAAATCCAGCTGTTCTTGAAGAACAGGTAAACCCTCAATTTTTGAGCTTCAGTATGGAACTCAGGTATTAAATATATTAGCATTTATCTTTTCTGTGCACGTTTAGGTTGAAATGCCTTCTAAGGGCAAAAGCTCCTTGGATCTCTGTGATGAAGACTTTGAAGTAAAATAATTTAAAAATTATTTATAAGACCCACAACTGGGAGACACTGCACTGTACTTTGGTATGAACTGTAAGAGAGACAAGTGTGTTAGAGTTATTAAAAGATACAGGCATGCTGATAGTGCCAGTCATGCATGTAGGAAACAACACCAGGAAGGTTCTTTCAAAGCAGTTTGTTCCTGTTAAAGCTATAAAGATTATTGCTCTCCATATATGTTATACTTGTATGTTTTCTCGTGACTTTAGGATTAGAGAATTTACATTTAATCTTTACTTACTTATAATTAAATTTATTTTTATTTTAATCCCCCCCCCATTATTTTAAAGTTGTTTTTTTTTAATATTTTTTTTGTGTGTGATCTGACATTATCCTAGTTGTGCAATCTTAATCTCTCCTTGTGGCTGTACTACCGCTGAAAAATGATCTTTGTTTCTTTTTGGGGGGTAAAAGTGTTTTTAGTTTTTAACTAAACTATTAGATGAGTTTGGAAGGGAAAGAAAGTTTTGCCTGGAGATTAGCAGAGGAATGCTGGATTGCCGCAGATGAGAATTGAATAAATTTACCCTCTCAAGTGAATCTTCTGTTGCTGTTGATTGCAGTGACACCTATTTGAACAAGTTTATTGATTATAAACTTCCTTCTTTCAGGATGTGTGGTAGTACGTACTTGAATTAGAAAGTGGTTTTGCCTCATTGTGAACCAACCAGTACTTTGGGCTGGTTTGCAACCCTTCCTTTGTTTCTTATTCTTCAGGTAATCTCATCAAGTCTAGGTCTACTCATGGTGAAAACTGAATGTCACCATTAAGTCAGATTTCCGTTGTCTGAACATTTAAAAGCATTTCTTTAGAACTTATATAAAGAACTTGTACAAAATGCTTGTTTTGCTTAAACTGAGCCTTTTTTTTTCCTCTGAGGAGCATCTGTATGTTTACATTTTCAGAAAGACTGTGGCTAGTACAGCTCCAATCGTCCAGTCTTAGGAATGAATTAGTTGCTGTTTTGTGTTTGTTCCCAGCATAATATTCCAGGGAAAGCCTATAGAAAGCAAAGAGATGTGCCCAGATGCAAATGATATCAAAGAAATTTTCTTAGAAATCCAAAAGTGGTGGGGGTTTTTTCTTGAGAGGGAGGAGTGTTTGTTTTATTTTTTTGACTGATACCAGCCACAGTAATTTTCTATGTTGAAGGCTCTTCTTCTGCCTCTTTGACGGAGTTTGGATAAGTAAATTTCTATTATTGGCAGAACGACCAAGATATGCTTTCCTTTAGCCACCACAGGTCTTAGTCCCACCGTTTTCAATGTTGGCTAACAACAAGTAACCTGCATCCTCTCTTCTTTGAGCTTGGCCAGCAATTTTATCTTTTGTGTTCTCTGGAAAGAGCACTTGGGATACTAAGAATACTAAGATGTATTTTTTAAAACTAAAAATTACCTCTAGTTAGGTAATCTTACAGAAAGATAAGAAATACACTTTTTTTACTTCTGACTAAGTATTTGTGCAAATTCTGTTCTAGGCCATGCTTCAGTTTTTCCCTGTTCTGTTCAGCTACTGACACACCCATGGTTCCATAAAGTCTCTCTTTAGTGCAGGAAATAGTACAAACTAAAACATATATTAATAAGTTTTACTAAAGGGAGAAAAGGAGTTGAGAGCATATCCTTTAACTTTATTTTGGAGATCAGACTTTGCACTCAGGATTAAACAAGAAGGAAAATGGTGGGCATAAAACTGTAATAAAATATTCTTACACCTGTTTGGGGAGAATGTTAGGACGACTTCCTTTATATTTGCATCTGCTGGGCCTCTTGAGGTTTCACGTAAAAAAAAACTTCACCATTTTAGGTTCTATGCTCACAATTTTTGGCGATGCCAAACTCTAATCTTTAGTACTCAGAAATACAATTAGCACATCTGGCTTCTCTCTGCCAAGGAGAATTCAGAGCACAAACTGCAGTTTATTATGTGTTCCCATACAGTCAAGATCTCAGCTGTTTTTGTTTGTTACTTTCTTTGAATTCTTTGAGAGACAGTTATTTATTGAAAGGTCAATACATTATCTGAGTGTATGTTTGGGATAAAAGGTGTTAGGGGAGTGGATTAAATCAGATCAGTCAAATCTCTCTTTAATAAACACATTGAGATGTTTCTTTCACCACCCTTACCCAAATCTCAAGTGTGTTTGGCTTTCAAATTGTTGAAAAAGTGTCAGCTGAATTAATTTACCAGCTTTTTCCTTTGAAGTTCCTTGGCTGCAAACTAAACAAGTTTTGAAACCTCTGTTTCAGTTCTTGTGCTTCTACAGTTTACCGAAATAGCATTAACTAAATGTTGTAAACATATCCCAATTACTCTTATTTTGTTAATCTTTCCTCGAGATGTAAAAACTTTTATTTCCTTTCTGTGACTACTGTTTGCAGCCTGCATTGGGTGAAAGCACGGAGTGACTAATCCAAGGAGACTTTCTTTTCCTGTAATCCTGATGTATTGAGATTATTCACTTTTCTCCTGTGAATTAGATTCAAGCCAATATTCCAGTCACCTCTTCAAACGTAATTGAAGACAAGACTTTAGTTACATCAGCCACTGCTTTGATTGATGCTGAGACACAGAGAACAAATGAAGCGAAGAGCTGCCTTCAACAAGCTGTTGCAAACCTAGAAATCAAGCTTTGCACTGCTGAAGAAGAAAAATTAAAAATTAAAAAGGTATGAATAGTTTGGTTTTTTTTAGTTAGAACAGTTGGCATTTGTATGGGATTAAAATATGGTTGGAGCTGGCAGAGATTTGAAATTCATTGTTTTGGTAGAGATTAGCCAAGTTCCAGAGAAATTGACCCAATTTAGAATCATGTAATCATAGAATTATTAAGGTTGGAAAAGACCTCCAAGATCATCGAGTCACACCTTTAACCAAACCACCTTGTCAACTAGACCAGAGCACTGAGTGCCACGTCCACTCATTCCTTTACCAACTCCAGGGCTGGAGACTCCACCACCTCCCTGAGCAGCCCCTTCCAGTGCCTGACCACCCTTTCAGTGAAGAAATTCTTCCTCGCCTACAACCTGAACCTCTCCTGGTGCAGCTTGAGGCCATTTCCTCTTGTCCTGTCCTTTGTTCCCTGGGAGCAGAGCCCGACCCCCACCTGGCTGCAACCTCCTGTCAGGGAGTTGTAGAGAGTGAGAAGGTCTCCCTTGAGCCTCCTTTCCTCCAGGCTGAGCCCCCCAACTCCCTCAGATGCTCCTCACAGACTTGTGCTCCAGACCCTTCCCCCGCTCCGTTGCCCTTTCCTTGACACGCTCCAGAGACTTTCTTTTTTTTCATATCTGGTGTCTATTTTAGGCTAAATTTTTCTGAAGTTTCATGATTTTCTTTTTTTTTTTTTTTCCTTGGGGGGTAAAAAAGTAATAATTAAAAAAAAAAGGACAAGTTTTCTTAGCGTGGAGCCATGTGGTTTTGTTTTGATTTTTTTTTTTTTTCTTCTGGGAGCTCTGGTAACTAAATTCTTCCTATTCCTTCCAACCTGAATATTATAAGAGCACCAATCAGTGTTATGTCTGACACATCTGAGTTGGCAAAAGGTCACTGAGGCATGGGAGGGTGAGTTTGGTTTCTGCCATTCTTAATATTGTTTCTTAATAGCTCTCAAGGTGTGCTGGGGAAGGAGGAAACAGCTTGTTGGAAAAAACAATTACATTGAGGAATCAGAGCCAAAGATGAGGAGGTCTGCAGTGGGCTGGTTTTGCTAGGAATTAAGTGTATAGAGGACAGCTGGGAGGGAAGGATGAATACAGACTGTAAGAGGAGATAGGTTGAGAGCTAAACTCTGAACTGAAGTGGCATTCCATAATCTGTTTCTGTCTCTACAGTGGAATCAAAGACTTATAATCTCTTGAACTGTTTTTACGATTCTGTCCCAAAGCAGGGCTGAACTAAGCAGACCTGCTCTTTGTGTCCTCCTTATGACCCTCTCAGTTGTGCCTTTGTTTGAATAGCTGTGCCGTGACCCGGCAGGTCGTTTGTTTCTATACTGGCTTCCTGCACGGCTTCAAGAAGTTGTTCTGGAGCAACTGAAAGGGTGCCAACAACTTATATATAACAGGACTGAGTTCAGTAGGAACAACGGCTGCATTAAGGAAAAATAAAAATCTCTAGCTCTTTGTACAGTGAACGATTTTGAAGTTTATTGTCGGTACTGTTATTCACCTTCCTCTCTATTGGTTCATCTTGGGCAGGCTTCCAGATTGGCTCTCTGCAAGATCCCAGAATATTTTAATATTTTATTAATTTTGGAGATGCAGATAGAGATCGTTGTATCTGTGTATGTCATAGGATTTCTGCCTTTTTACTAACAGCACGTTTAATACGCTGTTTTTCAAGTGTGGAAAGACAGAGCAAGATATTAAAAATGTGGAAATAATTGGACTAGAGTAGAATAGTTGCAGTTGGAAGGGAATTATATCAACAGGTCCAGCTGCCTGAACCCTTCAGGGCTCAGCAAAAGTTATTAAGGGCGTTGTCCAAATGCCTCTGAAACATTGACAGGCCTGGGGCATTGACCACATCTCTGGAAGGCTGTTCCAGTGCTTGGCCACTTTTTTGGTAAAGAAATGCTTCACAGTGATCAGTCTAAAACTTCCCTGATGCTGCTTTGAGCCATTCCCATACATCCTGTCGCTGGATACCAGGGAGAAGAGATCAGCACCTCCCTCTCCACTTCCTCTCCTCAGGAGGCTGTGGAGAGCGAGGAGGACACCCCTTAATCTCCTTCTCTCCCAGTCAATCCCAGTGACCTTGGCTGGTTCACACAGGACATTCCTCATACATGCCTTGGCTTTTAAATACCTTCTACTTCTTTAGAATATTGTCTCAATCTAAAAACTGCAATCAGAGTTTTCTTGCACAACCCTTTATCTCTGTGTAAATTATGATATAAAATGTCATAGCGCTTCAGAAATTAAATTAGTTGGAATTATTTACTGAATCTGTATTTTCACATTCCTCAAATGTTTATAATTTCTTGTATTTTATTTTGTAAACTTTATAGGAATTAGAATATTTGCTGGAAAAACATAGTGTTTTAGAAATGGATTTCCTGAAGGAAAAAAAAGAAAAAGTACCACATCAAGATCATTACAAGACACTCCAGGTAATTTCCTTCTTGTAGTATCCTACTTTTTTTTTCAGAGGGGTTTTGTATAGAGTATGTTTATGTCAAACAAATATTTTTTTAAGTATCTATAGGTCTTCTCCAAAGCCCTTTGAATTTAAAGAATTTCTAAGGTTTTTAGATCAGAGCCTGATTCCTGACATTACTGGGAATACAGGTTTAATACCCCACTTGCCTAAGTACATTATTGTAACTGGGATCACTCATCCTTCGTATGATATATTTCATAAAATGGGTGAAAAGAAAAACACTTTGTATGATGAATGTTTTAACAGCATGACTTAGCATGTTCTGAAGTAGCCAATTATTTGTGATGTGTCACCTAACCTGAATATGGACCAGTTTGTGTTGCAAAATAAAAACCTGTAAAGTGTAATTAGATGCTAGACGATATAATTAAAATTGCTTCCATTGTTAAAGTTAACATCCTTCATTAAATACCTGTGTGAAGTCTCACAAACAAGACAGATTTTCCATTGAAGTTTTCAGTCATCTCCCAGTGTTATAGCAGGGCAAAAAAAATTTCAACATTTCAGAAGTTTCTGTTGGTAATTCAGCTTCACTTAATTTTTTTTTTTCTGCTGTAGCTGTTTTTTAATAGCTACTACATTGTTTCCTGTTTCTACTTTTGGCTTGCTCTACTAATTTGTATTGAATTCCTAGTGGCAGTACATCATAGAATTTACAGTAATATAATCCTGTAGTACTGATTTTTCATTTTGCATGTGTAACATCTTACAGAAAGAAATGTTTGCTTAGCTATGATATAAAATTAAGGTTTGCTTAAAAACCTCCTGATTTTGCTTGAAAACCTGCTGATACTGGCTAACGTTTCTGATCATTATGAACTAGTGATGATCTAATCCATGAATTAGTGGATTTGATGTTTTAATACTTTTACTATGGTCTTCAAGCAGAAGTACTGAGGTTTACAAGTATCTGAGGTTGTTACTGAGGTTACTTTTACTATGGTCTTCAAGCAGAAGTACTTAAATAGTGGAAATGTTACTGAGGCTTACAAGTATCAGTCTGTCATAACTCTTTGAGTCAGGTACTACAGTTTTCAAAAACAGCAGTAAAAGAGTCATAACCTTTAACTTACGCTGTAGAAATGCTCATGTGCTTCCTCTTGCTGTCTTCTGGACACAGACAGAATCAAATCAGAGCAGCAAAGTTAGTCATGCTTCTGAGAGTGGACTGTTAAAATTCCTTTCATGAGACCTGAATATTGGGTGTCTTCTTTTAGTACAGCTTGAAGTTTCTTTTGTCTGACTCCTTTGGCTCCTGCAACACGAGGGTCAGCACCTGTGGCCACACACTGAGCAGATCTGGCAGCTCCCTAGTACAGGTGTCTGTCTTGCTGGCTTTCCCTTTCCCAGTAGAAACAGCTGGATATTAGTGCTGTTGACTTGAAAAGCTTAAAAGCAGACTGCAGTGGTGTCTCTGGCATGGCTTTGGGAACTCTCAGGATAAGGTTTCCAACAGGACTGATTCTGGCGTCCAAAGCTGTAGGTGTGCATTGACTTAATTCCTTTTAAATGAAATTGCTGTGTTAATATTTGAGTGTGGTATAACAAAACAAATGCTTCAGGAGATGGTTCTAACTGACTTTTACATGAACATGCATTATTTCATTCACCTTTATATTTACTAATTAACTGACTTCCAGCATTTGTGACAAAGGGAATTCTCAAAAGCTGCTTTGGAGGTAATAGAGCCAGTCAGTTAATTGCATTTTTAATGAGGTGATATTTAGATAAGACTCTTTCCTTTTTTGTGAATTCATTATGCTTAGTTCTGAGAGAAGATTTCGTTAATCTTTTTCAACTAAGCCAGTAATTGTTTTTCATCTTTTCCTACTGATTTCTGCCTAAGTCAAGGATGACAAATGTGTTTTCAGGGTTTTGTTGTCACAAAATTACTTCAATAAAATATGCTTTCGGGTTTTTTTTTGATATGGAGTCATAGAATGACTTGGCTTGAGTTGGAAGAATTGTAACTAATAGTGATAATTACTGTTCCTAATCATGGGAGGCAGAATCCAAATCTTTGGTATAGTGTTAGCATTTAACCAATGGATGACGATGGTGTATTGCCACATTTGTACTTGTGTAAAACCGAAAAGTAAAAAGTTCCGTGTTTCATCTAAATAGAATTAGCTTTTAAAAAATCAGGATTGAACAGACCATGTAGTATTTTCACATTCTGCATGTTGTTTCCATATGTTACTACAACAACCAGAGACAGTAAAGGGGCAGCAGTGGGTTCATAAATAGAATAAACAAATTGGTATTAAATAGTATTATAGAGTTATTTGGATATTTAATGCAATGGTCTCTTTGAGATCTTGAATTCATATAGGCTAGTAAAATTGGAGTTATGATTCCCACATTCCTGATTCAGTGTTTGTAGTATTTAAGAGGCAAAATAACCTACTGTATTTCTAACTTCTTAGCTTGCGAATTGGAGCTGAGTTAAAATTGCTGTGGGAAGTGTAATTTTAGGGTTTTTGACTTGTGTGCGGTGTTGTAACCATAAAGTTGCCATGTTAGCCTTATAATTCTGTGCTTGTTTTAGACAGGAAAGAAGCAGGTGCAAATGTATGTCTGACCTTTATATTTTCTTGTTGGTATGTCAGTCCCTTTTGTGATCTCATAGTCATATATAAATGTTCATCCCAACTTTTAACACCAGCTCCTCTAGTTGTGAGGTGCTGCATATTTTCAAGGCATTTACTGCTAGTAGGTAATAAATGTTTTTGACTATAATGCAGAATTACTGGTCATTTTAATCCCATAAGTCTAAAATTTTGCTGTAACCACATTACAATATGTTGTAGAAATGATCAAAGGCTACATTTTAAAACTACCAAACCCCAATTTTTACTACAGTGCAAACCCATCAATAGTGAAATGAACATTCCTGTTTAGTAGGTGATGTTCTCTTATTTGCAAAACAGTGAGGGAACACTTGATTTGAGAAGGGAAGATAGTGACTGGGTTCTAATGCTCTGAGTGGGAACTTGATTGTTTGGACAGATTGTTAAGCTGATAAGACTTCCCATGTTTGGTCCATCTGCAGACAACTGGTTTTGATGATTCACTAAGAACTGGATCATACTTTTCCTCTGCTGTTTCTCTGATTTACCACACAGTCACATTTGAAGAAATACTGCATTGCTGCTGGAAAATTCTAGTTGTGGTTATACACATTTTTTCCCATCATCATGCCTTTCTGGAAGTTAAGCAGGCTGTTTTTTTAAAGAGCAGTGTAGTTGATGTGGTGTGATCCTTCTTTTTGAAATGAACTCTCTTTTTTTTTTTTTCTTTAGGCAACTGACTTCTAACTTAACATATCTATAGTTGTTTTAAAAACACCAAAAATGTTTTCTTTTGGAAACCTTTGTTTCTGTTCTGCCATTTTTTTACGGAAAAATCTTTTAAATTTTTATTGAAAAAAGGAACTTTAATGTGCTTATTATATTTAGCACTGTTATTGTAGAGTTGTGATTTGAAATGAATTAGGTTAGTACTGTAATTTCACTTTAAATAACATTTTTGGGTGTAGAAAAGCAGGTCAGATAGGCTCCTTTTTTAAGTGGTGTTTTAGAAAGGTAGGAGAGGAAGCTTATACTGAAGAAAACATTGACAGATCAGCACATAGTGATCCAAAGAAACTTCACTAGGTCATGCAGTAACACACAGCTGGGATTGAAGGGAATGATAACTTAAATAAAATCATTGCTGGTGTTAGGTGTTATTACATTTTTTTATTTATGTAACTGTTGATATTTGGGGAACTTTTCATTTGAGTAGCTGTACAAATGTCACATTTAAATTGTACAGCTTCAAATTATGAGGAAAAGACTTAAAGTGCAGTTACATAAAGACAGGAAAGGTAAACCTGAGATTTTGGGCTTGTTTCTTCCCTCTTAATTTGGAGGGAATTTATTTTTACTCTGATTAATATTGCATGTTACTTTGGGGGTTTTTTTTAATATATTGGACCCATATATCACACAAATTCATATAAACCTGGAGGCATACTTGGGTGTGTCTGCCTCCCTGTTTTTGAAGATGGTGCTTCCACACCCTTTTTATCTTAGACTTTAGTGAGGAGGTTCTTGTTCACCTATGCAGGCCTCCTGCTTGACTTCCTGCTTGTCACAATGAACCATTCTTGAGGTTGGACGAGAGGATGCCTGAGTAGGAACCAGCTCCTTTGGAGCCTTCTTTCTAGGACTGTGTCCCATGTCCCAAGCATCCCACAAAGAGACTACTTCTTTCCTGAAGTCCAGCATTGTGATCCTGCTTTTTGCCTCGTTCCTCCCGCTCTCCTGACCTCCACCATCTCGTGGTCATTGCAGCCAAGGCGGGCTGCCATCGATCTTCACATTCCCGGACAGTCCTTCCGTGTTTCTAAGGATCAGGTCCAGTGGAGTGCCTTGGAGATCACTGTGTTAGGAAGTTGTTATCAGTGTGCTCCAGGAATCTCCTGGTTCGCTGTGTTGTCCCTTCAGCAAATGCTGGGGTTGACAGCGTTCCTCCTGAGGACGAGGACCTGTGAATGTGAGGCTCGTTCCTGACCCTGAAGTTCTTCCCTGATCCCATGCCCCCAAAACAGAGCTCCAGGCATTCCAGCCACCCTCTCACATAAGAGGCAACACCCTGTCATCGCCTTCCTGGTCTTTCCTTCCAGAAGAGTGCATTTATGGTTCTGGAAAAGGTGTTCTGCAGGAGATTGGAAACAGGTCTTGGAGGTAGGTAGTTTTTATGGCTGGAGTACTAGAAAATGTATGTTTTCTTACAAAACTAATATATGACTTACATCCTGTTAAACACCATCTTCTAAGAAAATATTTAGGTTGGTTTTAGGTGCAGACATAGAGGAGACAGAATGCTAATAACAAAAAATAGGTGTGAAAAAAAAGTTTATGTACTGTACCTGCAAACAAATTTATAAATGAGATTCCAGGAAATTTCATGGGTCAAAGCAGGGTTTAAAATTATGGAACGCAGAAAAACGGGGAATTTCAGGAAAGACACTTTAACAGATAGCAGTGCATCTTTTTGCTGAACTGGGACAGGTATTTATGGACATGGCAACAATCCCTTGCCCACCTCTTTTTCAAGTGAGTGCCAGATACCTCACGTTTATTTATTCACCTTTATTTTTTTTAATATTACTCTATGTACTCTTCTTTCAGACACTCATTTTTATTCAAAGTCTTTATTTATTAATAATTTCAGAGCTGTTTATCTTTTGGCTTGTTTTTTCCCCCCCAGTTTTGATGTCTTCTTTCCTCGAAATTATTTTTCCAAATATGAGGAAAAATAACTTTTTATTTCTTTTAGGAAAAGATTCTGCTCTCTTGCATTTATGTTTTCCTCTTGAACTCCAATTCTTCTATTAATTACTTTGTTGTTTTGTTTCAGATTCATTAATTAGAAGATTGTTTATAAGACTAAGCATAGTGACTTTGTTTTTAAAATATTAGATTTTAAAATTTAAAAAAAAGTGTTCAGATATACCTCTCTTATGCTGTTGTGCTGTTACTTAACAGTTTTGAGATCCCTGACTTGCCGTATAATCTAGTTTTCAGTTACAGTCATGAAGTGTGCCTAGCTTTATACTTTTACACTTATGTGCCTCCTTTTGCTCCCTGATTTTAAAGATATTCAAGAAATTGGGCTTAAAAAATTTTCATTTTACTGGTGTGCAAGTAGTATAAGTAAAACATTTTTTTTGGAACCAAGTTTTATGTCGTGACTGCTTTCTGCCCGTCCTGACCTGTTTTATGCCGGAGTATCCTTGGTTTATTTGAGTGCATTTGCTAATTTATGTTTAGTGTGTCACAAGTCTGTAACAACTGCTGCCCATCTCCATTTGCACATTCACAGCAAGTGTGTTCAGGATGATTAATCTTTTTCTTTTTTTTCCTATTAAATATGGAAATTCTAATTAAGACAGTCGTGAAATGTCCAGATTTATGTGTAATGCTGATCAGTCGGAGTTCTTTACGAAAAAGCTTGTCTCAGCAAGATCTGGCTTTTGTAGGAATAGTGTCTTATTGGATTTTTGAGGGGATAATGAAAATGTGCAAAATGTACTCAAAATTCAGAAACCTGTGTAGAGTAAAACTTGGATAATGGTACTCTTAAGACAATGCTTGTCGGCCAAATACCTGTTACTTGGTATAAACTTTCTTAGAAAATGTCAGGAGCAGTTCCAAAGCAACTTCACGTCCCTGGATCCACTCAAGTCCTGTTTGTGTTCAATGTAAGGCAGCTGAGACATTGTAATTATTGTGAGTACTTGACCACTGCTTACTATGTAAATAGCAAATCTTTCCCAATATCAGTCAAAATTAGGTAATACCCTTAACAGCATTTTTGTATCCAATATTTATATACTTGCAAGAAGATGCACAGCAAATACTTGGTTGATAGTTTGGGAGAATTTTGAAGAATTGTCTCTTCATTACCCTTTAACCGTTAAATCATCTGATTTGGTTCATAGTTCATTAATAAAATATGAATGGCTGCAGAATGCAGCTAACTGCATTGCTGAACATTTTATTGCCTAATTAACTTGTTACACCTTTGAATTCTTCAATCTGTATTAAATTTGGTGTTGAAACAGTAATCAGTTGAAATGTATAATTTACCAATTATTAAGCAAATTTATTTGTATAAATGTATTCTAATCTAACTAATTCACACACTGGAAGTTACTACACGACCAGGAAACTCTTGTGACTTACATATCAAAGTTAAATTTATTCATGCCTTCTCAGTTAGCTTGGAAACTTCCTTATTAATTATGTCCTTATTAATTTTAGGCTCTTTTTACTTGAGCAAACTGCCCAAATGTTAATATATAGGCAAAATGTCAACAACTAACTAGTATTTTAAACTACTGCAAAGATATCTAACAGGTCACTCCTATATGGCTCCTGATATTGAGAAGGCAGCTCCAGTGGTAAAGTATTAGTTATTGCAGTGAGCACAATAGAATATAAATGTATCATCAAGGTTTTAAAACTACCATCTGATTATGAGAAGCTTTAAAAGAATAATAAAATAATGTTTGGGAAATGATACAGACTTATACAGAATGTATAAGTCAGTTCTAATCATATATCAACGTAACTGAACTGCTGTTCCTTTTTTTCTTTCCCTCCAAATAAAAATGCATGTTTATAAGGTCAAAGCAGTTTTCTGGTGTATATTATTACTCTGATTATTTTTGGTTTTGTTTGCAGATAGCCATAGTGACACAAATTATTTTTAGTTACTTTACTGTCGCTGCTCTTAAATTAATAAATAAACAAGATTTTGCTGTTTTATAAGTTTTTTCCTCATTAAAGGCTTAAAGGGTCCAGAACAGTATGTGACATACGAAATAATCATGTACTTAAACTAATGAGAACTTTTTTACTATTCTTGGCTAAAGTTTTATCACTGATATTAATGAAAACTAGAACATGTGTTCTTAAACCTGAAGGATATTGAGATAAAATAGGCTTTCCTTGTTCCTTAAAAATAAACCTATTATTCAAATGTATTTCTAAACAGATACAATATTTTGGGTTTGGATGCACATTAAAAATGTAAGCATTCTCAGGCTTAAATTCTGTTGGCCATCATTTAGGATGGTCAACATTAATTTCCAGAAATAAATATCATAATGAAATTACGTAAAATGGAAGTCTGAGTAATGCTTAAAAATAATCTAAGATACTGCAATAAAGGACTGAGAGGAGTTTTGAATTTTTTAATGTATTATCATTTTTTTATTATTTTAACAATAATTTCTGCTATTAAGTGTGCACTTAATGTTCTTCATTTCTACACAGGGAGAACAATCCAAGTTTCTGTGCTGCATTTTCAAAGGCCTGAGTTTGTAGTCTGACTTTTGAGATAAGTAAGAAGTGAGTGTGTCATTGAAAAGCGAATTCCCATTGATCTGATAGGTAGAAAATTTGAAATAAGCCTTGGTTACTTCAGGCAAGCTCAGAAGGAAAAATTTGTTTGTGTTCATAAGCAGCATGCAATGTAAAACATTCTGAATCTCCCTTACATTCAAACTGTAAACTGAAAAAGTACTTCTTGTGATTCAAGAGCCTTCTTGTTAGTGATAAGGAGATATCCATTTCCGTCTTTCTGAGCTAAATCATAATTTCAGACAGTGTTTGATGCCTGCTTTTGTTGCACTGTTTGGTGAAATATTGGGTTTAAAAAATCAAATAAAGCAAGCACAACCCTGAAAAGAGGTCACTAGAGAGGACAATTCCTGGCTTTCATGTGGAGTGTGATCATATCTCTGCCCCTTGGGAGTTCCCTTACCTGCACAGAACCCCCCGGTGACCAGTCAGAAAGCAGCTGCATTTCAGCTGGAATAGTGAGAAGTTCCTTAAGTGACTGGGACTTGGACTCATTGCTTATAAAGATGCATTTTAGCTCTGTGTCATTTTAACACATCCACTGTTATTGTTTTAAGATGCTTTAAGCTGGTTCTACATATCCTGTACTGTTATTTACTATAAATATGGTGACAGTTGTTAACTGAGGAAAGTTGTTCAGGGCTTTAGGGTATTCAGCCAAAAATGCAGTGGACATATCACATGCAGGGTGAAAGAGGATACTGTAGCTAACAAAGACTACAGGAATAGTCTGAAGAAATCTCATATTTCCCATAATATTTTCATTAGAGAGTTCTCACATGGATAAGGGGCTAGTGGAACTTGCCCTCCTTCTTGCATCGTTTGTCTGTCGTTACTTGCACATTCTTTGAGAACTGATTATTTATTAAATAAAAATAGCAGCTCTTTGAAGTATGTTGCAATTCCTGTGACAGTATCTTACCAACTTTCAACATGGTCCTGTTCTGTCACCACCAATTAAATTATCATATACCAATCACTGCCATAGCTGATGAATCTTCCATTGCACAACAGAAACCCGGTAGTATTTTTTAAGGAAGAATCAATTTTTTGTTTGGGTCCTTTTTTGATATTTTGTCTTTTTAATTGCTGCTGCACTACCTTACATTTTTAAATGTGACCTCCAGTCCTTCAAACACCTTTACATATGCTTGATAAATCTGCATATATCCAGTTGAGGAAGGCTATATTCCAACAGGATTTGCTTTTCCTTTTTGAAAAGACTTTTAGCCAAGAGCCTTACTGTAAGCGATGTTTGTGCCCCTCTGAAGAGGGGAGCTGCTCAGAACAAGAACGTGCCTTAATCATGATTTTTCTCATCTGGATTAGCCAATTTGTGGGAGGTCTGACGTAGTGTAAAATATCCAGAAGTTTCAAACCAAGTTAAAATACAGCTAAAGCTTTCTGTCAGATTCAGTCTTAATGCTGCAGCCTTTTAAGATGTATTTACATTTTAATTTCTCACATACAACAAAGACAGACTGAGTTTGTTTCTGTGTCCTTGCCAGCTGGCTTGGCTGAAAAGCAACCGAGGGACTCTCGAAAGGGGCGGTGTTTGTAAGGTCTTGGTTTGTGGAGTTAGAGGGAATAATATTTGTGTCCAGATTAGAACCCCTCTGCTTCTGCCTTGCACTCTTTCAGCAACAAGAGGGTTCTTACTGGGGGGCAAGGTTTTTTTCTGCTGTGGGATATTTGGTGGGATTTTTTGGTTTGGGGGTTTTTTTTGGCAAGGGGAGGTTGGCTATTTTTTGGT
>VXAY01005793.1:942735-990660 GCA_013399855.1 Oxyruncus cristatus | reverse complement strand
CTTCTTCATGAAAGATATCAAAAATGAGATAAATAATTTGTATTTACTCTCCTAATTAAAATTGTTACGTCGGTTGCTTATGTTGTATATAATCTTCTCCATGTTTTTGTACAGGAAAAGCATAAGCAGGAATTAGAAGACATGAGAAAAGCTGGGCATGAAGCCTTGAGTATTATTGTTGAAGAATTCAAGGTAAATGATTTGCCAAGCTAACACAATTTTCAAATAATGTTATTGTAATAATACATATGAGTGCCTGCAGTACATACTTATTAGTATACTCTGCTTATTCTGAATGCTAAACCTTTTTCACTTTGAGACTGTCTTTTCTGTTTCAATTTAGACTGTTTGGTCTGAAATTTTGCATGACATGTTTTCTCAGCCTGCACTTTGGAAAACTTCAGCTAAATTTGGTTAACCATTTTCAGTAAGGAAACTTAAAACCAGAACAAACCAAAAATGCTGTCAGTTGGGGTGAACTTTGGTTTGGATTGCTTATCACGAATCCACATGTTGGATCTCTTCAGTCTCAAGAGCTGCACTTCCAGGAAAGCAGCATCCCAGAGCAATTCAGCAGGTTTTTATCTCTGCAGCACTAAGAGAAGGAGTTGTGGATTAAATAAGGCTGAATGTGTGATCCTTTCCTGTTGTTTCTAGTTCCTGTCAGCTAGTGAGATAAATGAAATGAACTGGGTGTTACCATGGATAAATCTGTGTCTTTTGTTCTGTTATGGAAACTATCTAGTAAGAATTCCACAAATATGTGTCCATCAATGCAATGCAACTTGTATTAATTTCATCTAAAGGGAATCTATCCAGAAAAAGGCTTTTAAAGTTTTCATTCCTGAGAAAACTTAAGCATGGCCACTGGTGATGTCCCACTTCTCCATATCTCCCGCATTTCACTTCTTTAAGAGCATTATTGTGTTTCTTTTGCCTTGCTTTTTGAGAACCATTTTGCAATAGATGTTCTCAAAGGGAAATTTTCTTTGGACTGTGCTACTTTGTATGGGCCACTGAACGTCTTCAATATCAGCATTTTTCATATCTGTTTTGTGCCAGATGTTTCTTTGTGAACTTAAATTTTGAAAAAGCCTGTGAGCTATTGGTAATTGCTTTACTTACGTTTCCTCCTTCTTTTTTTTTTCTGAAAATACAAAATATTGTGAAATGCAACAATTTTATAGTATTGAATGAAAGTTTTGAATGTTTTCTAGGTACAGTTTTCCACCATTTTGATGCCTTTGTGTGAGCTACAGAAGAGTTTTGCATGGGTGATATTGGCACTTTTAAGGAATAATTTCTTCATGTGTAGTTAGGTAAAGGAGTATTTTTATATGCCATATAGATTTTTGAAAACTATTTTGCCTGTCAGCAGCAGCTGGGAAGATCTGATACTCCAAGTAAGGAGTCCTACATGTAGTATTTGTTTAAGAATATAAAGTTAATCTGATTAGTCCTTTCAGAGAAATACAGAATTGTGAGATTCATTGACTCTTAATTTACTCATGATTAGCCATACTTAATTTTGTGCCGAAATATGTCTTCTTTAGGATTTAAGGCTGTGTTACACTAATACATATAATTTATAAGCAGAAGTGATTTCCATTTTCAGTAGATTTTGTAAGTACTACTTAATTATTCCCAAAATTACCTTGAGTGTAGAAATTCACCTAAGCAAGCCCACTGAATTGTTTAAAAGGTATGGGAAGGAACATCTTGCCTATGAGGAACACAGTCTTATTGTGCATTCCTTGGGGTTTAGTAAAATGAACTGATGCAGATTATTCCAATCAAGGGATTGCTCAGGCCCAAATTAGGTTCTGCTGCAGTCATGACTGTTGGAATTCTCACTAATCCTCTTTGATACCAGTCAATTTTAATTTTGTAATGCTGCTCCAAGCAGAGTTGACTGAATGTAATGCCCAGCATTGGTTGTTTAAGGGTAGCTGTGTAAAAACACGAACTGCTCATCATTAGCCCCAGAAAATAATCCCCAGAATCCTTTAAACTCCAAATCCTCTAACTTAGGTATTGAAACTTTGACTTGAACAACAGTGGAAAAAAGTTGACTGACTCGCCTTTTCTGTATTCCTGGCATAGACAAGTGTTCCTGCTGGTAGATTTGTGGAAGTGCCTTTACTTCGGTGTACAAAGGAAAAGAGGGTTGTTATTTTTTCACTTCTGTGTACAAGGCTGCCAAGTTAGTAACCACAAACTCACAGTTTTCTTCCGTTCAGAGCTGGTTGCACTCCTTACAGGCATACACATCTTTCTGTGCTTGAAAATGGGTTACACTTTCTGATATTCTCTTCCTTGTATTTTGGGCAGTGATTTGTTGTAAAAGGAACAGGATTTCTCCACACAGACCTTTCACTAGTATAGTATCCCCAGGTGGATCAGACACTCACATTTGAGGCCAAATGCTCTCAATTCCCACCCTTGCATAGGTCCTTCTTAACATGGCAGCAGTGTTGAAAATGCAGCTTACACAAGCAGTCAAATATTGAATGATCTTGTTTCAAGGACCTCGATATACCAAAGCCCTTAGAATTATTGCAGTTGTCTTTGGAATATTCATTTGCTCAGTGTTGGGAAATGCACTAACAGAGACCATGGGATGTTTTGTAGCACAAACCCTCAAAAGCCTTGGCTGTTGTTAAACATCTCACATTCTTATCTTCCTTTCAACAAATAAACCATTTGACAACACAGTCACAAAATTTGTATTAAAACCACAGAAAAACAATTGAAATTAACTCAGTGTTTTGTGTAGGCCAAGTTTCCACTTTTCATGTTTACCTAATTTTGTTTCATTTCTGCCCTTCATGTCATTATTTTTTTAAACTTTTATCCCTGGTAATTAACCACAGTAAAGAGAAGTAAATGTAGATCTTGGAAATTATGCTTGTGGGATCACGTCACATTTTAAGATATTTACCACAAGCAACATAAGAATTTCTTCTGTGCTTGTTTAGTCAGGCTTTTGTTCTGAAATTGTTGTAGTTCTGGAAATAGACGAGTTAAGAGTTTTTATCTGTTTTGCTTATATTTCTCACCATAGAAAATATCCTCAAATGTAATCTTTAAAGAATATGAGGTTACAGGGAGGTGTATTTATTAAATGATTTTTATTTCCATAGGTTATTTTAGGCAATTATTAGTCTTCTAAAAGACTGCTTGCATGAATCAGATGTGTGTTTCCTTTTATAGAAATTAACTTCAAGATGCAAAGTTCCTTCCAGCCCTTGCTGCACTAAGAGTTTTGTCTGTCAGTTTTCAGTGTTAGGTGGTGGGTTTTTTTCAGATTTCCGGATTTGCGAAGTATGGAATATGTGGGGGCAATCAGATTGTCTTTCAAAAATATTTGTGTCAATAATAGACCTCTGAACTGAAAGGTTACCCTCTAATAAACAAAGGAAATTTAAAAAGATTTCATTACAAAAGAAGTTAATCTGGAATCAGGATATCTTTTTATAGACATAGTTTATCCTTAGTGAGGGAAAGCTCTGAAATGTGGCCAGTTCTCTTTAAAACATCAGCTTAGCTTATTAAGTTTCCAAGTTGACATCCTGGCTCAGAAAGTACTGACACATGAATAAAAGGATAAATTCAAAAGTTGTTGTAAGGGCTTGTATTTCACTTCCAACTTCTAAGCTTGTTCATGTGCAAGTCACACTAGAATTCAAGTGAGCCTTGAATATAAAACAACATTGGTTTTTGTCATGAAGAGCTGATGGCTGGATAAGGAGAGATTCCTTGTGATTTTTACAGTGTGGGAATACTCGTGTACATCAGTGATGTATTATGAAAGTCCCTCTACAGAACTCAGATAAAAGCGACATGCAGTCAAGTCTCAATCTTCTGAAGATCTGGCTATCAAAAGTATTTTTTTATAGATTGAAACATCTTTATATTTTCAAAGTAGTTATAAAAATTGCAAGAAATCTCTCCCTCCCCTTTTAGTAAGGATGACTTTAATATGTGTTTCTGACTACACAACAATAAATACAGTGTTAAATAGTATAATAATAGAAAGGTTTGATTAAGAGTGAGTTTGCCATTTGTTTCTGTCAGGAGTCTGTGAGAACAGTGTTTTGTGGTAAACAAATCCTTTACACTCACAGTAAAACTGAACTGTGTAGATAAAACCATCATAGTATTCAAAGTGTAAGTTGTTGATGCTTACTGGGATGCCACAGGCAGTTAAAAATGAAGCTGAGATTTTCATACCACTTTGCAAAAAACACATTTCCCGTTTCCTGTATTTTACCCCTTTTAGTCTATAGGACCTAAATGGACGTGTTTCATTTTCACTTGAAGGGAGTCTCACCTGGAAATAGCCCAATGATGAAAACGTGCAATGTCTTGGGATGAAGTGGATGAGTTGAATTCTGTCAAAAAAGACACTTTCAAGAATCTTTTAAATAGTTTTATTTATGTAATCTGTGTCCTAGCTCATAGCTGAATTATAACACAACATTTTTTATTGAGTTAATGTATATTTTCTATAGGTCAAGAAAGAATTCCAGTTGTGTCCTCTGCTCTGTTTTCTCATTCAACAACCAGTTAACTGCATTTCACCCTTAAATAAAGTAGAAGAAAGTAATTACCAGTGAAGACATGTTGCTGAATTAGATGAACCATTATCTAATGCTATGAAGCATAAAAATTCTTATATACTATTGCTGAAATTAATGCTGACATTTAAAATAGTTTGTATGTTTGAAGCAGTATGGTAACTTCCCGTTAGTAATTTTATTTTTAAAATAAGACAGCTTGTTCTGGTCACCCTGACTCATCAGTTTTGAAGTAAAGATGATATTGGATGTACTGGCTTGTATTTAGTTATTTAAGCAACTTAATGATGCTTGAGCAGGATATTCTTTTGGATTGACTAAGGGTTTTGATGCAGTGCTTTTAAAAAGCATTCTAGAACATAATCCAGCAGCATGTACATCACAGTGCTGATTGCATGCACTGATGTTGCATGTGGGTTTTTCAAACAATGCTGTGCATCTGGGAAGCCTGTGTTTTGCATGGGTCAGAGTTTCTTTTATACTGTTTTTCAGAACAGATAAGAGGGTGTAATAAAATCTGCTTTGGTTTTCTACTGGACTTTTTTTTCCTCACTAGCTTTTTTCTCCAATAAAAAGAGGGAATTGAAAGAAAGAGGTTTGGTGATTTGTTGCTCTTAGGGAATTTGGGAAGAATTGGGGGTAACAGTCTGTATTTTGGCTATTTAATTCAAGAAGGATTCTCATAAATTGTAGCTTCTGGCCACACAACAAACTCTGGGTAAGTAGCTGTGGTTTCAATTGCCAGTAGAATGAAGACAGTATGCACTAGGGCTGTGCAAATAGAGTTGTATTAAAAATGGGCTGGAGGGTCTGTGCCATGGTTTTAGCAAAACCACAGTCATTGCACTTCTGCCTTTTCAAATATGAGGACAAATTTTGGAGATAATCTAGTACCCGATACATAACACAGCCTGTAGAAATATGGGATAAATTTCTGTGATCAGTTGTGTTTTCTGATATTTAAACTTTTCATCTCATATTGGGCACGGTACAATGTTTTAGTCCCCAGTCTGTAAGCAGGGATGCAGTTCTCCAGTATTCCCACTGTGCGGGTAGTGTGCTGTCAGTTACATTCCAGGACTGCTCCATTCTCTGCCCATTGCTAAAGCATGTAACTAAAAGATGTTTGTTCCCTTGAAGATGCCCAAAGGTGATTATGGATCTTGCTATGATGGCTGGATCTAGTTTCAATTCAGAGTCTTCTAAAATTATTCTAAGGTATGAAACTTAAAGCTAAAGTTAGTTCTTTAAATGAGCTCAGACGGGTTCAGACTAATTTACTTAGTTTACTTGGTTTAATTTAAAAATATTCTCTACTGTCATTTAAATGTGGGAAGGTTTTTATAACAGTTTGAGGAAATAATGGTTTCTGTGATTTTTATAACCCATCATAGATCAAACTAAAATGAATATGAAGACTCTTATAGAGAACTTATTCTTAAGTTCTTTCAGTCTCTTTGTTCTGTGAGAAACCACCAGGCATTTTTGAGTATCGAAGGAAAAGCAGGATCTGATAGCTCTTTTGGGTTAGGAGAGAGATCAGATAGTGGGGAAGAAGCAGGATTTCTTGAGTGGTTAAAAATGTTTCTGATAGTTGAAGCTTTAGAAGAGGACTTGATTGGCTGTCATTGTTGTCCTACAAGTCCTGTTATTTGGGCCATTCTCTGGGATCAACCACACTGTTCCTGTTAAATATGAGCAGCCAAGTGTTACTCCTTAGCTTTCCTGTTGACAATGTGAATTTGTTCTTTAAAAACCTCCCCAAAGTTGGTCATGAATATATGTCCAGAAACAATGAACAGAAAACCTAAGACAGTTTGGTGATGGAGCATAATGTGCATTGGGAATATGAATTATTTCCAAGTGGCAAAATAGCAAGTAGAACGTAGAACTTTTCCCAAATAAATTCCAGCATTTAAACTACTTTGTCATACAACTAAAACATATCATTTACAGACACTAGAACATGTTCCACCTCCCTCTCCTGCAAAGATCTACAAGGTTCTAACACATTACAATTCAAATATTGTCATTCATTGCACTGTAAAGGTTGCTTTACTCACAAAACCCAAGGGGTATGGGTATTAGAATAAGAACTATCATCAACGAATCTCTGAAATTTTAGTTTGGCTTCATCTATAGTGGTTCGAGAGCTATTGCCCTGTTCTTTGTGAAAGGAAAGTCAGGACTGAGGCAGTATGAAGACTCCTAATTTTTCTTGTTGGGTAAATTCAACAGGGTTCAGTCCTGCTGAGAGGGGCATATTATGAGTACCCCATCCCTGGAAGTGCTCAAGGCCAGATTGGGTTGAGCTCTGAAAAACCTGGTCTAGTGGAAGGTGTCCCTGCCCATGGCATGGGGGTTGGAATGAGATGAACTTTAAGGTCCTTTCCAACCCTTAACATTCCATGATTCTGTGATTCTATGATGACCCTTGACACCCAGTGTCAAGGAAGTTCATTGCACAATATATAAAAGGATTAATTAATTGACAAGAGCACTCATATTGAAATGCTACCTTTTAACTTCATGCAACAGAGGCCATGGGCTACATTCTGCTGTGACCTTATTGAAATGATTCAGTGAACCATTAAAAGGAGTCTGCTTCAAGAATGCCAGCTTGATATCAGGTCGCTGGCCATAGCTTTATGGAACATCAGCCCCCCAGGATAATCATGTAACTAATTAAGGAAGAAAATGGTGCTTCAGCATTAATAAGAATAGTTGCCCAGAACAGCAGTTAATGACAAGATTTTGGTGTCATTATACTGAAGAAAGTTGTAACTCTACGATTAGAGATGCCTATCATCAAGTAGCCAAATGTATGTTTTAGTTCAGTGAGTTAATTAGTAAATTAATTTTTTTTAATTGGTAATTTGAGTAGTTGATTATCTTGAAATTTTCCAAAGCTTTGGATGGATATCCTGCCCCTCTTCTGTATTTCTCATCAAGAAACATGATTCTTGAAAGTACTGTGCTACATAGGAGGAGTTTTCTTGCCTTCTCCTTACTTGGCCAACTAGTGGAATAGTCAAATAAAGGATCAGTCCTGTGGTACTGTTTCAACTGTGTTACTAGTGTGTATGATAGAAAAAGAAGGCTTTTGTTTCTGAAAAGAAAAAATAGTAATAATAAATTAAATTTAAAAATTTAACAACCTCTACGTGCCATCCAATGAATAATAATTATTTCCTTGAAAACTGAAAGTTCTTTATACCATTTAGTAGGATTTTAACAGTTGCCAGTAAAGTTTGCATAGCAAAGTGCAGAAAGTGACTCAACCCTTGGCATGAGCAAGAAATGTCATTGCAGCTTAATGACAATTCTCTTACTGTTTTACCTAATATCAGAATTTTTTATTTCCTTTTGTGCCAGTTACATGAAACGTTTCTCGCCACAATAGTTTTGGCAAAAAAAACCCCCATACCCAAAAGTACAGGCTTAATTTGTGCCAGTGATATGTGGCAATTCTATTTTATATAGAGGGAGGTTTAGAATATAAAGTTTCATATATAGAAGTTATACTTCTTTGAGAAGTGAATTTATTCTGATTGCTTGAATTTCTATCAATAAGAGAAATAAATTTAATTGAAAATGAATTGGCTTTTTTTGAAAATAAACTTATGGTTAGAGAAATCCCCTGCAAACACCAGTAAGAGTGTTCTTACACTTTGATTAAAGTATATGTTAAGCACAATTTTTAACCTTTTAAATCACTGAACTTGTGCTGAAAACTGCTGCCATACTATAACATCACTGAAGAACAACATAAGAAGACAGTCGAAAATTTGAAAAGTTAGTTCGAAAATTGTCAGAAGATTTTATCTTTTTTATACATTTCTGTTTTTTTTAAAAAAGTAAACTAAATTTTATTTAGTGTGTGCATTGTGTTCCATGAATGAAATATATCTCTAAAATAAAGACTGTCTGAAAGATGGGATTTTTTTTCTTCGTCTGCATTTAGGTCGAAGGTCTGTTTTCTGCAAAACGTATGTCTGTTTTAACTTACACAGTCATTTTGACTACTTCTCTGTAGTGATTACTAGTTAAAGATAGTTTGCTACATTGTGTATAAATAGCCTGAAGAATATTTGGAAAGTGACATGAATATTTTATAATATTGGAGAAAAAGTCTTGCGTAGCACGAGGTAAGTAAAACCCGTGTTAAAACAGCACTATGAGCGTAATTCCTCCAACAGTAATTTGTTTTTTCGTGTGTCTTAAATTTTTGTATTTCTCCTTTTGCATTCAGAAGTTCTGCAGAGCTGAGCCAGGCGTATGTGAAGGCACACATGTTCTCACACGCAGAGTTCCTAATCGCAGCATCCCTTTGTTACTGTCTTGGTACTTTGACTTTCCACACTTCGACTTCCACTGCTTCACATTTGAGTGTGAACATCCTGGGGGGGCGTTCTTTTATGTTTTCAGTTACTCAGAATTTCCATCTGCTTTTACTTGACTTGTGGTTGTGAAGATCATGCTTGGCCCATGGGATCTTACACAGTGCCGAGAGGATGTGGAGTTTTGTCAGCCAGGGAAATATGTCTGGCTTTTTTTTTTTTTTCTCTTCAGCAGCTTTCATATGCTTCTCTTCTTGTGTGGTCCCACTAAACTGAGTATATTTAACAGAAATACTCTCCCTCTCTATCTTCTGTGTGCTGCTGTCTTTCAGGCAGTCTGTATAAGAAATCTGAGACCCAAAAAATGTTAGTCCTGACTGAAAACAAGGTAGTGTTACACAGAAAGGTACTTTAATAGTTGCACATTCCAAATTTATAACAGCATTCCACATTCTGGTTATGGACAAGTCTTAGTGGATCTGCAGTTACCAATAAACATCCCAGTTATATCTTTCTTGAATATTCTGTGCTTTCTTTTTGCAGGCACTGCTACAATCTACAGTTCAGCAGCAAGAAGCAGCTATTGAAAAACAGTATATACTAGCGATTGAAAAACACTCTCACAAATGTGAAGAGCTTCTTAATGCTCAGGTATGGATGTGCACATGCAAAAACCTTCGTGATTTTTGCTTAGTTTCAACTCTTTTCTGTTTCAAAAAAATATTAACATATATGATCCCCAAAGAAAATAATCAATCTTTTGCCTGGAGTCCTCAGCCTACCAGTAAACACAAGTATTTAAAAATGCAAAATAAATGAGGACTCTTCATCTGTATCGTTGAAACCTGCTTAGAGCAGATTCAAAAATTTGTAGCATTGAGAAAAAGTCTGAACTTAATATTTACTCACTTAACAGCTGCCATTTTCTGTAGTCTTAGAGAAACCATGCAGTCATTTTTAACTTATATAGTTAAATGCAGAATTTAGTTGTATGGGATTCGCAGGAATTTTTGATCCAGATTTTTTGATAGTTCGTAAGTGATAGACCACAAACATCTGTTGTCCACCCCTATTTTTATTTCATAGAAATCTTATCTAAAGAAGAAAAAGCTAGCTATGGGAAATTATATAATATCCAGAAATATTATATAATATATATAATATATATATAATAGACCTAAATTGGTTCACTTACCATGATTTGAGTAAAAATACAGTGCCTGGCAAGTATTTGAAATCACATCAATTGCTGTTGAGTATCTGAACAGTGTAAAACTGTTTTGCTATCGATAGGATCTTGGTTTGACTTAAGTACTGCTCTTGAATCAAAATAATAGTGACCATTAGTATGGAAGTTTAAAAGAAAGAAAAATTTGCTAATAGCACCCTGGAGTTGTTTACTTTGCAATTAAGTTACCTTTTAAGTGCTGTTAGCAACAGTTCAGCTAAAAATACGAAGGATAGTATTGTTTTCTGTTTTCTTGGGATATATTAGATCTAAATGCATCAAAAGTCCATTTGAAGCTCTCCACCATTTCCAAAAGTGTTTTAAGACTATTTGACTGTTCTGATGGTATCAGTTAACTTCTAATGCAAGCATGTATTAAATATAAAAGCATCTGTATAAACAGTATTAAGGAAAGATGTAATAATCTGGAGAAATCAATTCCATCATAAATGAGGAGTTTATTGCACAGAATTACAGTTATTAAATGCTTTGCCTTAAAAGCAAGTAAAAATAAATTTTGAGAGAATATTTTGTGTTATTCAAATGATCATATCATTTACTGGCTTGATATCACTTTCTGAGTGTCAAAAAGCAGTGAATCTCATGAAATCTGGAAGTGTCATGGGAAGACTTTTGAGAGTGTACGTATAGATTGAGCAAAAATTTGTACCTGTGATCAGTTACATTTGCATCAAAACCCAAAGGAGGGATAGAAATGTGAAAACTCGTTCAGGAGGTTCGGATTTACCTGGGGAGAACCCGGCAATGTAAAGGAACTGTTCTTGGTCTTAGGATGGGAGAGTAGTTATGACATAACAGTGTCCAGTTCACATCATGTCGACATTTAACACCCCCTTTGAAACTCAGAATACGTTTAAATTTTGTTCACAAACTTCCAAGTCATTTCTCATTCATACTAATTTAAGGTTTTTCACATTTAATTGTTATATGAGACTGGGATTTTGAAGCCTAATCAAATAGACAAGTGTGCGTACTTGGGGTAGAACTATCAGGTTCAAATAAGTGGGATTTATACTGGCAAATTTTGTTCACTTGTAAATCTTTTTTGGAAGAGATCTGAAAAATGGGTAGTATGGTTTTATTCTTTTTGAATGGATCTATTCTTAATGTATGTTTTGGTGTTTATTTAACGTTTCGTTTTATTCAAATCACTTTGTTAGGTGATTTGAGATTGATGACATTATAGCGAATGTTTACACACAAATAGCTTAATATTCTGTTTACACACAAATAGCTTAATATTCTGTTATGGGATTGTACATGCATAGCCACCTTTACTTGGAGAGTTGTGAGCATTTGTGTCACCATAAAGAATTTTTTTTGGTGGAGCATGTCACACACTGCAAGTATCTTCTCTAAGCAAACATCACATTTTTTTTTTGTTCCCTTGTAGTGCTCTTGCCTTACAAGCAGTATTTTGCCTTCAAAGTTTAATGCCCATGTAAAACTTTATCAACCTACATAGTTTTTTGTCCTCATTTCCCATTCCTTTTAAATTTTCTGCTGTTTTATCTCATGTGATAAATCCTTTCTCATGCTTTCTTCCTAATCTCATTTTCCCCCTAAATTCCCATACCCCTCCCTCCCAAAAGTGTCTTTGAGAAGGAGGAAGGTCTGTTTTTCTCCTCTTGTCTTTAAGCTCTTGTTGGAGTTAATTGAAGTTTCTGACTTTCGGAGATTTATTTTATCAGGGTGTTGTGCCTGTGGTGGAAATGCAGGTTAAAATCCTACCTAGAGAGGTACCATCCTGCCAATACGTTCAGTGTACAAGGCTATGTTTTCCAGGACAGGGGACGATGTGAAGGGCCTGGTTCTGTGGTTCTATCCCAGTTTCCTGCAGAACAAATACCTGCAATTCATCTTGGATTGTTATGTGTGAGGCTTGGCAGCACTAATTTTAGGTAACATCATGGATGGTGATCACTGGAATGGATGCTTGCCAGGGAACAAGCTCTAGAGCTGCTGTTTTTTTCCAAGGAAATACACTCTCAAATCAAAAGCAGTGTGGGCAGCAGGGCAGGGGGGGATTCTGACCCTCTGCTCTGGGGAGACCCCCCTGCAGAGCTGCCTCCAGCTCTGGGGGCCCAGCACAGCAAGGACATGGAGCTGTGGGAGCGAGTCCAGAGGAGGGACACCAAGATGATCAGAGGGATGGAGCAGCTCTGCTGGGAGGAAAGGCTGAGAGAGCTGGGATTGTTCAGCCTGGAGAAGAGAAGCTTTGGGGTGACCCAACTGTGGCCTTCCAGTGCCTGAAGGGAGCCCACAAGGAAGATGGAGAGAGACTATTTCCAAGGGCCTGTAAAGGTCCTTTACAAGGACAGGGGCAATGGCTTCAAACTGACAGAGAGCAGGTTTAGATTGGATATTAGGAAGAAATTCTTCCCTGTGAGGGTGGGGAGGCCCTGGCACAGGTTTCCCAGAGAAGCTGTGGCTGCCCCATTCCCTGGAAGTGTCCAAGGTCAGGTTGGATGGGGCTCTGAGNACATTCTGTGACATATTCAAGGGCACCAGTGTCCTGATATCCTTAATCAATGGACAGGACAAGAGAACTCTTCTCCTCTGTGCCAAAAATTAGTCAGTGTCATACGCTGAATTTTTAGGAAAGCTGTGCATGTCAGTTTTACTTTCTAGCTTTTGAGGATATCAGAAAATGTCATTGGAAAACCCGTATGAGTTTATTACAAATTGGGAAATCACAAATTTCATCCTGATCTGTTTTCTGAGACACAAACATTTGATACTGCCTTCTGAAAATGAACACCAACTTTAATTTTGTGGTTTAACTCACATGCTATGTGAAAAAACATGCCAAAGAACATGATCAACAAACTTTTTAATTGTTTTTTTAATACTCAGAAATTTCTCTCACTATTCCATCAAAGTAGATGATGTTAAAAATGGGACTATATAAAGGTAGATTTTGAGACAGATTGTTTTATTCTTCTTAAAGCAGTCAATGATTTTTGTATTAAAGTAAAATAAAACCTTACATACTTGCAAAAGAAATCACATTTATGATAAATCATTTTCCTTTTATTTATCTTCCACTCTTCTTTCCTTATCTTTATGGTCTCTTTCCTTACTGTCTTCTAAACAGTGTGAAGCAGGAATTCTTAGATGCGGAGGGAGTAAAATAGATGTGAAGTGAGTCTCAGAGCACACATTTCCATCTTAAATTGTGACTTGACAATATTCCTGATTTTCTCTATGTCTTCTTGACTAAACAGTATTAATCAGAGGTACAACTGGACATTCTGTGTAGTGTTTTCATGCTTGAATGTAGTTAAGGGGATATATTTTACTGTGGTCCATAATTATTTTGGTCTCATATTTTCCATTTTGATTCATATAAAAGAAGAATGAAGAAAGACAAGGACTGGTAGTATTTAATTCTGTAGTTCAGTTGCATCCTTTCCTAGGCTGAGCTGCTTTTCTTCTTCTTGGTTAACCCTTAAGGTTGTGCCTTAAGGATGTGTGGCCTGCAGTTTTCCTCTGTGTATAGAGCATATGTGTATATCACGTGCTGAATTCTTTGCCGTGGTTTAAGAAGCCAAAGGAGTGTAATTGCTGAGACAGAGCAGTACTGGGAGTGTCATAAAAAAAGGAAAGAACTCAGGAACTCAGTTAAATGCTTCCTCTGAACTTTTGCACATTGGTATTTTTCGTGATGATTTTATGTTATGCTGTGAAACAAAACGTGTGTTTGTAGATGCATAAGTAGTTACCCCCACGTCTTTAATTCTTTTTCCACACTATCGTGAAGCTGGCTGTCATTTGTATGACAGAGAGTTGTTCAAAATCTGTTGGATGGTACATGAAATCTTTTGCCCTTTTTTGGAGGCACACTTAGAGAAGTACTGGTTTGTCTTGAGTTTGAAAACAGTTTGCTGAAAGGTCAGTCAGAATAGAAGTTCCATGTGCTGGAACTCCGTTTTTAAAGTTTATGATGCTTTCAAGAACTGCTTGAGGACAAGCAGAAAACTGGTGTGACAATAGTCATGAGCTGCTGGAATGTGATAGGTATCAGTATTTGAATGACGCATTTTGGTGTGTATTGCATAACTTTTTGTGAAAACTGCCACTATGTCCCCCCAAAATTCCTAAAATGTCAAATGTAAAAAGTGCTTTTCTTATATAGCAAGTGATTGCTTGTATGCCAGGGAAAATGTTTATTTCATTCAACTTAGTTCCCTAGTCAGGAGGTGTAATTTTCTATGATTTCAAATATTGTTTTGTAAATCTACTCATAATGTTTCTATAATAATGCTTTTTTATGAACTTTGATTTTTTTTTTTTTATCCTTTTGTAAACCCATGTGTAGGTAGTAATTGTGGAATCCATTTAATGCCTGATCTTGAAGGGAGCATATGCAAACTACATTCTTAGAGAATTGTGAATATTTGCACTTTTAGGAGACATGAGCCAGTTTTTGCAGTGAGAGTAGTAATACAGACTTGCAGGCTGAAAAAATGAGGACTGCGGTGGGCATAACCTTCCTGGTTCATTAATTCCAACTATGATGGGTTTGGAAATTCTTGAGAGTACTTACCATGTCCCCTTCTTTGGACATTTCCTCTCAGTTCTTAGAAATCTCATAGTTTGCTGCTGTGGAAATATTTGTTTATTCATTCCCTTCAAAACCAAGTACTTCCTATCAGTCATTCCTGTTACATTTTCATCTCAGTCACTTTCACATAATTCATCAAGATGTGTCTTTCCAGGCCCACTGCTCTTCTGCCAAGAGCAGAGTTACACTTTCTCAGAACTTCTCTGGTAGTTCCTGATTATGTATTATTTATTAGAATCCTGTTCCCAATTTGAGTAATTTATTCCTAAATTCATAATACCTCAATGTACCTGTGTATAGAGAGAGAATTAAAATAATAAGTCTGATGTATCTTTGCTCTGTGTTTTCCTTGTATATGTGTTGACTTTGTATCCAGTATTGTTCAGTATTTAGCTCCAAAATGTTGCTGAGGTCCAAAAAGACATATCTATTTTTATAAAAATAAAAAAAAAAAGTAAACCCTTACAAGGGTTCTTTAACTTCATTTCAATCTGTCCACTGTCACATGCTAGTTGGAGGATGATTTTGCAGTCCCTTGACACAGTTAACTCAGCCAACGGTACTTTCAGAATCTCAGCCAAAAATCTTATTTGGAAATTACATTTGCTTTCTTGGATTTGTCAAGTTGCACTTGAGAATAGCTCTTTAGAGTGATTTTTTTTCCCCTCCTCTCTGTCTTTTGCTTATATAAGTAGCTACCCTCAAACCTTCATTACTTGTTATGAATTTAAACCATCAGCTTTTGTCAGTACTGAACAGCTAAGTAATATTAGTATGATTTTCCTCCTCAACTATTTTTCTGTCAGTTGTTGTTGAAAAAAAATAGGTTTTTTTCTGTTTTTCTGCCTTCCGTTACCAAACATTTTGCTTGTATTTTAGGAGTTCTTTTGCTTTAAGTTTTCCTGATAGATTGACCAATTTGGTGAGAACTCACACAGGCTGTAAAATGAATTAGATACCAAAATAGAAGGAGTAATTGATACTTTTTATTCTTCATATTTTTATGAAGTTCCTTATCTCTGTATCCTCAGGACCTCGAAGTTTGTAGGTTTTTTAATAGTCTCTATTACTGTGTACTCTTTCCAAGAAAAGTATTTTCATTATTAGATGCCTTTATATAGCTTCTTACTTTATTTATAAAAAACAATGAAGCACTTATGCAGCAAAATGTTTTAAGCTTAATTTCAACCTCTGGTGTGCCTCAAATTGTACATTTTACACACTGTCTTTATGATGCTCAGTGGAAGCCTGAGTACAAATATATTCTTAGTTATTTTATTACTGCTATTATAATTTTTCTTTATATTTACTATTGTTTTAACTTCTCTGGTTTAGTAATGTTTTGCTGATTTCTGAGCTGTCTCTTAGAAAAGCTTTGCTGCGTTGTTGGCCCCTTGGACCTCAAACTGGCAAAAAGATACAGTTCAACCATGCAGTAATAAGTTATAATTTGAGGAAGTGGAAATATGTAACAGATGTTGGAATTCTTCAGGCAGATTTTCCACCTTGCACTGCCAAACACTCAGATGCCACAGATAGTGAGGACAGTGTAAGAAACCAGTTACAATTACGAGATCTTGTCATTTGACTTAGGCAGAGTTTAGCAGAGGGGAAGAAAAGGTGCAGTATAAAAGAATATGCTGCTAAATGTAGCCAGTCTTTTTGGAGGAGCAGAGAGCTACTATTAGTGTTTTAATAAGGTTGCCTTTTTCCTCAGGATAATATTTTGGATAGGATGTAGAAGCGGGAATATTTTGATAACATTACAAAATCATGACGCTATAACTGTGTGTTTTTGTTGCGTCACCTTCCTCTCACACAGATAATACTGTTTCCCATGACTTGTGCTATTTCTGCCTACTTTTAGATTCCTTCATGAGAGACAGAAATAAAAGTAGGATTTTGTTAAAGTTGGTGAACAGATTTGAATTGGTGAGTTCTTAAAAAGCCCCATGCGGTGGTTTATGATTCCTGCTGGTGAATGAAGTGATGAAACATTTGCTAAATGTTTCTGAAGATAATTTTTCCCACATCTTGAGGGACGGGGATAGTTCTATGTTCATATGTAATGAAGGTACAAAAAAAAAATACTGGAGGTGAGATGATGCCTTTTTTCTATTAAACTACTACAATGCAGTTTCATTAGATTAAAAAGTTCAGTAGATATTTGTGACAAGAAAAGCTGGTCATTCACTGAGGATGAATTGGACACATCAACGTCCCCACATACTGGTTTTTGTCATGATGTCATTAAAAGAAGTGTCATTTCATTAGTGTGTGAAAATTGTTTCCTCAGATGAAAGATCTGTGAGAGAGGGAAATACCATTAATTTGTTGCAGTGATACTACAAATAATGCAAGATATTTTTGTCCTGTTTAGTTTTAGGATATTCATATTAACTTTGGTTGTTCTGTGATCTTCTTTGCTCGTTTGTTTTTGAATTATTAGCTAACTCCTATAAGCTATGAATAGCAGCTAAGAAAATTATTTTATCCATGCAGAATTTGGTGATCCATGCATGATGATTTGCTCAATATTGAGAAGGAGCCAATCTGCGGAAAAATAAATTGGGTGCCCAAAATAATTGTATCCTTATTTGTGGATTAAATCCTATACACATTTCCTTTCAAATGAAACAGTATAGGACCCAGAAACTATCTTTTAAAAAAGCATCTCAGTTCATGCAAGACACCCTATTTTCTGTTTGACTTTAACTTTGTAGTTTGGGATTAATAGCAATATGGAAAGAATTATAACTGTACTAAATTAGAATTTAGTATTAATAGCTTTAATGCAGCATTTTAGTTGTAAAATAGCTCATCTCATGCATTATTTCATTCACTCCATGAGTTGTTATAATATATACTGTGTGATCTTTCAAATTATACTTACCTGAAAGAAAAATGTCACGATTCTTCAGAAATAAATTTAATATATAAAAATAACAAAATAGACTGACTAGTTGCTATTGTGATTAAATCTGTTTACAATGTCTTCGGTGACTCACATTCCAGGAAAAAAAAAGGAAAAATTTTTTTGACTTCTTTTTTACAGGAATCAAGAAAAACCACAGGACCTCTGTATTTATATTTGAATCTACATCAAACGATTTTCATTTGGAACCACTGCCTAGAGAACTTCTTGCAGGGAGGAAAACATTATAACCTATTTTTGAATGCCTTTTGTTTTAAGTTAATTTTCACAAGACTCTTCTTGACCCTCTCATGCTACTTTCCAGAGAGTAGAGTAGAAGTACTAGTATTTCTCTCCACTTTGAAATACCACTTTTTAGAAAAGTTTGGGGGTTTTCTTCTTTTTTTTTTTTCCCCCCCTTTGGAAATCTCTTACATCTCTCTGGATCATCATGTCTCACTAGAATTTGCTCTTCAGAATTTTTTACAGCTCAGAATTTTGCACTCCTAACGCTGTACCCCTTGACTTAAGAAATAAAAGGAGGTAGCATAGCTTTTTAAGAAAGAAGAATAACTAAGGGTTCTAGGCTATGGGAATCAGGTAAAATAATGCATTAAAGATCTATACAATTTTTTGTACCTGAGCTAAAGGTTTTTTACATCTCTCTGAGTATCTCTTCTTAATGTTCCACTGTCTCTTGGGCCTTACAGACAACAGTGGGAATGTGCAGCCTTGCAAATTTGCACTGGGTGAAAACTTTCTTGTTGCTCTGGAGTTTTCACTGAAAGCTATTTTGGTCTCACACTGATTTGTGCATCATATTTCCAGTTCAGGACATTTTTTATTTTTTTACCTGTAGCCATAAATTTTTATCTGTTTCCATTTTTAGAAATTTTTTTACCTGTTTTCTGGTTCTTGGATTGTTGATGGATAAAGGACACCCTCATTTCACCTTTCATTTTTAAAAACTTCATGGGCAGTCTGCACAGGTTAGGTGCTTTTTTCCAAACGGAAGGCTCCATTCACGTCTTTCACAGTAAACCTGGAAGAGGTTTGGGTATTTTTCATAGGGCTTTTAGGTCTGATGAACTCATTATCCTACTTACAGGAGGCAGATCACTCTTTCTTTGAAGCTTTTGTTAGGTTTACTTTTTGAAGAATGGGCAGTATCCTCTTGACAGGCACAATTATGAGGAGACCTCCAACATGGGTGCCCAGATAATCCTAAGAGAAAGTGGCACTCCAATGCTTGGGAATCAAACTTCAGTGTATATGTAGGTTGGAGTGGTACTTGAAGTCTCAAAGCTCTTCCTTTATTCCTTTAATACTAACAGAGAGAGGAACATGTTCATAATTCTTACCTGTGGAAACTGGGAATGCTGAATGAGATTGGTCCATCTCACATCCTTTCTATGGCTTTAATTCCTGATGAGGAGGGGAGGGGGTTATGAGATAACTCTGCTTAGCTGTAGGCATTTAATTCAGTGTGTACGATCTTTAATTCAGCAATGGTTTCTACGGTTAAGAGGCCTTTACTGTAGTTCAACAAAAATCTTCAAGCCAAGTAAATGAACCTAAAACATCCTATTCCTGTTAGCTAAAAATACAAGGGCTCCTGAAAGGTCTCAAATGTGTAAGTGCTGAAGTGAAACTGTCACCTTCTGGGTTTTTTTAACCTTCAACTCCCTTTAATGAAAAACCAATTGAGGAAGCACTGGCTGTATATAAAGTTCATTGTGGCCGTTAAGTCCCAGACTCCAAAGTCATTCTTCATACATCTAGAAATGTAAGATACCAAATGCTTCTGTGGCATAGTAACTTCTTCTTGCAGGGTATGTAGATTATTTTAAAATCTGAAATGCAAATCTATTTGCCCTAATTAAAGAATAGTTTCAGAGGGGCTACAATAATTTACTGTGCAGAGACATTTAAACTAAGAGCTTGGAATTCTGTTCATGCATTCATTAATCAATTCCTCGAATTACTGGTTTTTTTTCTACATCTTTCAGACTGCTGTCATTATACAGAAATACTAAAATTTCTCTGATTATTGTCAGAAGAGGGAAGGCACAGAAACCTTTACTATCCATAATTTCCCAGATTTCCTGCTCAAGTGATATACATAACTGAGATCCCTGGACATGCCTTTGAAAGAGCCGTGCTTCTGTAATAAGGAATTCAGATGCATTGAGGTGCATCCTTTTCTAGAACAGGGGTTAATAATACCACCAAGCTTGCTTTACATCATTTTAATAAGCACAACTTCCAAGGAGATTCCATGGCTCCCCATGAAGGCTGATAAAGCTATAAAGGCCATGGTACCTTGAAAAAAAAAAAGTGCTTGATGAGTAATTAGATTGCATGTTAATTACATGCAGAAAGGAAGCTTTCATGTCATATCCATGCTATCTGTGCCATATGGGCTTTCTGGACTCAAGACCTGTTTCAGGGAGGAGCAGTTTGTGCAATATTTTATTCCATTTTCTGTATTTCTGGTTACTTATTTTTTTCATCTAATTTATGTAATTTAATAGCTTAAGGTATGCTTCTCTCTGAAAACCAAAACTGACCAAATATAGATTCTGAAGCCAAATAAACAGTTCTCCAAGGTATTTGTCTAGGTCTAATACAAGAGATTTTGCTTTAGGAGGTTTTATGGACAGCTGCTGCAACATTTGAGATGATATGTGAACTTTTGGAAGTTCAGATATGAAGGCAATCATCTATGGGAGGATTATTCCACACGAACAAGCATTTATATTATAATAGGAAAGGACGTGCCAAGCTATTCACAAGAGACTTACAGTCATGAAATTCTAAATTTTGTATTTCCCTGAGAAGTAGGGATGCTATTTAATGTAAAGTAAGGTGCATTGAATTATGGCAGAAGTCATTAACTTTTTTTTTAAAGCACTCTAAATATGCTCACAAGTACTTATCTCTATTGTCTTGAAAAATATGAACTAATGTGTTTTTATAAACAATTCTTAATAAAGTTCATACTGAAAGTCAGTGAATTCCATAGAACTCCAAATGTAATACTATATAGATCTAATCTACCCCGGAGATGGGAGAACCTTGCTCAAAGTAATCACACTGCAGTCACAGCAGCCTTCATTTTTATGGTAGTTGTTTATTTACTGGGCGACCTTTTTGTAGTTAAAAGTCTCAAGCAAAAGCAGTAAATTGTATTTTAAAGATTCTTTACTGTGGGGTGGTCAGACACTGGCACAGGTTGCCCAGAGAAGCTGTGGCTGCCCCATCCCTGGAAGTGTTCAAAGCCAAGTTGGACGGGGCTTGGAGCAACCTGGGCTAGTGGAAGGTGTCCCTGTCCATGGCAGGGGGAAGCTTTAGGGTCCCTTCCAGCCCAAACCATTCTGTGATTTAGTTGTGCCTTCTCTTTGCAACAAGGGAGATCACGATTTTTCAGGTGTCTGTATGATAAAAAATTTTGATCCCAATATCTGCATTTTTCAGGACTGTAGGTCTCCCACAGGTTTATGAAAAGTGAACTGCTGTGCAGTGACATGGAGGGTTGTAGTGATAAAACTGTTTTCATCAGCAGGGAGGATTGACATTAGTTTTCTCCATTGGCCATTTATAAATATTCTATATTGTATTAATGCAAATGTCTGCATTGTTTCAGGACTTCCAGGATGGGCTTGGATGTCTCCTTATGCATACATGTAAAATAAAACTTTAAAACTGCCCTGAAGTTTAAAAGCTGAAAATTGTGGTCCCATTGTTGTGAAATACATCTGGTAGCTGGCCCACTATGGCAACTTGAAATGTGGCTACAGTCTTCATGTCTAACCTAGAAATCTGATAGTCAGAGTCAAACTGGAATTATCTGCCTCATAGGCTTAGTCTAGAAACTCTCATCTTGCTTGAACAAGGTGACTGCCATTCTGCTGAAGGGGCTTTGAAGGTAAGAGGTGATTTTCTCAGACAAGCTCTCCTTAAAAACTCCCTTGCTGATTCTTGACAAGCAAATAAGGATTCAGTCTTTTACTTGACATTAGTAAGCTTTGTGGCTGTGTCTGAGAAAATATTTGCATATGTTTGTTTTATATTGTGTCATTGTGAAATAACACATTTGTGCAGTTAGTCAAGTGAAGAGTCATGGAGATCATTTAGCTAATAAAATCCATTTATTGTTTTACCTTTGAGTTACTGGGAAAAGGCAATTTCTGTAAGTGCTCTGATAGTTAAAGGTAATGTCTGAAAATACTGTGTCCACAAGAAAACTGAGTTACACATCATTAAGTAGAACCATGATGTGAATTTCACTACTCCTTCCACAGGTGTTTTCCATTAGAATATGTCTGCCACATTCAGACCTATTTTAAGTAAATTCACAAGGAAATGCCTCTTTACATGTTTATCCTGGAAGGGCAGATAGGTGTTTTATTTTATAAAGCAGTCTAGAAGTTTTCTATTCTTCAAATGAAAAAATATTTTTCAGAACATAGTATTGCCGTTTGGTAATGTATTTCTAGCTGCCATTAGAGACACTTAAAATTAAAAAATAATAAAATTTGTGAAACAGAAATGACTGTTTCTTAGAAATTCTAGTGAAAGGGGTATTTGCCTTCATAAGTGTTTGTGTAAAAAATTTATGTTCTTTATGTACACTTATTTTAACATAAAACTCTACTGTAACACTTTCTTTTCAGTGATCTTGTAAAATATTATTGTGTAATGATACTGTACTTTAAGGCTATGATGTATCATCTCTTAAATAACATGTAAAAAAGTGTACTGGCTTGCTAGAAATTCTCTCATGACAAATACCTAGCATCAATCATTTCCAGTAATAATTTTTAGTTTTGAAAAACAGCTTTGCTCTTACAGACAGAACCTGTATCTTTCAAATGCTTTACTTTAAATAGTGAAAAACAAATAAGTGAGTGTTGATATAGACTACGTGGTCACTTTACTTCAGCGTCCATTTTCTCCCCGAAGAAAGCAGCATTCTCTTTTCCTCACGTTTCCTGGCTTTCAAAGTTCATGATATCACAAATGGTTGAAAATAATACATTTGTCTTCTGCTCTCTGTACATACAACTGAGATGTAGTAAAAGCATAATTTAAATTCTGCAGCTGTTTAAAATTTTTTAAGTGTGGTGTTGCTTAAACAATCTGTATCATTTGGGTAAGTGGGTTTTTTTACTTCTTTCCTAATACTCTTCAGACTTAGAGGATATATTAGATATTCAGGAAGCTAAACATTTCTCACTATTGTAATTTTTTTCTTTACATGAAAACATTTAAAGGAGTGCTGTTTATGTAATTTAACTGAATCTGCATTGCAAGTCGTTTTGTAAGCAACTGAGAAACCTTGGATGAGTTCTTTGCGTCTGTTTTAGTAGCAGACTGTGGTTACAATAACGTGAATGTTTTCTCCTGATAGCATCAGCGTCTTCTTGACATTCTGGAAGGAGAGAAGGAAGTGTTATCAGAAAAGATAGAAGAAGCTTTGATGCAGCAGTCGCAAAAGCACAAGGTATTGCTTTTGTTTACAACAAAAAAAAAAAAAGGGGGTCTGATCAGCACCATGGAGATCATTGGGAATGATCCTGTCACGCTTACTGACAGGAAGAGGAAGCTTTCTTAAGCACTTTGACAGTTTGACATTATTTTTAGCCACTCCTCTGTTGTGTATTGCAGTTTAATTTTTCGTAACATTTGCAGGAAGTGCTGGACAAATGTTTGGATGAAGAGAGACAAAGAAGTAAGGAGGCTCTGGCAGCTGCTGCCAAGGTATCTCTTGTTAATTTAGTAGATATGCAAGGTGTGTCATTAGAAATGCCAAGTTCAGCAACTCATTTCTATTTCATAACTGAATTTATCAAGCTCTTTGTTCTCATCTGTGTTTAAAAGGAGCAAATTCCATTGATCGTGACCATACCTGCTTATCCTATGCCTCGATACAGAGAGTCAGTCTAACTTCTGTGGGGGATAGCCTCTGAATTTTTTGCGACAAGAAGTCACAATATTGCAGTTCAGGTATTGCTGTCACCTAAATATCTGATTTTGTAGTCTTTCAACATCATTGCATCTTGATTTGAAGAGCTGGGTAGCAGGTCAACTGTTCATCTTAGTAAGACAATTAGCATCATGTCTTACTTAACTTTTGTTAAATATGGTTGTTTTCAATGAGGAGAGAACTATTTCATAAATCATTAAAACAGGGAGATTTTAAGAGTTTTTCAATTATTTTATTTAAGTTGATGTTTGAGTAAAAGTGAGTAGTCAGTTTTTAGAATATGGATTCTTCTCCCTGTTTCATTAGTAAGTGCATCGGTGTTAGGACAGTAATTTTTTAGATGTTAAGCTATCTTTCATTTCTAAAACTGATGGAGAATCCATGTAATGATCTGGGAAAACTAGTGATGAACATTACCTAGTGCAGCTCATAAGGCTATATTAGAATTTTCTGTGTGTTTTTATGTGTATTATGTGAACAATAGCTGAGCACCTCTCTGAATAACATTCAGTAACACAAGAAACATTTGTTACGTGGTTGACATCTACAGGAAAATGTGTATAATAGAATACCTTGATTTAATAGGGCTTTTTAAAAAAAATTACTATGTTTTTTAAATATCTAAGTAAAAAAATCAAGTGCCAGTGAATTGCAAGAAACAGCTTTATTTGTAAGTGTAGGTGTCTGGTGAACACCGTATTTCTTGCCATTTTTGACTTCATGTGTCCAGATCTATAATCACCTCCAAGGGGCATTGGAATGACCTGTAAGACTATTAAAACTGAGGGGTTTGCAAATGTGGGTTTTTTCGGCCCATATTTGCTTATTTTGAACTTCAGTTTGCCATTATTTATTTGTAGATATTATGCCATAGTTATCATGCTGATAGATACATCTGTGTGGCTACTTTGCCACAGAAAACACTCAAACTTTTGGGACTTCAGATGTTTGTAGGTAAGAACAGGAATATCTCCTCTACAGGAATATCATGGGAGGCCCATGATGTGCCTACTTTTACGTGGGTTTTGCTGCATGATTTTTGTGTTAAGCAAACTAGTTACGAGGTACTGTGGTTTTGGTAGGGGCGAATTTAAGAGCCTTACTTGTAACTTTGTTTGCCTTTCTGTAGCTACACAGCTCATTGTCCAGAGCCTGTACCTTCTAAATTTAAGTTCATAGTTCAGAAGTGAAAATGCTCGTGTCCAGTATCTTTATCAGCTTGCAGATCTCATTAGGAGAAGGTAATATGTATGAGTTAGGCACTTGTGTTGGGTGTGTTGGCATCTCATTGTGCCTTGTTTGTTTGAAAGGCTGAGAAAGAAGTAGTGCAGGAAGCTGTTCTGAAAGCAGTAGAGGAGGAGAGGAGGAACATGGAGAAGATTCATGCAGAAGAAAGAAAAATGTGGGAAGCAGAACGTGATAGTCATAAAGAGAAGATTGCCCAGGCTGTTTCGGAAGCCATGCAAGAACAAAGAAAGCAGAATCAGGTTAGTGGATTTTACCCTTCCATTGGACCTGCTTTATGTATTTTATTTTTGCTTTTCGGTGTCTTCCTCATGTTGTGGTCGATTTTCTTGTGACATCTGTCCTTCATCAGTGCACATAGTTGATCTTTGCAATGCACAGCAATCTTTTTAGTTTATTTTTGTCCAGACTGTGTATAGAGAGAGGCTGACACATAAAGAATAAAATTCCTGTGACACTTAGAGGCACACAGATTGAAATGAGATAAATCATGCCCTCTAAGTGCCTGGTTTTGTCCCCTGATTTCAAAAGGAACCCAAGACAACCAACTCAGAGAGTGGCATTTGTGCTGTAAACAGTTTAGGTGACTTTTATACCTGTGGAAGAGTAAAGATGTTACATGTGTTTCTTATAAAACAGGTACAAAATAAAGAGAGGGTTATAAAAATTGAAAGCCTAAGCCAGTAATGAACCAGAATTTCTAGAGTTACTCATTAGAGAGATGCAATAAGGATAATTGTATGGCACCTAACACAAAATGGGAGGGACATTCCCAACATTCCTTTCAGCAATTTTAGGAATTACAAATTAAATATTTTACAAGAGCAGTTAAATTACTATTCTGAAAGTTGAGTTTTGTAGTCTCTGATGTTGGAAATATTTTGGGGAACAGCCTGTAAATTCACTGATTTCTTGGTGACATACTTGAATGTTACAGTCTTCGCAATTTTAAAGAATTTATCTTTCATTCATGTGTTGGAATTTGACATGGCTACATTTTATGTCCTGAATAAGAAAAATAAAAAAAAAGAGTAAAAACAAAATAAAAGTTTATAATTTGAAGTAAAATAGAAGTAAATAGCATGTCACACAAGCTGAAAAATTAAGTCCTTGGAAACTGATCCCATTTTGCTTTCCTGTGTTAAAAAGAATTATTAACTGTACATAATCAGCTACACAAAAAAGTTGTTTCTTGATGCTATGCCATTATTATATCTGTATTGGTACATTTCTAATGTAAATAAAGGTTTTTTTTCCTTTTTGTATACCTTCTTTACTTCTTTCAGACGTAAAGGTATCAGGTGGTAAGATGTCAGTTTTTAAGACTTTCAATAACCCTTCAGGCACTCAAACTCTTCGTTAGGACAAAAAGATAAACAGCTGATTTCAAAGATAAATTCAAGCTGAGAACAATATGCTTGGGGTTTAGTTAGATACAAATCATTTAGATTGTCCAGAATGAGAAGTGATACCAGTGGTGCAGAGGCTCTGTTGGTAGAAGGGAGGGCAATAAAGCATTTTTTTACTACAGTAAAGAAAACGACAGTGATTTTCTGGAACATGAAGAGATTGACAGGAGGATGACTTTGGTAATGAAGCTTGAGAAGGGCTTTGATGAATCCTGAAGCTTTTAGGTGGAGGAGTCCCATAGCTGGGTGCAGGAGTTCAGCCAGGGTTCTGTATTTATGGATTTGGGGAGCATGTTAAGTCTCCCAGAGGCAGGAGAGACACAGACTAAGTTGATGTAGCAATTTGGAGGTGTTGGAGAATGTTGGGATTAATTGTCCTGTAAATATCTTGTGCTTTATATACTCTTGTGTCATTAATACCATCATTAATACCATCTCTTTTAATACTGAGTAGCTCTGACAACTTTGATTGTAATAGAAATACTTTCTCTCATTCAGTTATAATAAAAAAAGTAAAATAAATTAAAAAAGAATAAAAAAAGTTTCTCCTTTGAGGTTCATTTTTCAAATACCTAAACTATTTCTAATTAGGGAAAAAGGCAGATTTTTTTTTAAGATTTCCAGAATTCTTTCGCATAAATCTAAAGTATATATGAAGTTATTCTTGTTTTTTGTTTTCTATAATATTTCTCTTTCTAGAGCTGTAACTGCACTCTTGACTCTCTTGCAGTTGTCTAACATTTTAGGCAATGAAATATAAAATTGTGGCCACGTAGTGCTTGCCTCATTTAATTCTTCATGCTCTGCTGTGTAATTCTTTATGGTTCCTGCTTCAATATTGTCCCCTCAGACTGTCATTATGTTTAGTACCAAGTAATGCAACAACTTAGTGCCGTTGAATGTAAGTGAATGTGCAAAATAATCTTTATGGTATCAAACACGTAAAAAGAGGTTTCAGAGCAGTATTTTTATTTCAAGAGAACTTTCTGACTAACCCACGATTTTGGAAATTTGCACTAGGAAAGGGAGGCCTGACTTGTTTTAACAAAATATCTCTTCTTTTAGTTTATCTTCAGTTTATCACCAGAGGAAATAATCTGTGTGAGAAAGAAAAGATGTCGACTTCTCTGTCTTGTATCACATGAGTAATTGTCACAGAAACATGGATTAACATTTTATTCTGCTGTAAATTAATATGAAGAGATTTGCTTTACTGATTAGAACTAAACTGAAGAAATTAAACACGTTATTAGAGACTTTTCCTTCACTAATACTGTAAGTCTGCAACACTGAAAGATCACAAAGGGTCAGTGTAGTCTTCTGCAAACAGGTGTTGCAGGATGGCTTTCAGTCACAGTGCCCATAATTAACTCTAGGAATAATTAATGGAAAAATGCAGATACATTCCAAATTTTATTATTTTCTTTGAGATGCAAACCCGTTAAAGAAAAAAGCACTGGCATATGCATAGGGCAAGAGTTGATAAAAGATATATTTTAGAAACTAAAGCACCATTGTGTATCTTCAAAACATTTAAATTATAAACACAAGGGAAAATAAAATTTTGTGTCATATTGGAATTAATTTATTGGCTTCTCCTTTACTTCCTAGACGAGAAAAACATGATTAAGAGTTTTGATTCTTTGTTTTAAAGAAGTAATTTACTATCCACTAATTTGCTTTATAAAATAAAGTATTTTGGGGTTTTTCACCAGTTTTTAAACACAGTCACTGGAAGTGGCTGGATCTTTCAAAATCATACTTGTGCTGAATTCGGTAGTGAAATTTTCCTTCATCTTCTAAATAATGTATTTAAAAGAAGAAGAATCTACCATGCAGGGATGATACAGGTATTTTTTTTTAGACTTTTTTTTGTGGTGTTGTTGCAGAGTGGCAAGGAAGGAGAGCAATAGTGGATTCAAATCTGGAAGTTTATGCAGATTGCTTCTACTCGTTAGATATTCATGCTTGACAAAACTTTGTCCTAAAAAAAGTGTTTGTCCTTAGTCAGATAGAGGTCAAGTCTGCAGATAAGGAGATGCTACTTCCATGTAGGATTTATTTTCTTAATTGAACATTACCAGAGGAAATTCTGGGGACTTGGAGACAGTTTAATAAACAAATCATGATTAATATCAAGTATTTTTTTTTACCAAATATGAAACAGCAGAGTAAAGATAAATTTACAGTGAAAATAGGAACTAAGACATACTGAGTCAGTATTTCAACTTGATGGAACAACCTTGACATACCCCCTTCTTTTTTTTTTCTTTAAGAAATTAAAGGATTAGAGTAACATGAATATTGCATTTGTTCTCATGACAGCTTTGGCTGTTCAGTGACTTTGGGTCTTTACTTAGAGACACAGGATTTTTAATTAAGTTGAAGGTATTATTTTTGAAGCCCTTTAGGTCTGAAGGGATAAATGAGATATTTTACATCACCAAGGAAATGGTAGAATTTTCTTAGAGCACTCTTGTGAGGCTGTAAGGTGTTAGAAGTCCAGATTACTTTCCTTTTCACTGAGACTGGCAGCATCTTCAGGTTTTATACATGTGCTGTTCAGGTGCTTTGATTGAAGAGTTATATGTTGATTTGATTTTGGGGTTTTTTTAATTTAGAAGCGCATTCTTAGCTTTGGGAAGGGTGGGCTGGCATTTTAAATCAGGAAGAATAAGCTCTCCTTGAGAGAAATGAGTAGCCTTTTGATTAAAGATAATGTTCTTTTGCACAGGAACATCATGATCCTTTTCCAACACATTGGAAACTCATTACAGGTTAGGAACTCATCTATTCAGCAGGGCAGAGGTAGCCTGGCAGGTCTCCAGTAGTTTATTTTCTATTTCCATACAATGTGTTGTGTGTTTTTACAGTGGCAACTTCCCTGCAAAGAGAGTTGAATATGTCTGGTAGTTGCCAGTGTTGAGAGGAATACCTGGGGAAATTCCTCCAATAGGATGGTTTTTTCTAGAACACTTATTTGAATAAACAGTGGGTATGCTCTAGATAAGGAAAAAGTACAAAAGGTAGTTTGTTTGAGGCAGAAGCATTTCCCCACAGAATTCAAAATTACAGGAAGGCTCCTGGGGTGCAACTATAAACTTCAGTGAAGAAACAATGGACAGTGCTCTCTATTGTCATCTACTTTACGTTTATTTTTACTCTTTGAAAAAACTAAAATCCAAAAATTCTTTGGGGATATAGGAAGATGAGATCCATACAATTTTGAATAAAGTAGAAGGATGCTATATTGTATTTATAATCAGTGGGCAGTGCAGAGTAGCTGTACCTCCCATAGCGATAATGCACAGAGCTCTCTGCATGGCAGTTGTTATCATTTTACAAAGCTAAATACTCACTTACATAAGGGAGGTGAAATTGATGGTGGTGAAGGAGAGAATTAACAAAAGAAGCTAAAGCGCCACTGTATTTGTTTTAAAATAAATTCGTTAAAAGTAAAATGAAAGCTGGCAGCTGCAAGGTAAACCCCTGGAAATTTGTGTCTATCTTACAGCTTGAAATTAATAATTCTGCTGAGGCACTTGAAGTGAAGAATCACCTTTGTCATTTCCTGAAGGCTTACATTTAAAATACTGTAGATAATCTACTGTAGTTTACCCTAATTCTCAAGGGGAAAAGAGCCTGAGTTCATCATTGCCATAATCCACACAGCAGATCCATTAGAGACTCAGGTGTTCTGAAGGCTGCAAATATTTAGGGGAAAAAAAAAAAAAAAGAGCCTTCAGTTTATTAAAAGAACTAACATAAACTCTGCTTCCTCTTGGACATGAGCAAAAGCACTGAGGCAAAATGATCTTACCAATGGGAAAGTACTTCAGGAAAACTGAGGCTGCGGTGTTTCATCCAGCCAAACCACAAGTGAGATACTGAGATATACAAGGAAAAAATATTTCTGCAAGAAAAGTTAACTAAAAAGCTAATGGAAAAAAAAAAAAGGAAGAAAAAAAGAAATTAACTTCCCAAAGTCTATGCTGAGTAAATCTCTAAGCATTAAAGACAATTCAATGTGTTCACACTTCTGAAGGTTCGTGTGGTGCTCTTCTTAGCAGAACAATAAATTTGGAATTTATGATCTTGGAATGTATTAATTAAATTTTAATGGCAAACACATAGATAGTTGAAAAAAATATTCTTTAAAGTATGTTTAATGTTTTTCATGAATTTATGAATACCAGTATATGCCATTGCTTAGAAGGTAAAAGCAAAATGTCTAGAACACCCGGTGCTTAATCTTAAAGAATGAGTGGCTCCTTATCTACTCCTTTATCAAAACTTTTTTGGTTCTTATGCTCATCTGCTTGAGGGAGTGCTTCTCCTGCTGGTTTTGGCAAGCCTGAATCAATTTGGTATTGAAGGTCTTAAGGATTTCCACACACAGTCATATGGAAGGGAATAAAAGATATGTAAGTGAAAACATGAAGCCGTTGGCTTTATACCTAAAGAACTGGGGTTTGTTTCTTTTCTGCTAGTGCTAAAATTAACTGTCAAATTTTTGTTGAAAATTATTATTTGTCTAAATATTTTCCTTCATTGAGAAAGGTTGAGAAGGTTGTAAGAACTAATAAGTAAAAGAGTTTTTCTACAAAGTTATTTCCCACTCCAGCTTTCAGTTAGATTTATTAGCTGCAGAATGGCCCTTTCTTAGCCCTATAATGTATAAAAAACACTTCTCTTTTTCTCCTGCATCATATCAGTAGATATATATTGAATATTTTGGTGGATAGTATAAGGGAAAAAATAAAATATATGGGGACTGTACGTTTGTCTTGACTTTTTGTTTTCCAGTAAAACTACTTTTGCAGATAGATTTCCTGACATATAATTTTTTAGGTGTCAAAACTATGGGGTTTTGTTTATTGACCCCACAGACTCATTATCTTAAAAAAACAGAGAACATGGCTTGCAAGTGCATGCACCTTTCCTGATTTTGAAATCTGTGACTTAATTTCATATTGTGTATCTACTTGTTTGTCTTTATTTTTTTGTCCATTGTACATAGTAGTTTTGTTTCAGATCTAATTGTAAATATGATTGTTTACAGTGTGCTGGTTATTTAAGCATCAGATGTGTAGGAGGTGACATCATATCTAAGCACATAGGTACAATTTTCATTCAAGCTCCCACTTTTCGTTTATTTTTATTAATACTTTTTTCTGTCCTAACTATAGTTTTTCCTTTCAAAATACTGCCATAATTATAGTTATAAGTTTCCATCCCATCACTCTTTCATTGTTAAATAGGCTATAAACTGCTTTTTGTCTCTGCTTCAGGGTTTGCTGTTGTCTCTTTCTCATCACTGGTCACTCTATTTATAGTATTTGTTATCAGAAAACCAACTTTTACCCAGAAAACATTCATGATATTGGCATTGCTTGCTTTCTTCCATGATGCTTTTTGACTTGGGAGGATTTCCATGTGACATACAATATTAATTTCATTTCCTTCTCTTTGCATCTGTGATATACAGAGCTTTGAGGGCATTGCCAGTTAAGTGAATAAAAACTAGTTTATCAGTCTCTCTTAGTCCATTTGTTACTTGTTCCATCTTTTACAAAGGTTGTAGAAGCCAATGGAGGAGTCAGAGTTTGAAATACTCTGCTTATTCTGTTTCTGAAATACCCAGAAAAATTACATATTTGGTAATGTAATTCCAGGAATAACTTTTGTAGACTTTGTAGTATTTTGATTGGGTGGGAGAGTGTTAATCTTTGGAAGAATAAAAGGTATTTTTTCAGCAACAGACTTGGACTATTGTAACACTGCTTTTCATGTCCAATATCTGGTAGATTCATACAAGAAGTTGTTGGGTTTTTTTCTCTCTATCTTGATTCCTACCCAAATAGTCAATTGATAATCAAATAATGTGCTGGAGGAGAACTTGCTCTTCAAAGGACATCTCTAATTTCTACTGCCTTTACATATCGTTCACCTTTCAGTGGGAGTGTTTGCTTACATTTCTCTCGAGAGGATAGGTAACCATTATTTTCAGTTTCACTTTCTTCTTGTTTTTCCACCTTGTTGCAGAAACATTAGTGTGGCCAGTGTTTATGGAGACACATTAAACAAAAATGTTGTGTAATCTTGAGTGTGTGAGGAATGGCACAACTTAGTAGCACTGAGTGGAAAGAGATCCCTGCCATTAGATGGGTTTATTTTGTAATGTGCTTGCAAAGTCTGGAAAAGAAATATTTCACTGCATGCAGACCTTAACCATGTCTGACTTCAGAAGTAGAGTGTAGTAGTTATAACCACAGACATTATAATTTGAGGGTTACTATTTTCTGAAAAACCACTAACATTGCAGTCTGTGGCTGCATTTCCTAGATAAAATTTAGTACTGCCACCTGATCCTTGTGTGGAAACAAAAGAATTTTCCTATAAATTGCAACCAACATATGGCTTGCTTTATTTTTAAATACTGCCTGGAGTTCTCTGGTTTATACAATACAGTGTTTTTTTCTTTCTGTCTTCCTGCCGATTTATATATTGTGATTGTGTGGTTGTCATTCCTAATATATGACTGAATATGATTTATCAATTGAGTATTTTATTTTTTGTTTAGGTATTCTAATCTTCTAACTGGTGTCATGTCAAGCACATATATACAGAGTCATATAAAGCAGCTAACTTTGTGACTATAATTTAGCATTCCAACCTCTGATCAAATACTAAAAAAAACAGGGTGTGGGGCAGAAAGAATTGCACCTCAGTTGCACCCCGAGTGCAGTTTGCTCTGTGCTCTTCCCCACCTTTTAATGGGAAACTGGGTTTTCCCATTTTCTTGACTCTCACTAACAGCCTCAAGTAATGCTGTACCCTTTTTAGTTAAAGATGAAGTGAGGGCCAGTTTTTACCTTTGTGACTGAAATCTTTTAGGATAAAATCTAAAGGTAAATATAGCATAATAGGAAAGAACAAAGAAAGAGATGAAGTAAAAGTAAGCAGATGCTGACGGGTGTACATGCAGTTAAGACTGTTGAACAGTAGTAATAGGTAATATCCAAGTTTAAATACCTTTATATTAGTTGATATTTACTCTAATGACAGAAATACAGCAAAGACAGTGACTTTGAGTAGTTAAAGAAGAGCACTTTGTGAAATATTATACAGAAGAAGAAGTGAGGATTCTTTTCACGGAAGGAAAAACTAGTATCGCTGATTAAGGTCAGAAATACCTGAGTGAGCTGACTAGGGAACTGGGTGTTGTATGATGTTTGTGCTTTGTGGAATTCTGAAAACTGATGAAGGGGATGACAGGGATAAAGGGGGTTTCTTTCCAGTTTGTTGATATCACAGCAAAGTTGTCTTTGGATAGTCTTGAGTGGTCTGTCATTGTGGCACAGAAGTCAACGTTAGCCCATTTTGAACTGCAAGGAAGGGGCAGTGCAAACCAAGTCAGCCAGTTCAGTAGTGTTGTCAGGTGTTGTAGTACCTGTTTTTTAAGACATATCCTGGAAGAAAGCTGTGTGTTTTATGGTACTGTTTCATTTTGCCTGAATTTAGCAAGCGGGATAACATTTATACTCAAATGAGAAACAGACATTCAAATCACAGAGAAATATATCCGTATGATTCATCCTAGAGTATGGTTGGTGAAGTTTATCACCAAAAAAAAAAAAGGGTTGTGGAGAACTTCCAGCAGTCTGGGAAGTACAAGTGTTGGGATGAAGCCCACTAGAGGACGAGTTTTTTTCTGCAGTCCTATGAGAGTGTCCAGTCTGATGGCTACATGATCTGTCTGTTGACAGTATCTGCTGGGATGATTTTCAGATGGTAGATATAGGTAATCAGTATCTGAAACAGTGAAATGTTTATATATTTGGAAGATATATACGTATTTATTTTGGTTAACTGGAACGTGGTAGATGAAGCATCAAGTCATTTAGGTTGGAAATGTAAGGTATAACATATGCAGGTATTCTTCCCAAGAATGCCAAGGCAATGGAAGGAATTAAAAAAAGGTTCGTTTGAAATGCAAGGACCACTTTTTAACAATGCTGCCCTGCACACCAGGCCCCAGGGGGAAAAGGCGATGCCCTGACTTCTCCAAGGCTTTTTGTATCTTCTCTCTCTCCTCCCCTCGCCCCTCTCTGGCCCTAGGAGGCCTTGTACAGGTCTGCAAACATGTTACCTCTCTGCATACCAGGCAGATAGCTTGCTCACAGCTTCTCCCTGCAACTTTCTCTGAAATGCAGAAGGAAGGAAAAAAACCCCATCTAACCCATTTGAGAAGGCATTTTGCAGTCTTCCTAAACAAAACTGAGTTCTAGCTTTCTGTCAGAAATTCTTCCGAAATTGTTCCTCTCCCTACAGAAAAAACCCTGAAGATCATTGAGACCAACCATTAACCTCACACTGCCAAGTCCACAACTAAACCATGACCCTACGTGCCGCATCTACACATCTTTTAAATACCTCCAGGGATGGTGACTCCACAAGTTGCTTGGGCAGCCTGTGCTTGGTAACTGTTTTGGTAATTTTTCTTAATATCCAATCCAAACCTCCCCTGACACAACTTGTTTCCTCTTGTCCTGCCTCTTGTTACTTGGGAGGAGAGACTGACCCCCACGTATCAGGGAGCTGTAGAGAGCGAGAAGGTCCTCACTGAGCTTCCTTTTCTTCAGGCTGAGCCCCACCAGCTCCTTCAGCTGCTGCTCACAGGACCTTTTCTCCAGACCCTTCCCCAGCTCTGTTCCCTTCTCTGGACTCGCTCCAGCCCCTCAGTGTCCTTCCAGCAGTGAGGGGCCCAGAACTGGACGCAGGATTTGAGGTGTGGCCTCAGCAGTGCCCAGCACAGGGGGACAGTCCCTGCCCTGGTCCTGCTGCCACACTATTGCTGATCCAAGCCAGGGGCCATTGGCCTCTTGCCCCCCTGGGCACACCCGGGCTCGTGTCCAGCCGCTGTCACCAGCACCCCCAACCTGTCCAGAGCCTTCTGCAGGATTTCTCCCAGTCTGTATTTATGTCTCGTGTTGAGCCTGGCCCACGTGTAGTACCTTGTACTTGAACTTCCGGCCAATTCCTTATCCACCCTTCAAATCCATGTCTCTCCAGTTTGGAGATAAGGATGTCATGTAGGACCGTGTCAAAGGCCTTGCAGAAGTCTGGTTAGATGACATCAGTTAGTCTTCCCTTGTTGACCAGTGCAGTCACTCCATCATAGAAGGCCACCACACTGGTCAGGTGCAACTTGCCCTTAGTGAAGCTGTGCTGGCCCCTCCTTGTCTTCCATGTGCCTTAGCATTGCTTCCATGAGGATCTGTTCCATGACCTTCCCAGGCACAGAGGTGAGGCTCACTGGTCTGTGGTTCCCCGAGTCTTCTTTCCTGCCCTCTTTGAAAATAGGAGTGACGCTTCCCAATTTCCAGTCACTGGAACATCTGTAACGTCACCTGAGCACCATGACTTTTCAAGTGTGATAGATTATTCAAACTTGTCTGAACTGCTGTATGGTGGGAATATAGAGAAAAATCTAATATTTATGCTGTAGAGTGAGGCACTGAAAAACAATGAGGGACTTGGCTGAATTCTTAAATCTTAAATTCCTTGGAATTTCTTGGGAAGCTAAGAGAACCTTTAGATCTCCTTTTTATAAAACCCTACTATAAGATTTTTCTAAGTATTCTGAATTTGCCAAAGGAAAAAAAAAAAGAAAGTAAGAAGTTAAGGCAACTTCTTTATTTAACAGTATAGAAGTCATCAGTAATGTTTCATTAATAGTAAAACAAAGATATATGATATTAGAAAATAACATTTGTTTATCAACTTCTTACTCTATAAATAAATAATGATAACAAAGAATAAAAATTAACATGATTTTGGTATGTCTTGCTCATTGCCTCCACAGGATGTTATACAACTTTGATTTCACTGTTATCCGTAGCTGTGTGTTTTTCAGAGTATTAATACTGGTCTTAATTTTAGGAACTTGTCATTGTAAATGGAAAAGAATTCTTTCCAATTTTATTTTTTCTTGCTGTAATAGACTAGTCTTCTGTAAAGGTATTGCTAGTGGTTTCTGTTTTCATGCATTTTGTTTGTAGACTTGTAGAATTTAGTTGTATTTTTATTTGGATTTTATAGTCCAACTATCTATTTGGACAATATAGTGATTCAAGTATCATATCAAGGATACCTTTTTTATCATATCAAGGATACTTTAACTGGTTGCAAGTATTTTATTTATCTAAAATTTTCTATATATTAAGATGCAGCAGCTTATCAGTTCTTTAATGTGCTTTGAAGAGTTTAATGGGATACATGATGGGATTTTTTTCCGTTCTAATACAAGACAGTATTGTGGGACATTTTGAAAAATTAAACTGGCATGAGAATATAATTACAGGAACAGCATATTTCTGTAATATGTACTTTCTGTACTTCTTTTGTTAGTCTTGCCAGAGTTCCGTAGTGAAAGAAATCTTTTTCTCAGGATTTTTATTTGGTAAACTGAATTAAAATAGAAAAAAAATTATAATCACCTTTCACAACTATGGTTTTCATATGTGCTGCATTCCAGAACAGTGTGGACTACCTAGTTTCACATTTTAAATATGGGATTTTAGACTTTTTCTATTATAAAAATAGCAAAAGTGTAGTTTTGCAGAAACTAATCTGTTTTGGCTGAAAAGGAGCAAACAGCTAAAGGTAAGAAAAAGAGCTTTCTTTTTCTGTTGAAAGGCTTCCCCTGAAAAGACTTTCTCTTAAAAATGGAGTTTTATACAATTCAGTGGTGATATTCTTCATCTTGGACACTAATAACATATTGCAAAATTCTGATTTTAAATGTACAGATGAATTATGTAACTTCCTAAATATCTTCTACTTCTAAAACCTTAGAATTCCACCTGTTCTCCAGCCAACCTCCTCCCCTCCCACAAATCGAAGTTGTAAATGTGTGTCATAAAATGTCTGTATTACTCTACAGTCAAGCAAACCTATAAACAAACCTATGGGTAGCAGTGTTATGTCTAATCAGTGAAGGGTAATAAGGAATCCATGTATATTTACCTTTCATTTTCTGCAAGTTTTGATTTAAAAAAAAAAAAAAAGTGTGTGTATAAATAAACTAGAAGTCCTGTTGTGTTCCTTTTTGAACCATTGGGGGTTTTCCATCATTTCTTCCTTAATTCTGCAGGTGCACCTCTGATGCTTCTGCTGCTTCCAATATTTTGATTATCTAGGACAGAAGCATAGGAATTGCCAAGGCCTCTGACTGATTTCTGAGGCATGCTCCATCTCCCTGTCTCAGGACTCTCCCTGACAAATCATTTAATACTATGTGGTTATTTTTACTGGATATTTATAGTTTCTGGAAATGTTAGATTTTCAGGATTTATAGGAATCTCAGTTTGTCACTTTGTTCTCCTGAATCTTGGAAACAGAACACTTTGGCTCAGTAATGTTATTACTTATTTCATGAGTGGCTTTGGGAACGTGGGACTTAGGTTTTGGGGCAGTGACTTCAGAGCAGGAATTTGTTTCCTGAGTTGATAACTTAACCAGATAAGTTGAACTGCAGGTGATAGAGATATTTTAAGTGGCTCCTTTCTCTACGGTAATGCTTTTGATGTAGAGGCAGGGCTGGGTGGGTATCCTCTGTTGTTTTTTTACTTCTGTGTACAGAATGTCCCTGGCAATTCCCAAAGCTTGGAAACAAACTTTCTCGTTATAGTTTTGAAACAAACTTTGGTGGTGTGGGCCTGTTTCAAAGCTGCATCGGGGATGTTCAGGCTGAACATTATGAAGCATTTCTTTGTGAGAGGGTGGTCAGACCCTGGAACAGGCTCCCAGAGAGGTGGTCGATGCCCCAGGCCTGTCAGTGTGTCAGAGGCATTTGGAAAATCCCTTAACAACAAGCTTTAACTCCTGGTCAGCCCTGAAGGGCTCAGACAGTTGGACCAGATGATCTTGTAGGTCTCTTCCAACTGAAATAGTCTTGTTTAGTGGCAGCAGCTATTACGTCCCTGCCATCCCTGCTCCTGGTGGAAAGTAATACCTGTATTGCTTTATTTTTTTCTGCTCTCAGGGAACATTATGTACCTGTTAATACATCTTTGAAATTTTTATTTCTCTCTTTTTTCCTCACTTATTTTGCCCTTCAGTATTTAAAATACCGAATTTATAATTTTTTTAAAAAAGATTCTGCATATATTTAGGGTAACTCTTATTGAGGTAGGAGAGTGGAGGTGATAATAATTTTAGTAGGAAGAAAAGAGGTGACCCTTATTACATTTGTGAAAGGCTTGTTATATTTACAGTTAAATGTTTTTCTTTTAAAAAGGAAATTGTCAAGGAAGCATTAATGGAGGAGCAAAAACGAAGTGAAAAGGCAATTGAAGAAACAGTGAAAAGGACAAGAGAGGAACTGATGGAATATATAAAAGAACAGAAAAGGGTGAGTTACCAGTGGTTAATGTGTTTCACTTCTTGCAGTGAGAAATTGGTAAAGTTTATTAATCCTGAAACATGTCTTAAAATGCACAAGAAAACAGAATCAGGAGTTACATTTTCAGATCTTTCACTCATTTTTTTCAAACAATTTGTTATTATATGTCTTTGCATGTATATATTTATAGACCTTTAAATTCATCCAAGCCAAAAAGCAGAAATTATTATTTTGGTTAAAATTTAAAGCATTTCTTATTACACTAACATAAAGATGGGGCATAAATACAGTCTGTCAAGTTGAAATTGTGATCTGAGTTCAGTTCATTGAAAACATTTCAGTATAACTAACAGATGGTATTTTATGTTAACAAATGACCTTTATTGTGCAGTTTGCGTGCACACGAAAGTCATTAACTTTTCCTCTCAACCCACATTATAAGGGTATATAAAGCCTGAAAATTACTGGTATTCTATTGAGAATGATTTATAGCCAGTGCATTAGACTTGTTATGAAACCTTGTAATGTTCTGAAAGTTGGTTTCAATTGTTCTGTTAATGCTATATAGTTGTTGTTTAATGGTTGTAGATAAACAGTAAAATGTACCTCAAAGAACTTTGTTTTGTGTTCAGTAGGAGGAGAAAAATATAACACATTTCTCCCCTTTGAAACTCTTTATAAAAACATAAACAGAAAATAATTTTTAAAAACCTTTTTCATGCAACAGTTGCAGCCCGAGGTACACTTTCAGTATTCTCAATAAATAAAATCACTCAGCTTGAATTTAATTGGTAATGTTGTCCTGAGAAGGAAGTAGAAATAATGTATTTGACCACTGCCTCTGTATTTTATGAGTTGAGTAGTATTATGGTAAATAGGATTTACCTTCAGAAGTTTCACTCTGCTAGTAGTTAACATTACTGTTGGGTGAGTTCCTTCCATGATGCTGTGTGGAGACATTTCCTTTTACCATGATTTGTTTTATTTGCAAAGACATTTAAACACAATCCAGTGCAACACATGATCCATGAGGATGTTTGAGCATAGCTGAAGTCAGCTACTGACAAAGGATAAGCTGTGAGGAAGGTGAAAGTAAGTCTACTATTAAAATAATTTGTGTCATAAATAAATTGGTCAGTAGGACCTCTACAGCAGATCATCCAGGTCATCTACTGCAGGCTCCTCACTGCTGACAGATCACACCATGTTGAATTGACCGTCATTTCCTGCAGATACTTCAGTAGCAGTTCATCTGTCCATAATCTCTTGGATTTCTGCTTTTGCTAGGAATGGAATTTGGTCAGAATCTACAGAGTTGGAGCTCGTTGCCATTTATGTCATTGCCTTGCTGCTGTTTACCTGTCTTGCCCTTGTGAAGTTTTCACGAAGTGTTGAAACAATGATAATATTATCTTCAAAAAAGCGAAATCCTCTTCGGTTTATCTAGAAGGAGCATAAGTTCCATTCATTTCCTAGAGTTCTTGTATACCAAAGTGTTTCAGCCAGTTTTTTTCTCATATTGATCAATTGACACATACCCATTCATTTAAAAAAAAAATCATATAAAGAGACAGCTAGACTTTTCTGGGATAGGATTTAGAAGGACTACCTGTATTCCAGTTGGGAGTGAAAGATGTGTTTAACTTCAAATCATTTGGCATAATAACTTTTAAATGATTACGTAACAGGCTGAGGAAAGGGACCTTGGTCAAAGCCCATGTACCTGTAAGAGTAACAAATACAGTTTATGGACTATGCTAAAATGTAGCAGCTTATGGAAGGAATTCCTAGAAAGAACTCTGGGAAAATGTCTTGTTTTCTTGTCTGAGATTTGGTGACCTTTATTGTCCTTTGAGTGACGGAGGCATCCCAGTTATAAACTTGCAAAGGTAACCCAGACTCTGTGCTTCTCATCATTGCTTTGAAAATCAGTTTGTAGAATCCTTCAAACCACAGGACACGGGCCCACCAGTGTTTGTACCTGGTTAGCAGTGGTTAAGTGCTTCAGAAAAGGGGTCATAAATGGATTCTTATCCACCTTGTTTTCCAATAGTACAAATTACATTTCATCAATATATCAATTTTCAAAGTAGCTTGTAATTGCTTAGCAATTTATTCAATGAAAGCTTTTTTTTACTAAGTGTTACCTAATTAATACAAAAAAATTAACACAAAAATACTATTATAAAGTAGTTGTGGTATCAGTTTAAGAAATCCAGTTGTGGTTTTGGCAGTTAGAGTTTTGCTACAAATATTTTAAAATATTAGTGAGTATTTACAGTTGTATTTGTGCTTGGACTCTTGGAATAATTTCCGTAACAGTTTATAGAAGTTGGATCTGGCAATCCCACAAGATCTGCAGAGCATTGTAAATGTAGTCCAACATGATATTGTAAATAATAGTAAATAAATAATATTAATATTTAGTTTGAGTTAGAAAGAGTTGATTGTGAACGAGTCTTTTTAAAAACAGATTGATAATTATTTCTAGAAATAATTTGTGTCAACATAACCTGAACCATAGAAAATTCCTGTTGCAGTTCCAAAAGTGTTGAGACCTACCAACCATGAAACCAGCATATCAGTGACCTGTGCAGAGCTTGACAGTCACTTAGTGAAGAAAATGGATGAATGCAGGGGATTGTTTGAATTAGTAGAAAGTTACTTAACAAAAAGCAGTAATATCATCGTGCTAACCTGATGATAAGGACAAACCTACCTTCCTCTGTATTGAAGCCAAAGAAGTCACTTTAGCTAGCGGAGTTGTCATTTGTTTTCACCTTCAAATAAAGAACACTGCAAGCTAAAAAAAAAAACAAAACCACAAAAAAAAAAACCCACACAATAAATTGGGATAGAAACAGGTGTTTTTTAACAATAAATGAAAGACGAGCCATGCATTGTAATTATACCATTTCATACTTCAAATATAATCCCAAGTTTTTACAGATGTACAGCCCTGTGTCGGCAAAAATTTAAGTTATGTCCCTCAGTCTTAGTTTTGTTTTTTCCATTCTATATTATATGAAGAATTTGATGCTAGAAAAATGGTATTTTTATGTTGCCACAGGTAACATCTTAAGCATCTGGATATCTAAGATGTGAAGGAAATTTCAGTCAGAAATTTAATTCTTTATTATTTCATTATTGTTTTGTAACAGCCACCTTTATGAAGCATAAAAACTGAACTAGAGTAAGACTGTCCTATCTGTTCAAACACATCTTCCATACCTGTCAAACTTGTAGAGGTTTATATAAATATTTATAACACCCTGAAGACTTCTTCTGAGTCAAATTTGAGTACATTTGCTACAACTGTTCGCCACACTTGCTTTCTCCAGCAAAGGAACATCCACATTATGTCCAGAAATGTGTTTTTATTAATTGCCTGAAGGTATATTTGACCATGTAGATTTGCTATGCCTGTGTTTGCATGTAAGTGTCAGGAAGGTAAAACAATGCTTTTCCTTGCTGCTGGTGGGGTGGGAAATGAGGGGACAGAGGTGAAGTGTAGCACACAGGTAAAAAGGAAGTGGGCACTGAAGGATGACTAAATGGCGATTTATCATGAGATAAATGGCAAGCCACTGCTTCCCCTTCTGTCAGAGAAATAAATGTTACTCTTGGTTTGTATCCAGTGCACATATTGTGTGCAGCCTGCGTCTGAGACATGGATGGACAGGGAAGCAAAATCTTACAGTCTGGTTAGAGTAAGATGAGTAAAGAGTAAGAAAACACTTGTCCTTGATTATACATTCATTTTGATGTAAGCTCAAGATTCACTGAAGTCCTTTGTCACTATCATCTTTTGTTGCCTGATGTTCACAATCCTGTCCCCTCTGGCCCTGCATTATGGCCCCTGATATCTGACTGCTCTGGAAACATCCAGTGTTGTGACAAGCCCCAGTACATTAAGTGGCCCAAGATGCACCAAGTCACATAGTCCAGCCCTTGAGGCTCCCCGTGTCTGTGGTAGTAAATGCTGGGAAGCATTTACCACCTTTTTTGCGTTAATTGTTTAAAAATTCTGGTGTTTGGGTTTATACTGAATGTTTGTGAAGGGGTTCCCTCTTATTAGGTGGAACAGCTCTGGGTTTTTTCAAGGGTTGATAGTTTTGTTTTGTTAAAACATCATGCTGATGTGGTGGCATACATGCACATGCCTGTATGTAGCCTCTTACATGTATGTGTGTGTATAGACTCACCCTAATGTTAAAAGCCTTCTAAAAATGTGAATGAAGTTTCCTCTATTCTATATGAGTGGCAGGGATGATTTTTTTATATTATTTACAGATAGAATGCAAAAAAAAAAAAAAAAGCCTCAATTTAATAAAACCAGTTTTTCAATAATTCAGAAAGTCTGAAAATATTGAAAGCTGTGTAATACTGATTTAAGCAAGTATATGTGTGTATGTCACAGTCTGTACAGTCATACAGAGAGAATTGCCTGAATTTCATATTTCCAGGTGTGTTATGAAAATTCTAATGATCAAAGTAATTAATGGGTCACTTCTGTGCTTCAAACTAAGATCTGTTTCCAATTATTTGCAGTTAGAAAGATCAGGAAATTCTTTACTCTGCTTCATATTTTTTTCATAGTTAAACAGTGGTCAGAATTCTTTTACATAATCTGCAAATGTTGTTTGCCTTTTTTAAAAATCTGAGCAGTGTTAATTCTTAAAATCATGCAAATGTTAGGAAGCTTTGTGGTATGGAGGTCTAGAAAAGTATCCTGTTGTCCAATTCCGGTATTTTGTTTTCTGTGCTACAGATTGGAGGTTGTTTATAAATCTCATAGTTTAGTAATTTACAGCCTATTCATTGCAATTCAATGCTTAAAAAAATAGTCATTCAATATTTTGTAGTTTGAATATTTATAGCAGACAAAAATGTAGTGCTCTGATGTTGTTGTGCCTATTATTTATCTACTTTTTAATTTTTAATTTAATTAACTGTGCAGAGAAGAAAATTAATTCTTGAAGGTGGCATAGATAGAGCAAAGTAAGTCATGAGGAAGTTTCCTACCAAATAGGTGTTGTGCTCAGTAGGTTATTTAAATACATTTTCTAAACTACAAAGATTCACTTCATGAGATAAATACTTAGATTAAGCATTTCTTATGGTTGTAGTTTCTGAACCAACATAGCCAGCCAGCAAGAAAATTTTAATTTTTCCTGTTCGCATTGACATTCATCTTCTCTCAGGAAAATGTGCTGCTTGTTTTCTGACAGCAAAACTAAATATATTAAGGAGTCACGTTTTGTCTGCTCATTGTAAACAGCTTTCATTGGCTTTAAGGGGCGTATTTTGACCTACCAGGGAAAGCTCACGTGTGAGGACTCGAGTAAACATTTGAATGACAGACTTGTTTTTGCAGCCCCTGTTTCCCTGAAAGTCAGACACTTGTCATAAATGCACTCCCATCCTGATTTAAGGGGCAGAAACTGGGAGCAAAGATGTCACCGTTACAATGAAACTCACTGTACTACTGTGTGTTCCCATATGATTTGTGCAGCTGGGCCTCATAACCTTTAGAAGAAAACATAACTAAACATTTCATTTCTCTGACTAATGTTTACCAAAATGTAAGTGCACACTTCAGAATTGCGAAAGCTAAAGCTAAAGTTTTTGTGGTTCAGTATGTAAGAGATAATTTCTTTTTCTGATATTGTGGAAACTAATGACTATTTCAACAACAGCATTTATATTTAAGGATCACTGGCAAGCTGGTATAAGCCGTGTCTGTCTTACAGTAAAGTGAAGAAAAAGCCAAGTTTCTCTTCTGAGTCTGCATAGAGAAATGTAGTTTGGTAACAGTACAGGTATTTTTGGAAACTACAATTTCAGGCCCATTTCCTGCTTCCCTGATCAGGTACTTTCTGTGCAGCTCTGTCCAGCCAACAGAATATGTGGGAGGTTCCTCCCTCTGTGGAACCAGAATTATTTTTGTTCTTTTCTGAAAAAGACTTGGAATATTAAGAAAATATTAGTTTACCCTGATAAAACACCTTTATAGAAGGTCAGCTCCTCTTGGGTAAGGGCAAGTCACACATTTTCCCAGTTTCAGTGGGATTGTTCTGGAAAGAAATAGGTATTTACTATTTGGAGAGGAAATTGTGCAATTCATTCTGTGCACACATATATTGTAGAAACAATGCTTTTTAAGGGAAGAAAAACAGATCAATTGATCAAAGTGATCAAGACAGCAGGAAATATCTACAAGTAAGTCAGATTAACACTGATAATTTTCCCCACGGCTATCCTTGTTCATCAGGGTTATTTTTAATAGTGTACTGGATTTATGGAGTGTATTTGTGTATTTTGTATGTTTATTTTGTCTGAAGCCAAACAACTAGACCTTTACTTTCCCTTTGGAGTAGGTTTCTAACTGATACACGGTCTTTTCAGTTTGGTTATGGTACAAAATCCCAGTTCAGTGTTTTTTTAAGTGTGCCACATATTACGTTTCATAATTAAATGTAGTCATACAGATTTGATTTATCATGAATGAAGTTTTAGAACTTTCTTTTTTTACCTTTGATTTTGTAGATGAGCTACAAAGGCTATACCATCTATCTCAAAAGCACCTTTACCAATATAGATTGTGGAAGGTGATCTATGTTACAATTGCTAGTAACCCTTGTTATCTGTGAAGATTTTTTCCTAATATGTGAAGTCTTTTCTTTGCAGGTTCCTCATTCTTTAGTATTCTAAGAGAAGATTTTGTGATGAAAACTAGTATCTTATATTCAGTTATTTAAGGTAAAGACTGCAAAAGAGTGCATGAAGTTCAAGTTTAATTAGATTTATCCACCTTGTTAAGGAGAGGCAGCCAATTCCTTTGGGTTGTTCAAATTGTCTGAGGAACTGTCTGTAATTCACTCATGAACATATGAGAAGATATGTGAACCTCTACATAGTTTCTCTGTTATTCATCCATCAAAATCATCACAGAAAATGGTCCATGAAGTTTGTCTTAATAAAATAAGACTAAAAGTTCTCTCTTTACGTATCTTAGTGCTGCAGTTGAAAGAAAATTGTAGTTTTTTACAATATTGGCATAAACACCTTAGTTAATATAGAGGTCATATAGTCCTAATAAGGACCTTGTAATTTATAGCCCTTTTTTTGTATTAAGAACTAGATCAAATTAATAGGGAAGATCAGTACAGTAGAAGAGAAATAAGATGTCTGTCTGGAGGCTGAAACTAGCTATGATTGTAAAAAGGAATTTGATAACAATGTTATGACCAGAAAACACCTTCAAACATCAGTTTAATAGAAAATAACGAAGGTTTATTGGCCCCTCTTATGAGACAGATAAAATTCCATGGTTTTTTCTTGCTATTGATTTTAATTTTCTATTTACAAAGGTGACATTATCTTTGTAGAAAAATCTTACCCAAACACTAGTCTTCACGCTCATTGTTGTAATTGTGGCATGTTGCATATTAAGCAATTTTTTCATATCATTTTGTCCTCCTGTCCAGCTAAGGGTTGACATAAACTATTGATTATCTATATTTTGCCTTTCCTGAAATTATTAAATTGATTGCTTTCTAGACTTCTCTTATATAGATATCTCTATTTAGCTGAGAATTCCTTGACCTTCTGTTGTTGACTGCACCTTTGCTTTCCTCTCTGTGCTTCTATACGTGTGTGATGGTAACCACTTTTTTGATACATCTGCTGCTACTGCTAGTAGCCATTGAAACTCAACCAATTCTTCCCTTGAAATTTGGTTCCTAATGTAGCCTTAAATCCAAGAGCTCAGATCCTTGAGGTGATAATTACATTTAGATTATAAACTAATTCTTCTACTTTATTTATATAAAGTATGCCTCAACTTTTTAACTGTGCACATCCAGTATTTATTTTATGTAAATGTGCACAATTATTCACTGTTTCTAATAAAGCATGTAATTGTACAACTGACTGGCATGATGATGGAAATAAAAGCAGGCAGGCTCCTTACCTGCCTTTCAAGAATGTACTGCATGTGAATGTGAAATGAATGTACTTTGGAAGGCTTCTAAAACAGCTACTAATGTCTCAGATTGAACAGGAAAGAACTGTTCCCATTAAGTACTACACTAACTTCAGTAACTAGACTGTTAATTTTTTATTATATATTCAGGTTTTCAAAATATATGGATGACTTTTTGGTTCCAGGAGGAGCACTGGTGTGATTCATGTTGAGTACTGATGTGCTTGCATGGTTAAAAGGTGTTTGCTGCCAGCTGTTTCCAGCTATAGCTTAGAATAGGAATAAGGATCCAGCACTCAGCATTCTTTCTAATTAATTACTCCAGGGAAGGCACAACAAACACACAGCATCTGCTTTCAGACCAAAATCATAGAATCACAGAGTGGTTTGGGTTGGAAGGGACCTTGAGGCTCCTGTAGTCCCAACCCCACCCATTGTGGGCAGGGAAACCTTTCCCTAGATGACTCAGGGAACCGCCCAACCTGGCCTTGAGTTCTTCCAGGGATGGAGCATGCACAACTTCTCTGGTCAACCTGCTCCAGTGTCTCACCACCCTTTGATTAAAGAAACCCATGAACTCTGCAAATAAAAGTGGAGGGTTTCTGCACAGTGATGTAGGTTAGGCCATGAATTGACACCTACTTTGTCACACTTTTGTCATTCACGTTGAGGAGCTGCTTTTCATGATAAAGCTTGGAATTTGGTTTCTTGGGTAGCAGACTAGACTATGTTATATCTCACATTCTTCAAGTTAACACTGTGAATTTGTAGTGGAACAAGTTCTAATAGAATTCCTGGGACACACATTCCTGGTTCTCCTTGGTGAATTGATGACTTCCATTTCTCCTGCGACAGATAAACTATTGTTAATCTCTAGTTTGAGTCACAATCTACTCTCAGAGTCAGATTAATTTGCAACCCTGGTTTCCATCAGGGATAAGTGTATTAGAGCAGTGATTATATAAGATACCCCATACATCCCCTGAAAATCCAGACTACAATTTTTCCTATATAGGGGATAGTACCTATGTAATGATACATCACAGAACCTGGGGTTATGATGGACAGGGCTGACCATTCCCTTCTTGGCAAGAGATCCAATTTCTCACCTGGGACAGAGGCTGTATCTTCCATTTCATCTGATACTCTCTGTTCATCTACAAGGTGAGATTACAGAGGGATACTGCCAGAGACTCAGGAGAGAGAGGGGGGGGGGGGGGGGAAGTGAAACCGGGG
>VXAY01005793.1:889886-942717 GCA_013399855.1 Oxyruncus cristatus | reverse complement strand
AGGAGAGGGAAGGGCGGGGGGGGGGGGGGCGGAACTGATACCTGGAGCAGCACACTCTCACCTCGAATGCAGTGTATTTAGGAAAAGAAGGTGGGAGTAAGAGAGATAACTGAAACACATGCTGATAGAAAATGTTCCAGTAACAGAGTTCTGATATTAGTGTATCTTACAATCGTGAATAAGAAGGATCCCACTGGCAAAGACCTGTGTTATGGATTAGTAACTTTCATGCACTGATCCATTCTTTTTAAGTCACTTGCAGAATCATGTGTCAACGCCAGAGAATGTAGTTTTGAACTCTTGTAGGTAAAGCTTATGCCCTTCAGTTAAGCCAGTGATTATGAGAATTTTGATATGTGTCATTGTTTTGCAAGTGTGCTTGATTTCAGACATCAAGCACAGCTTTTCTCTGAAGGTTTATTATTTGAAGACAAGTGCAAGTGGGAGAGGTTATGAAAATCAGTTTCTTTTAAGTTATTAATCTCGAATGAGTGATTTCTAATTTTTTTAAAACTTGTTATATTTTAATATGCCTTCGAACAAAATAGGGTGTCATTACCATTCTTGTTCCTGAATGTTTGGCTTGGCATTTGATGCAAGGCCTCAATTGCAGGCTGACGTGCCAGCAGCTGAAGCTGAAAACAAGACTGCGGTGGGCAAACTCAAGATTTAATTTCAGAAAGAGTGTTTATATTTTCCCTGGGGCCACATTAATGAGAGTCCAAACCCTAAATGTTACCACCAACACATTTTAACAGACCAGTTTCCCAGTTTTTAAAGTGTGGTGTCACCTTGAGTATTTTTCTTTCAACTTTTTCCCCTTCTTGTGACTTTAAAAGAAAAGCAATGAAGCTGTACCATTTTTGGCTGAATTCACTGTCATGTTTGGGGAACATAAAGTTCTGTGACACGCAACGAAGTTGAATTTAAAAACATTTAATCCTGTCTTCTATTTCTACATCAGCTATTTGAAGAATTCAGCTTTAAGTTACCTCTGCAAAACTTCATGTTACTACAGAACACCAGCATCCAGCATATGATGTAGGGGTCCCTATGTTGATGTCCTGAATCCTCCTGATGTCAGAACATCTGTGCCATGCCCAGGATGAACTTGTGACCAACAGGTCAGTGCCAAGAGAGACAGCAGTGATGGGGTCACTGAGAGTTCCTTAGCTCAGCTTCCTGCACCTTCAGCTGGGCCTGTTTTGTGGCTTTAATGGGATTAAAGAAACATTTACATTGAGGCTTTAGGAGCATTTTCACACTGCTCCTTTACCCAACTCAAAGAACAGTATAAATCCAAAGGATTAAACAAGGGATTTATGGGAAGTTGTAGTGTAAGATGAGTTGGTGCAGCTGGCTCTCCTTTACTCCTCTGTGGATAAGGAATACTGAAGAAGTACTGGATGGAATGTGGAAGTTAGCCTGGCGTTTTTTTCCTGAACTTTTAAGTCTCTATAAGCTTTGAAACTATTGTTTCTAAATATTAAAATTTAATGAGAGTTTTCTGGTGGAGTAATATAGTATTTCAATTGATTGATCCTGTTAGACATTTTTCTTTAGAGAGTATTATGGCACTTTTCTGCCACTTTTTATTAGTGAAACATCATGCATTTAAGGGAATTTTTCATTTCCTGGAAATTATAGTACTCTGTCCTTAAAAAATAGAAAGGGGAAAAGAATACAATTCTCTGCCACTTAGGTTCATTGAAATCCAAAGGAAATTGTTAAATAACCAAAATTATAATTTTCAAACTCTTTGAGTGATCACTTACGCTGAAGAAAGCAATTTACTTGAAACTACATACATAACCTATTGTATGTTTTTTGCAATTACTTTAGAGTAAAACTGCCAGAGTTTGAAATTCTTTACTTAAGTTAAAACTGTTTTATATATCCTTTTGTGCCTCAGTGTATAAATCTACAAAGGCTGAGATTATGCCTGTACTCTTTAGTCAGGCGAGATTCCAGTTGAAACTGAAATCGAGTGGTGTCATTACTGAGAAAATACTGTGCTATCAAAGCCAAAAGGGAAAAAATAACAGGATGAATTATAATGTTCTGCAGCGAGATGAGTGGGTACTACCCTATTTCAAAGCTACTCTTATGATTCAGACATATTGTTTTTTTAATCCAATGTGTATCATTACAATTACTGCAAGAGTAACTTTGGATTTGGTCTGCAATCACATAATTATACAACTTGCTCTGTGGGTATAGGCTGTTCACGGGAATAAAGATTTGCAGTGTACACTGTACAGATGTATCTATCTGTGGATAGTGGTGGGGGTTTTCACATCATTATGTGATTAAGCAACACCTGAGGTCCAGGGAAATGGAAAATGTCATCCAAGGTCCCTCTATTCTCCAACTATTTGATCAGAAAGGAGAAGAGACTTCCATATTTCTCTGTTGTCCATTAGGAAAGCTGTGTGTGACAGGAGGAAGCGAGGCATCCTTACACACCTCTGGTCCCCTGTAAGTGAGGCTCTCCTGTATTATTCCTGATTCTTCCCTCAGTGTTAGAATTTTATACTGTACTTCTGCAAATGTGAGAATTGTAACCAGATCATCTGTTTGAAGATTGGGTGTTTTGTGTTCTGTACAACTTTCTCAAAATAGGTTTTGATACTAAGTTAAGAAAAAAAAAAATCAAAGTTCTTATTAGTTTTGTGGAATTACTCATTTTTGCAGTGCAACTGGTGACTCTCGTCCCTAGGCATTTTCAAGAGTCCTGTAGATTAACTAAGAGTAGGTAATTTAAGAAAAAAACAACAACAACAAAACACAGAAAAATCCATGTGTGTTAAATAACATGAATACCCTCCCCTAGTGAGAAACTTAGACAGGTCAGCTGAATTTTGAAGGTTAAACATTGAATATTCTAATGGACTGAATAAGTGAATGTTTTGAGGAGGAGGAATTTGTGAAGTTTTGTCATTCCTATTAAAATAGAACCTTTATTCATTTGCTGTCTTTGTCTTTCAAATTCATCTGTATTCTTGTAACCAGATTTGTATTTCACTGTCATTTCTTAATTCAGAATTTTGGAATATATGTAACTAGGTATTTTGCTAACAAAGCAGCAGTTATAAATTTGCTCTTTAAGTTAGTGTAGTCCACATCTTTTTGTATTACATGGAAAGTTTAATCAGTTCAGTATGATCAACTTGGATTAATTAAAGCTAAGAATATCATCTGCAATTTTATTTTCTTAGTCATAGGTCAACTTCTTGGCTTTTTCCAAGTCCCTGCTGTACCATTCTCTTGGCACCAAGGGGATCCTAAAGAGTCTTAGAAAGTTAATGACAGACGTGCTCAGCAAAGGCGTTTTGGCATCCACCTGCGAGGCTGTCAGATTGCAAAAGAGAACAGGCTATTGTTCCACTCTGATTGACTTTATTGTGAGTTCCCACTGCAGCGATCAGAAGCTGGGTCACGGTCTCTTCCATCCCTAGATGTCTGTGATACCATTTCAGTTACGTTGGAATTGAGCCCCAAAGAGACAAGGACAGAATACAGAAGGCCCTTTCCTCCTTTGTGTTTCCATGACATGCAGGGACAGCTTTGTGGTCTCTGGATGTGTGTTGTGAAGATCCAGAAATCACACTCATCTTAATAAGATGGTCTGTAGAATTTCTCTGTCCATGTACCAGGATAGGATTAGCTCAGAGTAGTTGCAGAGCCACCATGAAATCCCTTTCCTTAGCAGATTCTCTTGGCTGCATGGTTTTGAGGGGAAATTATTTTTTTATCTTGTTCACTGCCCAAATAAAACGAGGAGATACCTCTGTGCATAAGGATGTCTTACTCTGTTCTTCAGTGGGTTTTGCTACAGCTGAGGAATATTCAGAGTTCAGTGTTTGTTTGGTTTGGGGTTTTTTTTACTGCTTCTCATTTACACCGAAGTTCTTTTATGTGGAGATATTTGAACCTCAGTAGTTTTATCTGCTTACTTTTTTTGTTGAGTTTTTAACTGGGGAGTTATTGGAGACTTTTCATAGCTGGTTATATGCAGAAATTTTCAAGCTATTTTTATCCCAAGTCTTGCAGCTTCTTTGCTTCATTTGTCAGGTATGGCTTTTGCTGTTTTTACCCTTCTTTGATTTGAAAAAGTAAATGGAAAAGTTGACCTTACCATACGTGTTTTGATGAATCTTTCTTGTGATTATTTCCTGCAATTGGATTCCCGCAGCAAACCTAGTGGGATCAAAATCTGAGACCTAATCAAGTTGTCTGTGATGCTTGAAAAAGCATCACAGTAAGTAAGTAAGTTTTCTTACCTACAGCAATAGTAAGATTAGAGAGATGAAGCAAAAGGATGTGATTTCCTGTTTACTTTTTTATTAAAGTCTTCACCCATGTGTTAGAAATTTAGCAAGATGCTTCAATGACTTATAGATATAGTTAATATGTATATATGTTATTTTTCTGCTTTGGCTGCAGGCTACTGACTCATATTATTGTGGTCGAGTGTATTTTTCCCTCCCTTGCCCTTTCCCCCCACCCCACCCTGCTTAGCAACAGTTTCTTGTCCTTTTTTTTTTCTTTTAAATGTAAAATGAGGTATTGCTGAGTTAAAAAACTGCTCATCTATTTGTGGTTGAATGTCCTTGACGTTACTATCTCACTCCAGAGCCTTAATACAGATCTGCCTCTGGAAAAGCAACAGAATAGCCAAAGTGCTTTGGATAATACACTATAACTGTGCCATTGAGAAGTCTCCACTGGCTGACGGTTGCAAACAGAATTTGGAGTTGTGTGGAGCATAAAGCCTGCAGATTATTAAGTTTTGCTGGTGATTTTGTCCTCCTCCTTGAGAATCTTCTGCTTGTGGTGTTGTAAGTGATGACCTGCTGAGAGCTGTGGGTACTCAATCTGGGTCTGTTTTGGAACAAGGAGGTCTTGTCTTTGATGACATTGTTGCAACTGCAGCTCTGTGAACTGCTTCTCCAGCAGCTGTCCTGAATTTTGCTACATTAATTTGGCTTCAAATTCCAAACTGAGTTTTCCAGTAAAATGTGACTGTGAGTAAAAAGCATTATCAAAAGCTTCAATCTTCTCAATACTGAAGAAGTCCAGTACTAAGTGTGGTTTCAAAAGTTCCTGTCTGAATGGCAGAAAAATAGTTTTGTGTTCCCTGATCCTTAATGCTTAATTACTTATTCTAATTCATTTATATGCTTGCCACTGACTTAATACTAATTTTATTACAGGTTCACTTCAGGCTGATTTTTCTTGTTTAATTTCTTCATGTGAATCCATCAACTTTAATATACAATGCTAATTTTAGAAAGATACCTGTATTTCATGTGATATCACCTTTGCCTATGCCTTCAAGAATATACTGTTTCATCCTGTCATATCTTAAAAATTAAAGTTTCATTAAAATGAAAATTTGGCTGTTAAATCAAGTGATGCTCAAAACCAAGAGGTAAGATTTTTCTCATGCTATTTCAGTGTGTACCAAACTACAGTGTGTTATTAGGGGACACTTTGCTTTAGAGACAGCCAATGACATACAGTGTCACAGTATCACAGGAATCTTCAAATAATCATGATACAACTCCAGTCTCCTTGATGTCTAAGTAGATTCAATATAGCCTGACTCATTATGTTGTTTGTAGTTTCAACTTTCTTTATAACATTGGTTTTACAGCTCCCAGCCTAAAGCAGTGGTTCTCTGTGAAGTGTGTTATTAACCATCTGTTGTACTTAGAGGCAAGTTGTGCTCCTGGTGAACCTCCTTTTAATGCAGAATCAGAAAGAACTCATGGCAATGGAATAGCAGTTATACAACTGTGGAAAGGTTTTACCCTGCGGTTTCACAATCGTGCACGTTATTAGAGTAGGCTTTTTCACTTTGTATACACTGCAAACACTTCTGATGCAATGATTACTTCTCTTTTACATGCGAATCTGTTTGTTTGGCAAAATACATTCTCACAGTAATAAAAAATTGTTCTTATTAATGGCTGTATTTGCTGTTGGCTTTTTAGTTAGGTTTAATTAATCCAGTTCTGTAGATATCCTCTTGGTACTGTAAGGCAGTTCTGTGAGCATGACTCAACATGAGCCCATCAGATAACAACTTTTTATTTGGTTTGATAACAATAGTAATTTTTACATATGGGAAGATTGCTGTTGCTTTTAACCAAGGTTAAAAGCACCTGGATTAGTTACCCTGGATTAGTTTGGAACATGTGTGCATACTTACAAATTAACCACATCTTTGCTACCAAATCTATCACCCAGCCCAGGGCTTTTCAGGAAGCACAATCTGATAGTCTTCAGGCATTTTGCTGGAGAGATGGTAATTTGTGGTTATGAAGCTCCACAGAGGCCCTGTGTAATCTCTGCCAAGTCATTTGTAGCCGTATTAAAACAACATGTGAGGGTGCCCAAGACTGACTCGGGTACTTAGAAGAGTTGGATATTAACAGAAAACTCTTGAGAATTTCCATGCTCCATGAGCACAGAGGGTCTGACAAGCCTGGATAGAAAGCACTTACAAATCTTTTATTTAGGTGCTGGTGTATGTTTCTAGTTCTTTCTTCCATATCTGAGGAGGTGATCTGATGAGTTTGGCCACATTGTGATTAGTCTTCTGCTTGTGCCTGCCTTGTTGAGACTGTAATCTAGTGTTTCTCAGAAGCTGTGCAGCCACTGGGCAGAGCCAAACACTCACCATTTATCATTCAGAGGTTTTAGGGAGGCTGTTCTCATATATTCCTATATGTCTGTCAAGAATCTTGAAATCTATGTCTTAAAACCAGGACAATCAGGTTGCTAGCCCAATATAGTAGCAATACAGTAACTCCGTATTTTTAGTGTGTGGTGATAGTCTATAAATAATTTGGTCAAGGAACCCCATGTTCATAATCTGTTAAGCAGGTAGGTCACTCCCAACACCACTCATGTGTTAATGCACATAAATATTTCCATTATTATTTTTGTGGGCTTAGAAAGTGCCTATTTTTCACCTTCTCCAGTAGTCTGAGCAGGTGCTGCAACCATTTTTAGTTCTTCATGCACTCAATCTAATTTCCTTGATTGAAAGCAAATTTCCTTCTCTTATTTATATGAAGGAAAGTTAGTATTTTCTTACACTCATGTGTCCAGCTGGGAGACTGGAGATTCTGAGTGGCTTGACAGGGTGTTTTCCCACCACCTTCAGAAACTAGGGAAATATGTTTTAAAGATGTGTCCAACATATGGTATTATTTTAATGATCAAGTTCAGAGCATAAAATCCTTAAGGTTTAGAAGTTGTAGCATTATTTATTTAAAGAGAAAAAAACATTTTCACATGACAATATAATTTATGAAACATCACTCTTTCCTGGAGGTTGTCCTGAACACTGATGACTTTCTAATGTGTAGCAGATACTGTATAAATTACAGCCACAAAGAACCTTGTTTTTATAGTAGGTTAGTAGGTGTTATCAATAGTAGAAATTCACAGGTGGACAGACAAAAATGTCCTGTCCTGGGATTAACTCTAAAATAAGCTCTGCTACACATATGTACCATATGGATCTGTTTTCCTTCTCATCCATTATAGAAATGAGAGGAAGTAGTTCATTGTTTCCTCATCCAACTCTCAGATTTGCAGGTTCCTCAAGGTAATAACTTTTTTATATGGTCTACTTAATGTGCTAGGGAATTTTTTTAAAGCCTTCTGTTCACTCTGTGGGGAGAAGTTCACATTAGTGCATTGTGAAAGAGTGCTGGGCCCACAGTTTTACTAGAAAATATAATCATGTAGCTGAACTTCTGCAACTACACAAATTTCAGGATCATGTCAGGATCATTCACCAGTGTGGGTTAATTAGGTGGGGGGAAAACCCCCAACAAAACGTATCTATATAGCATAAAAATTGTACCAAACAAACCCCTTGTCTCTGGATTTTTCTCAAAGAGGGACATCTGCCAGTCAAGGTGTGAGAAGACATTTATGAGTGTGTAATCACACTGTAATGTTCTGCTGAACACTGGGGGTTTTTGGCCGATATCCAGTACAGTACATGCAAAGAATCCTAAGTTGCAACAGTCCGTTTCAAGGTTTGCTTCACACCATGAATTGGGGCAGGAGGAGTCTAAAAAATTTAAGATTTTTGTAATACAAGAGAAGCCAGGATTTTTCCAAAATAAATTCTCTCTAAAAGTGTTTAGAAAATGCCACAGATTTAAATTGCAGTCATTTATTCACTTAGCACTGAAGTTCAGACCATTGTTTAGAAGGACCAAAACTGTATTTTATAATGCAAACTGATGCTGAATTGATTTTAAAAAATTACATATTGTTACAATATACGTGTAATTAGGCTAAACAGAAATACTGAAAGGTGAATTCACTTGCAACATCAATGGTTGACTCTAAACAAGCAGTGGTGTTACATCTGGATTAATTGATCCATGAGCAACACAGGATATTTTCAACATCTTATTGGCTGTTGGAGTGGAATGAGTCCCTGCACAGAGGAAAGAGTGCCAATGACAGAATTTTTTAGTAAATTACTTATATGCATGAACAAATCAAGCATCAGAATAGTTTCTTCCTTATACTCAACTAACACATATTCCTGATTCCACTGATTTCAAAGAGACTTGAATCTGTTCGTGTAGTCCTTAATAATTAAGTACGTAAATATTTAGGAAGGCTGTCTGTCATCATCAGTGCTTTTGTCTAGTGTTCTCTTCTCCGTGGACATATCCATCCACATTCTGGAGTCTTTTCATGGAAGAATGTAAGTTCAGTTTATCGTTAATTTAGGCTTATATTAATTTTCTGCAAAGATGTTTTTTGACATTATTAAAAAATCATATTTGAGGTATGTTTGTTATCATTCTTCAATTTATATTTTATATTTACTTTTTTAAAAAAGGTTTTTAGTTAGTAAATTCATCAAATACAAAATCGTATAAAATGAGAAATAGAAATTAGTTACAGTTAGTTTGTAAACAGCAAATAGACAAAGCTTTTTGTAATTTATCAATAATAAAAATAGAGAAAGTAAGACTAAATAAACTAAGGAAAAATTTAACAAATATTGCAACAAAGTTTCAATTGCTTTTACCTGCACCATTAAAATGTCCCCTTTCTACTGAACATTCCTTAGATAGGGGACAGGAAATATGTAGGTTTGCTTATACTATGAGTCTTTGGGAAAAAAAAGTATGCCAGGACAATGTCTTTAAATAATAACCGGTGACTAATCAATATTCAGCTTTAAAGAATTACCTATTCAACAGCCAACAAGTAGCCACTTGTAAACAGTAAATGGAAAAGAAAATGGAAAGCCTTTATATCAGCCTCACTAACCTGGACCTGCTTAACTCCATCTTCAGAACACACTCTTTACCCATTCTCTGTGTATTTTAAATTCCCCAAAAGATTCATTTTGCATTTGAAATTTCCTGTCTTTGCATGATTTTCTTTGAGTGACAAGGATACTTATGAGGATATTAAGTCTTCTCCCATTGCCCCCCCCCTTATATGGCAAATATAAACATATATATCACTGCTAAAATGTTTTCTTCATGTACTTCTCAGTGTATTTCCTAAGAAATCATCAGGACTCAAAAACTTATTTCTTATTTTACGATCTTAGGGAAACTACTCTGCTTCACTAAATTATAGTAGCATGGTTATTTTTTATTTGTTTTACAGTCTACATATGTGAGATCAGCTATGAAAATACCAGTAATAAAAGTGAAATTAAGAGCTTTTTTTTTTCCCCAACATCTTTGCCCTTTTTTAATCTCTGGTCGTTGTATGTGTTGAATTTCATGATAAAAAGGAAGATTGCAATTTTTACTCCTGTTAATATCACAGAGCCAGAGTAGTGAGCTGAACTCTGCTCATCCTCAGATGAGTATTTGAAGTACAGGTAAATTTTTCAGAACATATTTAAGTAAATGTAACTACTATTTCTACAGCTGCAAATACATTTGGTATTAGAAAATGGTATTATCTGAAAAATAGTTTTGAAAAATACACTTTTAAACATGTTTATACAAAAGGGAAAATTATAGAGCCATATGTAACGTTGATTTTGCTTTCTTCACTTTTCTGGGTGAGCTTCAGGTCACAGTGAAATTAATAATGAAATATGTCTTTACAATCCTGAGATCAGGATTTCATCCTTAAGCTTTCAGTGCTAAACCTAAAATTACATTTTCCACATGATGTTTTATTAGTTCCTAGAAACGGATAATATAATTCTGACATAATTTATAGAGTTCTGGGTGGGTTTCTCTTCTAGAAAGTTGAAATATTTACAGGGTTGTTGAATATTCAGTAGAGGAAGATGAGCATGTGTGCCATGAAAACATACCTATTTGCAGGTAGATGTTGCAAGGGGAAGGTATGGAGGATGTGCATGTGCAGTTATTTGCGTAAGAAACTGATTTCTACTTTAGGCATCAGCCCTGGAGACTTTCATTCCATTTCACAGAAAATTTGAACGACGTGATTAAGCTGCGACAATGTAGGGTTTTTTGAGGTTTGGTGAACTTTGGGGTTTGGGTGGATGAAGTGATACAGGGGAAGATGAACTGGCTTAAAGGAAAACAGAGCAGCCTGGGATGGAAGCAGATGCCTGGTGGCAATACCGTGCACCAGGCGCGAGCCTTTCTCTTTATTTCCCAAGTCAAATTCATGCATCCTCTGATAGGAGTTCTGTTGAGGCTGTGCCTCCCTTCAGGTCATGCCTTGCATGGCTCAAAGGCATGTCATCCTGGGTGGTCTGTGGATGTGACTAAGGTGGAGCCCCACGGGGTGTCTCATCCACTCATCTTTGGCCGCAAGGATTGTGGAACCACACTTAGACCTCAAAACTGGACTGAAGGTTTAAACTGAAGGGACAAAAATCAGCAGTGAATGTATTAGAATGCCTCAGTGAATGTGTTAGGATGCAAGACTCAGTTCATTTTTGGTAAATGCAATGTCTGAATGATTGTGGGAATTTGAGGACTGGTTAGACCCTATGGAGTTCAGGAAGTGCTTTTCCAAATCTTTCATAGCCAGTTTCTCAGTAGGATCCATTCAAGTGCCTAGAGAGTCAACCTCTGGTTCTGAAGAAAAAAAAAATCTGTGCAGAGCTAAAGAGATAGTGTTGAGTAACTTAAAATAATGAAGTTCAGGACCATTAAAACTTTGAGCTAATTAAAGCCCTGCTAGTAGGATACAGTCTAATGAATTGGAAACTTTGAACTAATAAATTTCGTATGGTGGGAGAGAAACATTGATTAGTAATAACAACAGTGATGGTAGGATGCAAAAAAGTGCTTTCTCTTGGTAGATCTGAACCAAGCTAGTGTATTTTTCAGTATCTATAGAATTAGAGCAATTGGGTTGGTTTGGTTGTGTGAATGCTCCATCCCAAATACGTTATTCATACTGATCACATTTGCATATGAGTCACATTCAGTTTGAATTTGCCAGATGTCCATTTATGTTTGTTTATATAATGAGATCATGGTGAACAGAACCTAAAAATATAGAGGGAAGACTGTTTGGAAAAATGAGATTTAGAATGCTTTACTTACATATTTTCACATCTTATGGTATATTATGCAAGCAGGAGCACAGCAATGTTGAGGAACTTTTCAAAAAAACTGTGTCCTTTGCTAACAGTTCATTAAACAATATATTATATAACAAAGCTTCATGGGACTTGTTTCTATTTCCCAGCCAAGCCAATTTCTCCACTAATGAGAATATTCTCCTTTTGAATACATTCAAATGTACCATTTTCAAAGCAAGCATAATTTTGTTGTTTCTCGTTTTGTGTTATGTGAAGCTCCCAAGTCCTTTTGGATTGTTTTTTCATTTACTGTAGCATGGAAGATTTTTAAAAGGTCCTGCTCAAGGCAAAGCTTGTTCATAAACTGAGCAAACAAGGGGGAACTGAATTGTGAAGTCTTATGTTATTGAATTTACATAAACTTTTAACAAGCAATAAATTTTTCTTATGCACAAATGGAGACTACTACTAACTAACCACTTGAGTTCAACAAAGACTTCCCAAATGTGTACTTAGTTCATTTGAGTCTTTTAAAATCTTGCTCAAGCCTGAAGAAATTCTGGTTTGTTCATACTGCAGCCAATCCCTCCACACATTAAACATTTACATTAGTACTTGCTGAAATAAATTTAATTGTATACAATTTGAGATTGCTGCCTTGGTAAAGAAAGTTAACAGCAGCAAACAGAACACACATCTGGTGAGCTACTTTGATCTCTTTAAAGCAGAATTTGCAAGGAAGGGCTGCAAGAAAAGAAAATGGAGCCAAAGCTCTTGATCTAAGCTCAGTGAAGAGTAGAAAATAGAGTAGAAATCTAGGAGTATAGATGATATAATATGCAATAAAAGGAAGTCAATGAATTCCAGTTTCTAAGCTCCTCCAGCTTATATACCAGAAGCAAGAGAATCTGATGATGTAATATGTGTACAGAAAGAGGTTTCTCATGTTTTAAGACATTGATATTATGTGAATTGCACTATGTCTGCCCATTCCCCAAAGAAATATAGATCACAGGCACAAAAACATCTTCAAGCGTCCCCAAGCAAAATGTTCTGTATGTTTCAGACCAGAAAATAGGAAGGAGGCAAGATACTTTTCAAATCAGAGACAATGCACCATCACAACAGTGTGTTTATTTTGTTCATTTGTTCCAGACTGTCCGTTCTAGATACAGCTTTTTTAGAGGTCAGTTTGCTGTTTCTTCCATTTTCATGTCAGTAGCAGCTGTTACTTGAATATATGAAGAGCAGACTTCTCTGAAATTTAATTGAACTATATTCTGCTTTAAAATCTCTTGAAAATCCGTGGACAAGGTTCACATCAGGCTATGCATGGATCACTAATGCCTGCTTTTGCTGAAATGCAAAAGTTTGGACAGCAGCTGGAAATTTGTAGAAGTCCAAGCAGACCAGGTTTGATGGGGCTCTGAGCAACCTGGTGTAGTGGAAGGTGTCCCTGCCCATGACAGAGGAGGTTGGAACTAGGTGATTGTTCAAGTCCTTTCCAACCCAAACCATTCTATGATTCTATTTCTGAAGGAGAGTTTTATGATTGTGTGGCTTCTAGAAAATACAGTGTGTTCTGCTGATGACTAGATTCGCACACATTCATCTCTGTTGAAACAAGTTGCCAAAATATTCAAACTTCCAGAGCCTGGTTTTGCATGTCAGAGCAACTTAGGGAGCAGTAAAGCACAGGGTCATCTGAATGCTTCCCTTTGTTTATTAAATCACAGCAGTGCAGCTTTATCCTGAGTGCATTTTAGTTTGCCTTGCATTCTGTGTTGATATGTAAAAAATTAGTCTGTTATAAAACAAAATGTCCATTCAAGTGATTGTTAGAGCAACTACCTGGACTGCTGATTGAACAGCATACGTGTGCAGAGTGATACCACGGGATCAGTTTTGGTTGAAAGCTGTAATTAAAGCTGTGAGTGTGAGGTACAAGAGGCACAATATTTGAAAAGCATATCCATTTACCATCAGGCAAGACATTGCATATGGACTTTTGTACAGCAGACTGACAGAAGTGCTGGACTTCTTCAAAATTCCATTACTTCCTTTCTCTCCAGTGGCATAACTTTTATGTTACACTACCTTTCATTCTCCCCTATGTCATCGTAATGTATGTATTTGGTTGAATTTAAGGGTAGTCAAGTTGAAAACGTCACTCAGTTTTGATATGATCTGTTTGACATTTGAACTTCAAAATTCAAATGGAAGGAATTCTGCAGTGTGTTTTATTTATTAGTATTATGATATTAAGAAAATTCAAATGCTTTTCAGTAAACCCTATGTTAATGTCATATATACAATATAACCTGCTGAGCCATGTTATGGTGTTCTTATCTTTTTTGGTGGGAAAGAAAGGGCCATTGCCTTCACTGCAGGTATATAGTTCAAATGGTTTGACAGTAGGGTACCCCAGTAAAATGTAGGAGTAAACGAAGTAGGCAGAAAGTATTACTTTTCCTCTGGGAACTATTTAAACATGCTGCCATTTAAATTAACAGTTGGCTTTGAAGTTTTGAATATGCAGTTATAAGTAGTGCCCATAAGCAGAAGCAGTATCTTTTATAAAAGCAGCAGCTGTAATTTTAAAAGATTCTGGGGAGATTTTCCTAGTGTGGCAGCTAGGCTGTTTAGAATTCTTAAATATCTTGTGCAGAATTTGACAGCTTTAGAGATACTCTTATCCTTATTTCTTCTTTTATTTTGAAGAAACTCAAATACTTCATTGAGAAGTTATTACTAAATTGCATGCATTGAAATTACTCAGGTTGTTTTGTTGTTGTCACATTTGGTTGTTGAATTTTTGTTGTTTAATATGGTTGCATTTTTGCTGACAAACCCTGGCGTTTGTTTCCAGGTTTTTTTTAAAGTTGATCCATTTTTTCTCGTTATTTATTTCTACAGCTTGATCAAGTTGTCCGTCAGAGAAATCTGCATAGTTTGGAACTTTTCCTTTCATGTGCACAGAAACAGTTAAATGTTTTATTAAAGGAAGAGCCAACCACAGAGGAAAACAGAGACTGACGTTACCGGTACCACTGAGACAGTGAGATCTGTGAAGCTGCAAATCTCAATTCAGCAAGTGATGGATATATTCTAGTCTTTTTGGATTGTGTTATTGATTCAAGATTGATCTGAAACTATGCTTGATAGAAATATGTGTGGATGATGTTCTTTATTTATTTATTTTACTGCTATTGTCAGAATGCAAATATGGAAGGGGAACAAATCTGTGGGGGGAAAAAAATTGTGGTTTTTTATGATTTTGCTTTTGTTAAGTTTTCTAATAACCCATGGTTGAAGTGCTAGGTAACTTGTAGCACTGATGAAAACATTTCCTTGTTATGTCTGTTTTAAATTTGACATCATGTGTTGATGTGATTCATCATTATTTTTGATATTTTAAAAAATTGCAACAAACTTAATTGAATATTGATATAAATCCATCTCTATTTCCACAGTATATACCCAAGTCCATTGCCTCAGGTGACCCTGAGGAGCTTATTATTTCTTACTATTTTTGATGTGTAACAGAGGAATCAATGCTGAAACATAAGAGTGTTGTCAGGCATTTCTTTAGAAATTTATAAAAAACTCCAGGTCTAGTAACAGAAAAGTTTAAAAACTAAGCAGTGCATCTTTTTAGAGTAGTGCAAAACACTGCCATAGCCAATGTGCAGTATGTATTTTATTTCTGTTTTACAGAGCTCCTCCAATTCCAAAAGTAATTTTCTTATGAAATTACGATTAATGTGACTGACCTCAGTTTCAGGAAGATGTATGTAATTATGTGGAGACTGATACTGCACTGCCTCAGTGGAATTTCTGACAGAGTAAGAAGTGCAGCTTGCTGACCTCGGATGCCCTTTCTGAGCGCATGAAGGAAGTAGAAAAGCTCCCCACAGACATTACTGGACTTTGGATCAAGTCATAGGTCTTTCTAGTCTTGCTAACAGTAGATGGAGTGGAATTTCTGTGCCTACACTCTATTGATTGTAGACTTGAGGCCTTAGTTTTAAAAGAGTGCTGAATGAAATAAGGGAAAGTAAGTGTTCACGCTTAGGTATGTAAATAAACTGAGAGTGATCTCTCTTATGGTGAGCTTGTGATTCCATGGGGAACTTACGGGCATTTTTTTTTATTGTGGTTTTTGTTATTCAGCAGTACTTTGGGGGGTTTTGTTTAGCTCTTTTTTTGCACCAGCAGTCCCTTTTCATAAATTGCTCTCATAGAGCCATAAGAAAACACCAAATGGCTGCATGAAATAGTTGGCAATATGAAATATGTATTGCAGAAAGTTTAGAATTTTATTTAAATCTTTTTCTATGCTTCATTTTTGTAATTGAAACCAAAGGTTTTGTCTTCTGCATACGCAAAAGTACCCTGCAAATTGATGAAAATCCAGTCTTAATTTTGATAATTCTTGATTGACTAATCGGTTTCTATTTTTTTGGCAGACAAAAAAAAAAGTGTTAACAAGTCATCTACTTATTTATCACTCCTAAGTCAGTGAAAGTCCTGTCTTCATCAACTGCACCAAAGATGACACAGATGTACACGTGGTAATGTAGAGGCAGTATCAAATGAAGTAAATTGTCTAGTGCTGTCTCACAATAGATGTGTACTTGTGGAAATTTGGTCTGAGCACATTCCTAGATGAACTCGGTTTTACTTCTAGGCCTGGACATGAGGCACTATTCCTTTTTACTAAAGACATCAAAGTGTTCCCCGTAAAGCCAGAGCCTATCAGCATTCTCCTAATAAAAAGGTTTGTATTCTGACTTGCAACAGTATGTAAAAGCACTTTTTGGAGAAGCATTGTAAGATTTTGCTGGCAAGTGTGGTGTATCTTTCCCATTGGAACATCATGTTGTTTAATCTCAGCTCAGATTGTCACAGAGAGCTGTAGGTATTTTTTTCTTACCTTTGACAGTTTTAGTCCTTTAGTCTTCCTCTGTTCCCTGCAAGCAAAATTGCACACTAGACCACAGACATAAAAGATCATATTTGGAGCTCGAGTTACATTTCAAACTCCAAGTCTCAGAGGAGAAATTCAGTAATACAGCACACACAGACCTATCCAGTCTGCAGTCTTTGCAGCATGCAATAACTTCCACCTTCCCCACATTGCATCCAAAGCTTTAAAGCTTGGTTTTATTTTTCAGTATTTCTGTATTACCATAGGATAATACAGTTTGTGGAAATTTGGGAGGCGGGAATCATAGAATCGAGGAGTGGTTTGGGTTGGAAGGGACATTAAAAATCATACAATTCCAACCCCCTGCCATGGGCAGGGACACCTTCCACTATCCCAGGTTGCTCAGAGCCCCATCCAACCTGGCCTTGGACACTTCCAGGGATGGGGTAGCCACAGCTTCTCCGAGCAACCTGTTCCAGTGCCTCCCCACCCTCACAGGAAAGAATTTCTTCCCAATATCTAATCTTGACCTACTCCCTTTCAGTTTAAAACCAGCAAGTTTGCAAAATTGAGTCTAGCTCCTAGAAGATAACATCACAATTTTATTTTATTCTTTTTTATTCCTACATATAGACTGAAGAATGACATATAAGAGAAAATAACCTGTTCAAGGTCTACAGGGTAGAACTATCTACCTCTGAGGTCTGGCTGGTAGTGTTACTATTTTGGCAAGACTGTAATGGGAAGAACAAGACACCCTGGAACTTATCTTTAGAATAAAAATGCAAGAACTAGATCACCAAAGCTCAAATAATTATATGATTATGTCCTTTATATTAGGAATAAACCATAGATCTTTTTATGTAAAGACATAGTTTAAACAATCAATTTTGTGCATTAGTGTGTCAGAAGTGACCTAAAAGGCAAGGTAACAGGAGATCCAGGGTATAAACTATTTCTTTCACTGGTGTCAATTGGGCCCATTCTATTTTAACACTTCTACTTGAAGCTCTAGAACAGAACGGTGTGATTTGTAGCTAATAGTTTACACTAATGCTGAATATTGTGATATCATACAGTTCTACACATTTGTGTTACATTTCAGTAGGTTTATGTTGGCTCTCTATCTGCTTCCATTACAGGATTCTAGATTGGTCTGAGACTATGTGTGTACAAGTCCTTCACAATGAGGGAATCATTTGCCACATGTTGTTTGTATACTGCCTATACTTACGGGAATGTTTGAGTTTTTGCCTTGCTGTAAGAATTTCATTGATAAATTACACCTGAATGCCTTGAAGCATTGAATTCCTTCACTCCGTCATTAAGCGGCAGAACAAAGGAAAACCAGCAGTTGTCATTCCAAAGACTGAGATCACAGTAGTATTTTGAGATTTTTGGGCATCTTTACCTTGGCTTCTGGTCAAAAGTGTGCCATGTCCTGCCAGTTCAGTAAATGACAATGTTAATTCCTGACTGTCTGAAATTATCCATGCAGACATGACCCTAAGGAGCCTTATTCCTTTTCACACTAAAACTCCCTTACAGCACTCTAGACCCTCTTCCCCTGTGTATTTTCTGTGTCCAAATATTTGAGTTTACGGATTTTTCCCTACCCCTTGGATGACAGGAATGTGTGATAAGATTTCATCTGGTTTCCTAGCAGGAGATAGCCACCCATAAAAATTGTTCATTAATGGGACAGATATAATTTACACTCACTTTCAGATCATGTATGGTGTCAGTGCAGTTATCAAATGGTCTAAGTGCAAATATAAAATGAGCTGGGTTGGGGCGTATCCAGTGAGGCTTCCAGCTGGCTGGCTTTCCTGATGCTGGATGGGGAAGTGTTAAAGCACAGAGCACAGTGTGGTCTAACTGGCCATGTGCATCTTCCTGCTTTCCTACTTCACTGCACTCTGCACTGAGCTACCTGAAATCCACCATTTCCTTTATCTAAATTATCACAGAATATCAGAATGGCTTCTGTTGCAAAGGGCTTTAAAGATCATCACATTCCAGCCACTCTGCCATGGGCAGGGACACCTTCTGCTAGACCAGGTTGTTCAGTCCTATCCAACCTGACCTTGAACACTTCCAGGGATGGGGCAGCCACAGCTTCTCTGGGCAACCTGTGCCAAGCCTTACCACCCTCACAGTAAGTAATTTCTGCCTAATATCTAATTTAAACCTACTCTCTGTCAGTGTGAAGCCATTGCCCCTTGTCCTGTCACTCCAGGCCCTTGGAAATAGTCTCTCTCCATCTTCCCTGTGGGCTCCCTTCAGGCACTGGAAGGCCACAATTAGGTCACCCCAAAGCTTCTCTTCTCCAGGCTGAACAATCCCAACTCTCTCAGCCTTTCCTCCCAGCAGAGCTGCTCCATCCCTCTGATCATCTTGGTGTCCCTCCTCTGGACTCGTTCCCACAGCTCCATGTCCTTGCTGTGCTGGGCCCCCAGAGCTGGAGGCAGCTCTGCAGGGGGGTCTCACCCGAGGGGGCAGAGGGGCAGAATCCCCCCCTGCCCTGCTGCCCACGCTGCTTTGGGCGCAGCCCAGGGCACGGGGGGGTTCTGGGTGCCAGCACACCCACCTGGATTACACTGTTAAACTCTGTTGCAGGAGTGACTGACATGTGGATAAGATTGTCTTAAGATTTTTTACGTGGCCATTCTGAATGCAGTATAGAAAGATTTTATGACATCTGTGGCATTCATTTTTCATCAGTGAATTATAAACATGCCGAAGAAACATTGGACTGGAAAGTGCTTTTTGCATGGGTACAATTCTAGCCTTCAATTCAATGTGCTTGCAGGAACTGACAAAATAAATATTTTCTTTTCTGTGATCTGTCCAAGAATATTGTTCTTCTAAGGCTCCACGAAGGCTCATCTGCTAGCATCATTTAAGTTGTCTTCATTAATTTTTAAGCCTACATAAAACTGATCCTGCTGCTGAATTAGGGTCGTATTTGAACAGTTGAACAGTCATGTGGAAACCACCCGAGTTGTTCTCTCAAGTTTTGTATTTGCTGAGTTGCTCAAGTTTTGTATTTGTATCGCCTTTCACTGATAGGACTTTCTTGTGATAATAATAATTATTTTCCTATGGTAATATAAATAACAATAACAGTCCTTTTCTGTGATAGATGTGGTATCATTATTTTATCCCTGTCTTACATGCTGTGTAATTATAACAGTTTTAATGTGCGTCAGAGATTCACATTTGTTTATATTGCCTGTAATTCCTTTCATTTCAGACTTACAAAACCAGCATTTTTTAGATGCTTTCCATTGTCCAGCAAGGATAATACAATGTACAAAGAACATGTTACTGAATAAACAGTCAAACTATTCTACTTCTTTTTAGATGACATTTTTAAAAAGTTTGACAGTAAGCACTAGGAGAAAAGTGAGATGTTTATTAATACACATATCCTAAAAATATGATTATCAACAAAATGCTACAAATTTATCTTTTTTTTTCCAGATTTGATAGTGAGTCTGTATGAGTAGGTATAGATCACTGTCAGATGTCAAATCATTGGCATTCATTCTCTTTCTTCAAGTTAAAATATTTTGTCTTCTCTCAAAAGCCAAAGTGATTCACACCTCTCTGCATTTAAAAAGAAGCTCCTCCTGACTCATCCCCTCTACAGAATACTGTAGGAGGCTCTTAAGCCAAGGGAGAAAGAAATGATTTTGCTGAATGAATTTGAAGGGTGTTTCAGTTCTTGTACTACTACCAAATTAGGGCATTGGTTAAGTCTTCACGTGGATTGTGCTGCAGAAATTTTCCAGAAGGTGACTGGTCATGGTGATACATGGTCAATCTCTATTTTTGTGGGAATAATTTTAAAAATGCCATTACCAAAACATCCCCCTCTTTTATTGTGACCATGGATTACACATTTGGAGTGTGATTGTGGAACGCTGGCTCCCAGGAAGTCAGTAGGAATTCTGCTGTCGGTTGTTTGCAGTCAGCATTTTGTCCTTCCTTGCATTTCTTGCATTTGGGGCCACAATGAATATAACACACACAACTCTGTCTTTGTATGGCTCTGGAAACATACCGAGAAATTATATCAAAAGCAGATTTCATGATCAGTTCTTTGAAGAAAATGTCAGCACTTGTTCTGTTCCTGGTATGGTGGGGAAGGCAGATGGGCTGTTGTCGGAGACCTTGGTAAGGGAAAATGTGTATCTCATTATTACTATACTGCTGCTAAGAAGAAGGTCTCATCTCAGTAAATAGTATTACATGAGAATCTTTACTTCAAAACTACAGCCAAACAGCCAAAATAAAATAAAATTATATAAAAGTTTAAGCATCGTAAAGCTTGGAAGCATTGCAAGAGTGACATGTTGCAACCCCAAAAACATTAGTCTGACAAGTGTCAATAGAGGTTCTTGAGCATCCTGGACAGAATGTTTTGAGGGCTTCTCTGGAGGAATGATGCTCACTGGGAATACTACTGTATCAGGATGATGTACATAGTCTTGCTTGATTGCTACACTAATATTAAAAACAAAGCTATATACACAATGGAGAAGTCTTTACATGTCTGCCAAATAAAATGGAAAGGGATCCAGATGTTGTGTCCAAAGATAATATATCATCTAATCATCTTCTTGGGAATAAAAAATGTGTTTGGATCTTGAATTAAATAATTTTTTATTTGCAGAGATTGGAATAAAAATTCCTGTGAGCTCCATACAGGAGTGAAGCAGGTCTACAAAAGACTGATGGTCACACAGCTCACGAATCACAAAACTACACTTGTAAGAATGCAAATTATTACAGGCAGGATGAGCATGAAATTGCACTCAATTTGACTATATACATATGTTATATGAATATCACAGTCACAGTGTGTATCCACATTTTTAAGACTATTTTTTTCCAACAATTTTTTCGAAGAACTGGTGAGTTGAAGGAAAGGATGACATGGTCATTCTTCACTCTATCTAAGAGAGATTGAAATGGATGATTGTTTGATTTATTGTATGTTGGGGCCAAATGTTGATATTTATTTCCCATGCATAAGCATCCAGAAGTTCATGCTGGTTTTCACAGAGCAATCATATAGCCCACTCGTCTGTAACAATTACAGGCTTTGCTCCTATTTTTGCTCTTGGTTAAACCACTAAGTGAATTAAAGTCTTTTATATGCCTCGTATACTGTTGGTGTCATGAATAATTTAATTACGTCCATCTCCAGGACAAAGCTCAGAAATGCCAGTTAACAACTGTAAAAAAGGTTTTCTACATTATAGTGAGAGTTTATCCACACTTTAAAGACTCTCTGTTGTTGAGTTCAATGCAATGAATATGTTTTTCCTTTCGAGAAGACAAAACTGGGGGGGCCAACTGGTTTGGTTTAGCTAATTAAGAAACCCTGTTGGTCAGTAATGTTTTTCACAGTGTTCTGAAAAAATATTATACTATTATGAAAGATGCTACAATAATCAACCAGAACCCATGTGTTTGCTGACTTGCAAGTCAAAGTTTGGTGGTGGATTTTACTCCTGCTGTTAGACAACAAGGCCAGGATTTTTCTCATTGTTTTTAGCCAATGCCCTGCCTTCTTGACAATGGACCTTTGTGGGAAAATCAGCTATACCACCCTCAAAAAGGACTCTATGACAAGGAAAGAGGGAACCACTAAAAAGTATTCCAGCCTGGAGTACAGCTGGGAACATGGCGCTTCCATCTCCCCAGATGTCATCCTGTCATCCTCTGGCCAAATTTATCATTCTACTCCAAATTTGCAGGGAGAACTCCCCAGCTTCCATAGATCATAACGTGTTCAGAGTCTTGGAGGGAAATGTTTTAGCACGTTTGCACGGTGAGGATACATCTGGTGCTCAGCAGTGGTTCCTGACATGTTGTGCTACTGTACTGGCCTTTTAACATTGAACTTTACATGGCTACCTCATGTGGATTGTGTTCAACTCACTTCAGATACTCCACTGAAAGGAAGCTGGATGCATGGAAAGATCTTGAATTTTATGTTTGGTTTCATTAGTGAAAACTGCTGATATGTCTTTCCATAGAGGAAGAAGTTGCCAGTACTGCTAAACTTCGAGCATTCTTCTAATGACAGGTATGGTGTGGATTTAGTGCATGTTTCAAGCACCAGTCCCATACCCTCAGCACTTAAAATTGGCTGATAGGACAGAATTCCTCAGAAGACTGGTTTTCATCCTCCGCAATTTAGAGATTTGGGGTTTTTTTGGAGAAATGGCATCACATATCGTTCAGCTTTAGGTTCAGCTTTGGTAGAGAGGTGATATATGTAGTTCTTTTGACATGTCTGAGGAGTTGAGTACTTTCTCCCTTTGTGTTTCCCCCTCATTATATGTGCTTGACAATGCTATAAAACCCTAGTCAAATATTATAATAAAATATTCCAAGATCTTCCTTTATTTTTGAGAGTCATAGAGTGGGGTTTTTATCATTTTAATAATGAATAATCATGCTATTTTAGTGTGCTTTGTGGTTTTGAACTCCTTAACCTTCAGGCTTTCCACTGGAAATGCAAGTGCCAGAAAACCTTTTCCCTCCGATATGAGATTTAATGTTTACAGGGTCCCAAGAGGTAAGGTGTTAAAGAAAACATCAAATATTGTGATAAAATCACCAAGGGAGCAGCCATGGCTGGAAGGGAGTTGCTCCCCTGAAGTAGGGTGTCACATTTCTGCCCTGCTTCTTCTCTCCTGCTCTTAACATCAGCTTCATGGTCATAACTTTACTCACCCCTCAGGGTGAGGGTTTGGAGCTGGTTCTCAGGTTGGCTTTGCACTAATGCCATCTTCATTTGTGATCCTACAGTCTTCTGCTACTAATAAGAAAACATAAGCATTGTGCCATTCTGTCAAGAATATAACCTCAAAATTCTTGGCAAACAATTTTTATTTAGATTATACAGAAGGAAAGGAATAACTCTCCTTCCTTGAAAAAAATGGCCTTCCTGTGGGATACTCTAGAAAACAGAGGGACTTAACTTTGTCTAAAACACTAGTTGACTGCTGGGTTACTGGAGCAGTAGCCTCTGTGTTCAGGGTATGGAGTCCTCACTGAGTCCTGCTGACAGTCTGCCACAAACGTGAATAAAGTCATGCAGACTCGGAATCAATCATTCCCACATTATTTGGCTTATTACATACCAAGCTAGCAGGTTGCCAGGCAGCCTGGATACAGATTAGGCAAAAATGTGGAAACCCACATGTGCCCCACGTGTCACATCTCTGTCGATGATCCTGTTTACAGGAAAGTTTCTTCACGTTAGAAAGTCCAAGTCTTACCTCATTCCCACACACAGTAAAATGTGATAAAATGTGCAGAGCTGATAAGGTCAAAACATATATTTGCAGGATCTGTAACTTAAATCTCAGCAATTGTATTTTAAGTATGATTGCCAGTGAATAGAAGGAGAGCCTGGTACAACTGAGGAAAAGTAGTAATTCTTTTCCCTGTTGGTTACCCTGTGGATATATCTAAACTAAGGTTAAAAATAACATAAAAGTGGCTAATCACAGGTTCTCAGCAGAGATAGAAATTTTTGAAGTTTATTATATCCTCATGGAAGTTCATTAAAGTAAAAACAATGCAAAGGACTTTGACCCATCAGAGCACACAGTATCCTTCCCTCAATTAACTGGAAAACTGGTAGAAAATGGCTGGTTCTCATTGTACAAATCAAGACCAAAAGGCAGCTTGTGTCTGTGAATGGAAAAAAAAGGGCAAATCTGTGGAAGAATAATGATCCATCTGCATTGTAAGAAGTTTTAATTTAGTACTGTAAATAAATAATGATTTCATACTGGGCTAAGACCAAGTTATTAATGTGAAATATGAATATTCTTTTTTTCCAAGACTATAATATTTGGCATGTAAGATAATGTATGACATGGAGAGTCATTTTTATTGTCCTTTCTAGGTCTGCTGCTACACATTTCCCAAGGAGAGCAGCACAGCAGAGGGCAGAAGGAAGGTGGAACAAATGGCTTATCATCAATATCTTAGAGGAACATTAAAAACAACTAGGCAAACTTGCTCAGAATGATCAGACTTTCAGTGTTCCCTCAGGAAAGCCTGTCTTCTCCACTTCCAGATCAGACAAGGGATTGCTGTGATAATTCTGACCCATGTGGATATTACTCATATATGAGGTCTGCTCGTTTCAAAGTGCCTGAGGGTTGCCTGGTAAGCAAGGCAAAAAAGCAATGATTGTAAAGAATGATCTTGAGTTTTCAACATCTAGGGTGCACTTTCTGGACTAGTGAAAACTATGTGTACATCCCACAAGAAAGTAGTATCAAACACTAATGAAAAATGAAAAGCGTCCAAGAAAAGTCTGTGTAAAGACAATCCAAGGCCAAAAAAATGGCATAGGCCAAAATTGCAATAAATGTGATATAAAAATAGCAAGGCTAGGCAACTGTAACCAAGATAAGAAACATGCTGGTAGGCTTCAAAAGGAAACAAGTGTAAAAGCCCCTAATAATTTGCAATTCTGCAAATTCTCCGCAATTTTTTTTTTTTTAAAGATCCAGTGAATCCACCTGCAGAAGATATAGGGGGTGATTCAGAAAAAAAAATGAACTTCCAGATGCTGGAGCTTTGAGCTTTGTAATAATAGAATAATAGTAAATTCATACTATGTTGCATGTCAGTGGCAAGGTTGTGGTGAAGGGGGACTGCGGGGGCTCCCCCGGGCGGGACAGTGTGTCCCCACAGGGGAAGCTGAGCCTGGGGAAAAATCACATGGGAGAGAAATTGTTTTAATTTTTCTTTCTCACCATCCAACTCAGTTTTAATTGGCATTAAATTAAATTTAATTTCCCCAAGTTGAGTCTGTTTTGCCTGTTGACAGTAAGATCTCCCTGTATTTACTTCGACCCATGAACTTTTCATCTTCTTTTTCTCCCTCTGTTCTGTTGAGGAAGGACAGTGAGCTGGCAGCTGGGTGGGCATCCAACAGCCAGCCAAGGTCAACCCACCAGACATGCACTGACACTGAAGTCTCAGTGATCCCTTGTTTAAGTGGGTACTCGCTCCAGTCACGTCAACTGGGCTGGAAAACCAGTGCCAGTCTCCCATAGGCCTTTCCTCATCTCACACAGTGTTATTAAAAGCTGGAAGCATAAGAATGGGAAGAGCATAAGAAAGAGCACAGTCTAGAGGCAGAGGTTGCCATGCAGTGCCAGTGCCAGCGGAGGGACTGCTCTCAGCACAGCAAGTTCTTGCTTCCAAAGCGTCCATTTCCTGATGAAAGTCCTGGCAGTGCGAGAGAACGGCAAACAGAGAGTTGGGTGAACTCCACCAACGTTGAGATATTCCATCCTGAAGGTTAGGAGGCTGGATGAGAGAAGGCAAAATAAGGAAACAGCAAAGCAGTTGATAAGCAAGGAACGAGTAGCATTGGGAGCTGGCACGAGAGAAGTCAGCAAAGCAGGGAGTGGACTAAACGTAGGAGTGCGAGGGTGTGATAATGGAGATCACAGAAATACTGGAGTGAGCAATACTGAAAAGAATGAAAGTGGTGGTTTAGTGAGGGAAAGTCTTGACAAGACTAATCAAAAAGAAAAAACAAACAGTGACCGCTGAGATGCAGAGCTCGGGTTGGGGTGGGGACAAGGAGGCAGGGGACCAGGAGGGGAGGATGAACTTCTGTGTAATATTTGCTTCCACACATGCACTATTAAAGCAGGAGAGTGGTGCTGAAAGAGATTTAAATAGATTTGATTTCCTGAACTTGTAATGAGTCCATGCACTTTGGGTTTTGCTGATCTTTTTTCCATTTTTATAACTTTTTTTTTTTTTCCACAGGAAGAAGTAATAATATTTTCAAACCAACTGTAGTTCTGATCCAAATCAGTTTTGAAATTCTAGTTTTGGAACGACAGGATCAAATTCTCACAAGCCTTCTCAGGAGATTATGGCCCAGCAAAGATTAAGATATTTCTGCTGTCTTGATCTGAATCCAGAAATTCTTTCCACTTCTGAGCCTGCTTTCCAATGAGTGCTGCTAAGGTGTATTTGAATCAGAAAAGTAGACTCCAAGCAGTTGTTTTTCTCTCTCCTTTGTCCTCTTTTCTCCTCCCATGTCCGAACCCCCACCACTCACTAAAGTTTCACTCCCTCCTGTCTGTACCTTGCTGCCAAAAAAAAGGAAAACAAAAACGTCACAGCTCTTCTGTTTTTTTAACAGGATCAGATTTTGAGGCTTTGGTTTTGTCTCATGTCTATACGAGGTAAAAAACACTGAGCTTTTTTTTTTTTTTTTCCCCCAGCCTTAAAACCTGATGTTGCTTTGGGTTTGTGGTATAAAGAAGATTAATGTCCTCATATACTCCCAACAGCACGCATTCTCTTTTATTTTGCATTCAGTTTTTTTGCACTGATTCTGCAGAATCACACAACGTACTGGGTTGGATTGATAGCCAGTCTTAAGCCAATATGTTTTTTCCCTATTCTCTTAAGTGTTCCTGCTGACTTCTGTTTTCTGATATGTTTTGGATTGCCATGGTGTCAAGCAGAAATGTAAATGTTTGATTTTTTTATTTTTTTTTCATCTGCTGTCGAAATATTTCACAAGGTACCCCTCATCTTTCAAGGCAGGAAGCACCGGTATCTACACACACATATGGAGAGCCACACCCATCCATCACAAATATTGTCACATCCAGCTAATCATGCAGTCTGTTTAGAGAGCTGTAGTTAAAGGCAGAGGAGGAGTTTTGAAAATCAAACCTTGCCTGCAGAGTTGCTTGAGCAGTGACTCACTGAGTAGTCACTATAAATAAATTAATTTGTGCCTCAGTTTACTGCACCGTACAAGTAAAGTGCCATTACAGTGTTTAGAAGCTGAAATGCTATTCTGAGAACATACTGAGGTGCTTTATAATTCAAGTGTCATCTTGACTGTATCTCCCTCAAGAAACAAACGAATTGGTTTTTGGAAAGCTGCCATTCCCAGTAGCCACGCACTCATAACATTCCTCCTTCTCACTCTGTTTGTAAGGGACTTCTCAGTTGTTTTCTTTACACTGGAAAATGTGAAACACAAAATAACCATAAAGCAAAAAAAATTACAAATGAGTACTAAGAAAGGTAGAACTGTTGGGATTTCTCTTAGGAACCATTTTCTCCATCAAAAAATCTGTGTGGGGGAGGGGAAGGTTGCATGTAGCTGTAATGATTAAATGTTAGCTTTGTGTCTTTTTTTTTTGGCCTGCTAGGAGCTGTGTACCATGGTGATACATAAACAAGAAGTGACCAATTATTCATGTGAAAAGAGGCTTCATGAATCACAGGAAAACAGTAAATTATGTGGAAAAGCACATTTCACACTCTTTTCAGGATCTAATTATGAAAACATGGAATGAATATAATAACTGTGTACATTCCTTTTAATAAGAGTTGGGGGTGGGTGGGAATGATTTGGTGCTGGAAGGATTTGCAACAAACTCTTTCTTCTCTTTTTGAGGAGCAAAAAAGCCTATTTTAGCTGCCTGCTCCCGTGTGGCTCCCTGAAGTATGTGCCAGGTGCATAAATGAAACCCTGGCAGAACCGGCCAGCCTGGAGAAGGTCAAGCCCTGAGGTGTGTTGTTTGTTAGCAGGAGCTCCAGCAGAACACCAAGGGAATGGTGGGTGCAGTGCCACCCATTAGCTGGAGATGGAGTAACTATTTAAGCAATGCAGCATCTCTGTCCACCAGAGTGCATTTTTGCTTCTTTGGTGGTACATTGTAAGGGAGGATTTTTTCCAAGTACAGAGGAGGAATCCACTCCTAGTCGACAGCCTGCATTGCATGGGTTGTTCCTTGCTTGAGGGACTGAAATTCCAACCTGCTGCACTGAATGTCCACTGGCATAAACTCTCTCCCTCACTTTCAGCCTGATCTTGCAATTGGCTCTGTCTGAGGGCAGAACTGGGCAGATTGACTTCATTCAATCTCTCTGGAATGGCACATATATCCACAGGCCCCGGAGAAGGCTGTGTAGCAGGAGAGGTAATGCAGGCAAATAGCTTTGAGGTAGCGAGTAACTGTTTGTCCTTCTGCTTTTAATGATAAAAAATCCATCCTTGCCTTCTCTGCCCGGGGCTGCTTGCCTTCATGACCTGCTACAGAAATCCATCATCCGTTTCATTCCAGGTATACATGAAGCCAGTAATAAGGGGCAGCCTCACCAAACTGTGCAGCACCTCCAGCAGTGATGGAGCTGTTTGGTTCTCAGGTGTTTTGCTGATGTTGTGTTAGAGACTGCTGTGCCCACACAAAACACTTTTTTACAGAATGCAAAGTGTCTGAGGAGAATCTGCTGCTTGGAAAGCCAGGCAGCAGATCTGACATGACAGAGTCCATGATTCTGAAAGGGTCAGGTCACTCCACTGACTTGATGAGAAAAACCAGACACCCCTTAGCAAGGACTTTAAGAATACCTCTTCATTAGCACCTAGAATCTGTAAGAATGAGGTCAGAGTGGACATGGAATACATAGCACTAGAACCCCACCACTTGACATAAAGTGATAAAAAGAAATTATTCTTGTCTTAAATCAGAAGAGTTAGTAAGTTAGTTTCTGGATGTTGTAGCCCATCAGAGTGAAAAATTCCTGTGCAGAGATGAAGGCATAGAGAACTACGTGTAGACAGGATAACCAGAAAGTGGCCAAACTATTCAGGTTCTGCTTTCATCTTGTCTTCAGAGGCTGCACTTCTCACTCATTCTCTGTGCCCTGGATAGCCAGCCACGGTTTGAAGAGCAGGGATAAAGTTCCTTCTATCAAAGGAAATTTATTGAGAGTTTGCACTGATTTTGTTTTTTATTGGCTTTGGCCAGGATGAAATAATTGTACAGGATGCCAGTGACTAGGCTTTAGGATCAGTCCCATGACATGACCTCCTCCGAGCTTAGAGTGGATGATGAGAAGCAGTGAGAGGAAGTGCTGGTTTATGCTGGAGGGAAATAATCCTGCTGCTGAAAACACTCCCCACAGCAGTGGTGCTGGCCATTATGTTGTGCCACAAATAGGGTAAAAAAGAGCCAGGATGCCCGCAGCACCTACTTGACTTTTTGTTCTTTATCACCATTCATCAGGTGCGATGTCACATTTAATATTTTCCATTTGCTTTTGGCCAATATGGTCTGGTACTGCTCAATAGCAGAAACCTGTTGATTCTGGACTGCTAACTACTACTGGCTGGCACACCAAACTGTAGGGTGACTGAGCTGTGGTGGAAGACAGACAGAATTGTTTCCAATGTACACCTAAGGAGGCCCTCAGTAAAGCAAACATTGATTTTGGAGAAGGGTTTTTTTTATTTTTTTTTACCTACCTGCTGCCAGCAGGCTGTAAATAGGATCCCTATATTTTCCCCTGTTGATACTAACCCACATTGGAGCTCATCAGCAGCCTTCAAGCCAGTAGAAGTTGCTGAGCACTGCTAGAAGCCACACACACCTCGGAGCAGATGAGGTCCGTCCCAGTTGTCACGGACTGGCTACAAGGAGCGAAGGCGCTGTGGGCAGCCCTGCAGCCCATGGGTGGCCTGTGACTGCTGGTTCACTGGGTTCATCTTGCCTTCATGCCCTAACTCCTGCTACTATAAATCATATAGGCATGAGTTTGTTCCTGGAGCAACTTGTTTGCTTTATTTATTTGGAAAATTTCAGTAACTGCGCTCACCACAGCCTCCTTTTCTGCTGCTGAATTTGCCATAACTGGGGCTCGCTCAAGAATGCTTCATCTTAACAGTGTGTGATTTCCCCTTCTGATTTCTGAACCACATACTGGATAGATGTGCTGGTAAAGTGTGGTAAATACATTTCCAGATAAACTAATGGTATCTCCGAAATTACCCACTTCTCTAGAGACAGAATGCCACAGATTTGAGGCACCCTTAGACTAAAAAGGAGTTGGACATCCTGTCCCATTCCCCTCCTACCCAATTTTAAGATCAGTGAAACATTTAGGACAGAAAACAATCTATTTTTAGTACAATCACACAGGCAGTCCTGGTTTTATTTATATTTAAATTAAAAACAGCCTTTAGCCCTTCAGCTAACCCAGAACGCTAATGTTATTTAAGAAAGGGGAAAAAGAAAAAAAAAAAATTTAAAATAGCTAAATAATTAGTTTGAACCTGGCATCCCACACAGCACCCTGTGATGGCTACTGGCTTTAGAAAGTTGATAGAAAAACTGGTCAGATTTGCTATGAATCTAGAGAACAGTGCCTAGCAGGGTATGGGTTTCAGGAGGCATGTGTACACTTCGTGGCAAAGAAATAGTTAAAACATTGCTTGGGCTGAGTCAAATGCCCAGTGGTGCCTGTTTGGAACATTTTCCTTTGAGTCATTTTGTTTGAAATGTAATAGGTGGCTGGTCAATCTGTTGTTAGAGCCTCTGTAGTTGTTGCCTGGAATATTCTTCCAAAATGTTTACTCCACAGAGGTGTCTCATGAACGGTACCTCTTACTCACATCTGTCACTTTTTTTAGGAGGGGTAATTTGAACTTGCTCTGTTTTTTTACTCACATCTCACAGATGTTCAGACCAGCACGGCTGTTTCCTTCAGCCACCCTGTCACTGCATATGCTTCCAAGGTGAATTCAGGAAGAGATTTAAAAGTGACTGAAGTAAGCAGAAAGACAACTGTAAGACAAGTATATTTACAATAAAAGGGCCTGTGAAAAAGTGAAAGGATCAATGTTTCTGCTGTAAGGAAGTTTCTGTGAGAGATCCTCATCTACTGTGGTCCTTAAACAGATGTTGTTGTGAAAGTCAGTGAGTGAAGAACCTTAACAAAACAATTCCTGATATTCCCAAAATCCCAGGTTCATGATGTGTGAATATGTTTTAGTGGACTTTTGGAAAAGCCTGGTATCTATGTGAGATAAAGGAGGCCCTGTGTGATTTTCCTTTACACAGCCATCTACTGTGGTCCTTAAACAGCTGATGTACACCTGCCACAAACTACACACAGCCTGAAACCAAAGGGGAGCCAAAAGGACTATGGGATTGGTGTGTTTGACCTAAAACTTCAGTTTAAGTGCTGCCAGATTCTTTTGGTATGTGATGGAGAACTGGGGCTCATGCCAGTGCACGGTGCTGGTTTGAACTGAGAAAAGCCGTCACAGCATGAGGGGCATCAAGACCTGGGATGTTCTTTGACATACACAGAGGTAGGTATTACTGTGAGTTCACAGAATCACTGAATTATAGAATAGCCTGGCTTGCAAGGGACCCACAAGGATCATTGAGTCCAACTCCAAGGATCCCACCATGTCCCTGAGAGCATTGTCCAAACACTTCTTGAACTCTGTCAGGTTTGGTGCTGTGACCATTGCCCTGGAGAGCCTGTTGCAGTGCCCAGCCACCGCTGGGAGAAGAACCTTTTCCCAATATCCAACCTAAACCTCTCCTAACACAGCTCCATTGGTTCCTTTGGGTCCATAACTGGTCACCACAGAGAGCAGAAATCAGTGTCTGCCCCTCCACTCATGAGGAAGCTGCACATCCCAATGAGGTCTGATCCCAGTCTTCTCCAGCTGAACTAGCCAAGTGACCTCGTATGTCTTCCCCTATAGACCCTTCAGCATCTTTGTAGCCTTCTTTGGATGCTGGAATTAGTTGGCAACTTCTGAGACTCAGACTCCACCTGTAAGGACTAACATACCCCTCACTGCCTGCTGGACAGGCTTTAGGACTGAAGAGCTGGCTACTGTAGCCCCTCCAGATCTCCCTCATTTCTGTCTTCACAGTGTGGTTGGATCTGTGGTCTCCTTTTCAGTGTATGAATTTGGATCTGATAGCTGTTTTGGGAACAAGATTAATTATGCACAAAGGTGTGCAGGGGACTGAGGGAAAGTACTGCCTTGCTAAAATAAATAACATTTAGTCTTCTGATTTCTTAGAAAACTCCTCAGCTTCATTCTTGAAAAGACCACTATTATGGAAGGAGTGAAGGAGAATGTGGTCTAAGCTGTCCTGCCCAAAGGCAGATGCTGAGCAATGATATTGCAAAGGTTTTTTCAAGATTACATAGTATACCTCCAAAGACACCACACAGAAAACCCTCTCTCTCCACAATAACATCCCACAAATCTCAGCTGGTTGGGTTGACTGGGGTCAGATGATCACCAAACTAGTTTGTGCCTATTTCCATTCACTTGCTGGCTTAAGCCATTCTCATTGAGAGGTTATTTTGTGTATAGAATCAATTTGGTAACTGTTGCTTTCAGAGAGGCTTTGATTTGTGCTTTATACCAGGACCTGAGTTTGATTAACACCCTTTTTCAGATGGTAAAGCACTGGGGGTATGGAAATGTCCTCTTTCCCAGAGAAACTGATGTAAATTGCTCTGATAAATTTTTCTTGTGTTTTTTAAAAACGGTCTTTCTTTATGCTGTTGACAAGGATCTCATCTTGATGCCTCAGATAATTTAAAGCCCCGTGTCAACCTTTGCAGGTGTAGAGGACGCCAGTGTCACACTTAACCTGGTCTGTCAGAGTTACAGTGTGGGTTTGGTGGGGGATATCAGCTGGTTCAGCCGGCAAATTGCTCCCATACCCTTTGCTCCCAGGCCTGTGAGAGTTAAGAGCTGCCTGTGTCACAGAGGATCGTGGGTTAGTGTTAGTTTACACAGGGACTCTGTGAATAAACAGAAGGTCCTCACATAAAAATGTCATTGGAAGAATCAATGGGAAAACGCTGGGATATCTCCTGCCCACCTTGAGAGTGATGGGGTGCTGCTGGGACTGGGAGAGACGAGTTCCCTGGAAGTTTCCCAGGGTTACATCATGAGGCTGTACTTGCAGCACAAGACTGCAACCTTTCTCTGGTGCTTTGCCTGTGGGCAAAAGTTGGGACTTACAGAGGAGTCTGATACCGGGCAAAAAACTTGTATGAAGACTGCGCTGTGGCAAAGGTTGTTACCGGTGATAAAGGACCCTGACATCCTGAAAAATCCACACTTGAAGTGAAATAGTTGTCAGCTTGGAGGCTGGAGTGGCTGAAATTGTCTTGTGCTGGAAGGACTGCTTAGAGGATGAACACTTCCCAATCTGTTGATCCCCATGGCTTTCCTTCTCCCTGAACGCTTCCTTGTTTTTCTGTAAAACAATCAAGCAAACAACAGAAAGCACGTCCGCTGTCAATTCTGAGTCTTAGTAAAATGTCTAGCCATTGACAGGAACAAGTTGTGACCTCATCTGGCAACATATAAAAGCCAGTTCTAAAAATGGTGTTTAAAACAGTGACATTTAATTTGTATCTGCCAGAGAAGGACACACACAAACTTTGTTTAAGTATAACCTGATTTTCAGCGGGATGGAATCTGGAGAAGTTTTGACATATTTACATTATGTAATGGAAGTGTTGAATAGGAAGTGAGAAAATTTTTTTCAGGAAAAAAACCCTCTTTTTGCTTACATACCCAGATAAAATTTAACACTACAGTAATGCTCTTACTCCTCTTTTCCTTTCCATAGTTTTGTCCTATCTCTCTGTTGTTTACATTCCAGTTAATTTGAGCGAGCTGATGGTTGAAGTCAATTACGTCATTGTCCTTTTTTGTGTAAAAAGGAGCAGTATAATTGTCAATTACAGATTTATTGACAAAACATCTGAAGCTTCCAAGAGTCATTAGCAGGCAGGATGGAAAGATATATCCTACACATGCCACAGGATTACTTACAATCTTGTATATACGTAGGGAAAAACATCCAAAAACATGGACATTCTGGAAGAACACGCAATGGACATAACAGCTCAAAGCTGAGCTTGGGCTGTTAGAGTGGGAAGAGGTTGGTTCTCCTTCGTCATTACTTCCCCTGGGCTTTAACTGGTGCTGACTTGGAGGTAGAAATGAGTTTGGGTGACATTTACAGCAGCTTAAGTCAACGCTTGAATAAATTATTCTGGCCCAAACTCTCTTTTGAACTGTGGTGCTTGCTGAGGATAATGAGAGGGCAAAGCATGTTTCTAGTCTCATCCACATCCCTCCTCATCCATCCGTAGCACTGTCTACACATGACTACAGCTAGGTGGCAGATCCTATAGGATATGCTGAGTTTGAAGGGTAAAGAGCAACAGTAAAAACTTACGTAATTTTCTTATTCAGCTGTATCTCACCATATCTCCATAACTCATTTCATAGAATCATAGAATCACAGAATCACAGAATCACAGAATCAGACGGGTTGGAAAGGATCTCTGAGATCATCAAGTCCAACCCTTGATCCAGCACCACCACAGTTACTAGACTATGGCACTAAGTGCCACATCCAGTCTCATCTTAAAAACCTCCAGGGACGAAGAATCCACCAGTTTATATATGACATTTGTATTGTTATCACTGGATTTTAATATAGGAATCTAAAAAACAATTTCATATCTTCTCCATGCTGGTCAAATCCAGCTCTCTCAGCCTCTTCTTGTATGCCATGTGCTCCAGACCTGTTTCCAGTTCTGTGGACCCCCCACTAAACTCTAGCTCATATAGCAAAATCCTTCTTGTACTGGGGTTACCAAAACTAGACAGGGTAGTTCAGATACAGTCCTCCAAGAGTCAAATAGAGGGAAAGGATTTCTCTGGACCCTCCAGCTACATTCCTCCTAATAAAGCCCAGGATGATTCTGCCTTTCTCTGCCTCAGGGGCACAAAGGACCTTCACGTTCAACCTGCTGTCTGCAGCAACCCTCAGATGCTTTACAGAACTATTTCATACCTGTCAGTCATCACCCTGCATCACTGAATAAGGCTCTTCTATCCAAGATGCAAGACCTTGTGTTTTTTCTTGCTGAACCTCATCAGTTTCTTTCTTCAGCCTGCTCCTGCTATTCAGGTGTCTTTGAATAGCAGTCCCACCTCCTGGGGCAAAGACTCCTCCTCCCAGTTTGGTGTCATCTTCAAGCCTGCTGACAGTACACTCCGTTCCATCATCCAGGTCATTAATGAAGACTCTAAACAGTATGGTCCCAGGATTGATCCCTAACAGATGATTCTATTTACTGACCACAAGCTGGATCACTGATCACAACTGTTTGAGCCTGACAATCCAATTTTTCATCCCACTTATCCAGCCTGTCTGGATTTCTCGCCAATGGTGATGACTGGGAGACTACAAGAGACTGTGTCAAGGGCCTGGTGAAAATTAAGGCATTCAGCATCCCTCTTCCTCCCCTTGTCCACAGTGTCAGGAATCTCATCACAGAAAGCCATGAAGGTGGGCAGGCATCACCCTCCCTTGGTAAACCCATGCTGGTTCTCTTCTTATCCTTCATGTGTTTAGAAGTGGCTTCTAGGAGCATTTGCTCTACAATCTGCCCCAGTACTGAAGTTACGGTGGCCAGCTACAAGTTCCCTGGATAATTCTTACACTTTTTGAGGTTGATGGAACATTTGCCTTCTTCCAAGCACTTGGAATTTTCCCTAATTGCCATAACCTTTCAAAGGTGTCAGAAATTATCGCCCCTGTGACATCCTTTAGCAAACATCCTGTGCCAGATCCTTTAGCAGCATCAGATGCCCCTTATGTGACGTGATGGACCTGTGCACATCCAGTTGGTGAAGGGATCCCCAACTCCTTTTCCTCTGCATACAGGCTGTATTAGTGGGTTCAGAAACTTGGGAGGCCTAAGGGTAAGTCTTACATGTGAAATATGAGCTGCAAAATGCATCTTCTTCACTATAGCTTGTCACTAGGCCCCGAAAGCCACCGAGTAGTGGATCCACACTGTCTTTGCCCTTTCATCCACTAATGTACACACAGAAACTGCTGATTCTTACCTTCCTTGACAGTTCCACCTCCAGTTGAGCTTTGGCTTTGTCCTGAGTGCATTCCTGCCCCTGCAGCTCATGCAGACGTGGCATGAATAATTTTACCATTTTGCTCTTCACATTACTAGTGCTATCAGGTGGCGGCAAGTTTCCAGAAACAGAAGAAAAATCCTGCTGTGACTCAGTTAATTTAGGGATGATTAAATGGTAGTCAATTTAAAACTGTAAATTAGTTTTATTTTTTTTAGTCTCATATCTTCCACCAACTCCAAGAACTGAATATATTCATCAGTTCAAGCCACACAGAGGGCTTTTCTTTGTATGACTCATGACAAGGAGTAACACACAGACCCCAGCTAGTGCTGTAGGAGTGCTTTAGTTTACTTGAGATGCTGTGAAATGTCACTACCGTTTTGGCCTCAGAGCCACTCAGGTGAAGTGGGCTTGAGCATACAGAATCTGATCACCTTGAACAAAATCCATCTTGTGGCCTGCAGTCTATAATCCAGTGTCCTTTGCAGTCTGGTTCTGAGTTAGTCAAACAAAGAGGTTTTCTCTGTTGTGGTGGAAGTCCTGCTTTGAAACAGCTCAGGAAGGTCTTAGAAAGGGAGCGGGATTGACGTGGACTCTCTCAGAGGGAGTGAGTTGCTTGACAGAACTAGGAACTGGCTTGGAATAGCAGATGAAAGGATATTATGATGTGTCAGTAAGGCAAAGGAGACCCCAGGCAGCTCTGATTTAGGCTCAGCTGTTAATCAAAAGTTCTGGGGAAAATCCAAGCCTCCAGAGCTTGAACAGAAATAGAAAAGGCTGTTTCCTATTATACAAGCACATAAAGCTGTGCTAAAGGGGAAGTCCAACCGGAAAAGGGCTTTTCTCCCGTATCCAGCTTGTAGCTTGTGCTAGAGCAGTAAGAGTCACAGAGTGCTAGGCACTCTTCTGGAGTATTTACCCATGACATGAGTATAGACAGAAATACTCCTTGGGTATTCTGCTTGGAAATCCCTTTCCACGACTGTCACTCTCTAACAACTTTCTATTAGTCCTGCTCAGGCCAGCTGTCACTTAAGACCCCTTCATAAAGAGGATAAGCATCCTCTTTTACTTTAATGGTCGTGGAATCGAGCCTATAAAACAACTTGACATCTGCAGTACATACTCAGGCCTTAATGACCCTTTTTCCCTAGGGCTACAGAACACCATTCCAACATCTGGGAACCTTGCCTTTACTGGTGTTTCCCATTTGATATTTATATTTTTTTTAATAGATTAAAAAGCATAAGCTGCAGGCCAGTTGGATCCTCATTTTCTGGGTTAGTTCAGTTTCTGATGCAAATTAGAATGTCAAATAAACCTTTCCAGATCTTGTTCTTGTGCTGAGAACCTGGAACAGAGTGTGTAGCAAGGCATGGGTCTTTTATGGTCTATGGGAGCAGTATTAGATATTCCAGAGAATACAGAAAGGAAGAGAGATAACACTGTTATCTCTCAAATGGTAATTGTAGTTTATCTCTTTAAGCGGGTAAGAAGAAAAGGTCTGTGGCTGAGTCAACACACCTGACACCAAAAAGAATGCATTGAGGTGGTTTGGATGGCACAACCACTGCATGTCCTTTTTGGCTTTCATCCTTTTTATTCTACACTCCAGCAACTCTGAGAATAGTAAACCACCACTTCCATCCACAAAAGCCTGACCACACATGTTCACAGCAGGAATTTTACCAGGTTTGTCATTCACTGCCTCTTTACATAACATCAGTGGTGAAAGGGAAAAGGAAGTAGCCTAAACCACTTGGACAAGACTGGATGGAACCTCATGGACTGAAAGTGACCACTGAATCATAAAATCTCCACTTGGAGAAGAAGATGGGAGGCTGAGTGCATTGTCATCAGCAGCAGGGAGGGAAAAACAGAGAGAAGGAAAGCTTCCCCAGCTCAAAACCTGGAGTGGTTAAGGCAGAGGAGAATTGAAAGATGATTACAAGAAAAGTTTAAAGCTTGGGGAGAGGAGAATACCTGACAGACCTTTCCTTTACTAATACCTTGGTCTGCATGCTGTGAGCCAGTGAGACTGGCTTGGGTTTTTTTGATCCAGTGATGCTCACAAGATTTAAGAGGGAAATGGCTTACAGGTTGGAAAATGGGATCACTATAATGAAATCATGACCAGCCCCAAAATATTTGGTCCTTAAGTTTCCATTCATGGTCTCTAAGACAGCACTCAAGCCACAGCAAGAAAAGATCTGAAGTGTGGCTTACCACAAACACTCCTTGAAATCCCAGCTAGCAGTCTGGCACTTTATGTAGCTCCCTTCTCACGTCTCCAAGCCACTCATCTATCTGCTGATCATGTTAGGCATGAGCAGCAGCCAGAACTTTCTCCATCTGGATTCTTGCATATAATTTTTAGAAAGGCTCCAACACAGGCTCTGTTTCTTTTCTTTGTTTTTGTTTCTGCTTTGTTATTTTTCCCATGTCCACATTCAGAGCTTGGGTGTTACTGTGGTTGCCTTTCTCACAATGACACTCTCCTAATTAATCCCTACACTTTACAAGCATCAATGCCTGGTTTAGGGCTCATGAAGATCTGGGGTTTAGAACATGTATATGCAAAACTGTGCCTGCAGTTAAGGAGGCATCATAGAAATCCCTGGCCTAAATTCTCTTTGTGCAGGGATTTGCACAGAGTGCCAAACCAGAATCAAATTAGTTTCTTTAAGACTTAGATTTTCCCATGTTTTCTGTTACTGAAAGGTCATGATGTTTTTTAAATGTCTCTGCTGTTCCTGGGTTAGTTTCCTCTTCAGCAGCAACCTGTAGGGAAGTCATAATACAGTGTTTATGATGACATCCCTTTCGTGCTGTGGAAAGAATTTTAATGTCATGAATTCCACCTTATGACTGGAGAGATGGGCTTGAACTGGAATCTCACAATCACACAACCCCAAACTCAGTGGAATTTGAATCCCCAGCTGACCTTACATTTTAGGAGCCAAAACTCTGTTTTCATCCCTCATATTCCAGTCTTTGAAGCAGTTCAGATTTGGGATTCTCTGGCTCAAATGCCTGTCTAATGGTGACTTCAGTGCCAGAACAAATGGGAAAGAGAAGACAAGAAACACAGAGAAAAACAGAACCCCTGAGTGGGCAAAAACTAATCAGAAACTTGATGAAATAACAATCAAATAACAACAAAACGAATAACTTAGTTTTCTATCTGTCCAACTTACCCAAACACCTCCCTCTACTAAGCTCACTAGTGAAGAATTTGCTTTCTCTGTAGACTGTCCTTTCACCTACCCACTTGTGTCATTCACAGGGGCACAGCTTTTAGCACTTCACCATACAGTCTTTTTGGCTCTAAAAAATTCCAGTGAGTATTTACAAATAGGAAAACCATGGTGTGGAGAAATTAAACAGCAGACCTAAGTTCACACTAGAAGACTGTGGCAGGGAAGGAGGTCATTGTACCAGTCTCTTTGTACGAATGTCTGAATCATGACACCAACCTTTGTTGCTGAATGTTTTTCACATGACGGGCCCAGTGGTCCAGAATCTGTTTGTTTGGGGTTTTTTTAGAAAAATGTACTCAGCAGGACCTGTCAGATCACTGAATCATGTACCTATAGCCACATTCACTCTTCTGGGTACTTCTTCATATCTTGTCGATTAAAGCCCATGGTCAAGTTCTTTACTCAATCGTTACTCCAGAAAATTAGGTTCTGCAATTATTTAGATTCGATTTTAACACTGTTAAAGAAAAGATAACCTGTTCCTCATGGAGAAAGTTGATCTTGCTTCTCATCATAAGAAGTACCAAGCAGTCCCTCTGACACGGGCCCACGGTATCCCCTCAGTGCCCCATGGATCTCCATAAGCCCACATGCCCACAGAAGCAGTGTGAAATGGGAAGGCAGGACAGACTGGGCTGGCCAGGCAGAGGGCACAGACAACTGTATTGACTAGGAAGAGCTTACACATCATCGGCCTCTTTTGTCCCCCTCTTCCTCTAGTTTCCACACCTCCTCCTTCCCAAACCACCTTGATCTCTCCTTTTCCCAGCTTTTGTTTCCTCCACTAAACAGCCCATAGTAAATATTGTACAAACCCAAGGTGCACTGCCCCACATCCTGTAAAGTGCCCCACAGCCCCGGGCTGTGACCCCCTCAGTCTGTGAGGTGGCCCAGACAGATGTTCTGGGTGATTCATTTTGCTGGGTGTCACTGGTGGATGATGGGGTTGATGATCCCCTATGGCAGACCTTGAAGGGGCCAAGGTGACGGTTCACTTCTCTGACTAAATTTTTGGGATGCCCCCACCTGCTGTTGTGCCTCTCTGCCCCTTCATGTGTGTAGGGATTAGCCACTGATGTCTCCTGGGATAGTAGCCATGCCAGAGTGTTACCTGGGTTCCCTTGCCTGCCTTTGCCTCTTTGTGCCTCTGTGTGTGTGGAGACTAGCTTTAATCACATAAGCCAGCGATAGGAATAAAACACTATTAGTGTTATCACTCACTTTAAATGCCTCAAATGTGTGGAATACTTCCCTGACTTTAGATTCTACTCTGTCTCTGGACCTATTGTGTCTCTTTTCTGGCGTTATGGAGGCCTTTGCACTGTACCTCACTGATAATGTGCTGGGGGGAGGCCATCACAGAGAGACACAGCACTGTCTCTCCTCTGATGTTTCTCTCCTAAACCCAAATGATGGCTCTGAAGCTGACATTATCAGCAGTGTTATTCCATGTCCCTGAATTCATTAATCCCAACATGGTGATACAGCTGGGACAGGGCAAAGTGTGTGTTTGCACTTCACTCGTTTCCAAGGTGTATGTGCTGTTACAAGGTCAAAGACATCCATCCAGATTCTTGTTCCATACTGCACTCCTCTCTCATAAAGAAAACATGTTTTAATGTGCATTTTTCTTTTACTCCATCTAAGTCTTCTGTATTGCTGGAATGGGGCACTGGACCCCAGTTCTTTACCTCAAATTCCATTCCTCAATGTGCCGGCACTGCAATGTAGTTTTCTAATTCCTGGATATTAAAATTGTTAAAAAAGGGGTTAATTTTTCATCATGCTCCTACTGCAATGACTTTCATGCTACTTTGACTTTAAAATTTTCCCTTCCCTGTTTTGTTTTTCTAAAAGATGTAATTCATATAGGACTCAAGTGACCCTTTTTTTATTTTGGATTCTTTTTTTTTTTTTTCTGTAAAATATCACACACATTTCTGGTTTATTCAACTGTTTTTAGAAAAGTTATATATTCTGGTGTCCCTGGCATGTTACATAAGCTTCAGATCTGAGCACAAAGACTCCATTTTGCAAAAATAAATGCATTCTCTTTCAACTCACGTCCGTAGGATACCCCGAATGTACAGTACTGTGTTTACTGTGCACTAATATAATATGTAGCTGTGCAACTCATGAACATGTTAGCAGTGCATTAATGCTTAACACACGTCCTTGGTGCATCAATTAACTTCATTAGAGTTGGCCCCTCGAACGGTTGTGAGTGCTTCCTTGTACAGAATGTTCCTTGCCTGCCCTTGGCGAGGGAGACCAGCCAGAGGAACTTGGTGTTTATTTTTGAACCAATGTAAAAGTAGACCAGGAGCAGACACCTCCTGCTGCAGGCTAGACCTGACAAAGAGGTCATCTTTGTTGCACATGGCTAAGGAATCACATCCCCTGCTGAAGATCAGGGCTATTTTTAGAAGCAGGATAGAACTCCTCATTCTTGAAATCGCTTTAATTTCCATGTGAAGAGTCAGACTGCATGGCTAGGGAAAAGTGAAAAAAGAAAAAAAAAAAAAAGTCCAGCGGGCTGCAGGGCCAGTGTGAGCCGCAAGCCTGTGTAAAAAGAAACCTGACGAAATTGCTTCTTGTGGTGCTGACAGAATTTTGTCCTGGCAGCACCAATGTGCTAATCACTATAGGCTGACAAAGAGCCATTGCCCAAGAGCAGCCCATAATGGTCACGTAAATTTTACTTAAGTACATATGATTACAAGAAATTGCCCAGAATTTTAACACACATTGTGCTGCCCTGTTTATAGAACAGTATAGATTTACTGGCTCCATTTTTCTACTGTGAATGAAAAGCCTTAGGGCTTGGGAGGAGGGAAAGGGGGAAGAAAGGAAATGTTTTGGCTTCACAGTATATAACTGCCTACGGAATCATTTTAATGTATATTAAAACCTCATTCAGGTCTGCCACAGATGGAGTGAGTTTAAACAATCCAGTTGGGCACCTTCCTCATATAACTCTTCCACATCTCTTGTTCTGCAGACTGCACTTCAGGGGATGGCCACATCTCTTCTGGAGACACAAGAACTCCAGTCCTGCTTTCCACAGGTAAACTGAGTTTTTCAGAGGTTTCAAAAGCTGCACAGGAAAATTATAAAATACACTGACTCTTACGTAGTACAGGCTACAGTGTCTCACCCAGAAATGTCTGCTTCAAGCCCAGAGGTCCAGCTGACTGATCCCATGTGTTCAGGTCTGGGTTGAATTTTGAGCTCTCAGCTGAAAGACAAAACACCATAATCCCAGTGTCTGATTTGTTACCCTGCTAAAAAGGCAAATTCCTAGTCTGGATTATGTCTAACTGCAGCTTCTAGTCACTGAATCTTGTTTACTTTCTCTTCTGCTGGATTAGAAAGCTATCTGTTATCTGAAATTACTTTCAGGCTGTGATATTTCTAAACCAGTATTTGTAATCTCAGGTCATTTTCCTAGCTCTTTCTAAACACTTGCCAATTTTTCTACATTCTTTTGGCAGGGTAGACATCAAACTGGATAGATGACTCCCAGAAAGCTCTCCCTGGTACCAGATAGAGGGGTAATATTCCTCTTATTTTTCTACTCTGTCGTCTCCTCCTTTTGTGATCAGAAATTATGTCTACGAAGACATTTTAACACTTCGCTAGAACTCTCAAATGACCATTTGTTTGAATTCTCATGTTTTTCAGAGGTACTGATTTGCATTATTCACGTGGCTATTTCAAATATATGTTCTCCATTTTTCCATCACGGGGTTTTAAAATGCACCTGTTTTAGTAATCCAGCTTTACCCTGTGATCCGTGTTAATTTATATCCAGGTTAACATGATCTCTCTATGGTACCACTTGCAGTTCCAGTGCCTGTTAATACACTTATTTTTATTTTGCTGATAATCTTTGATATCTTTGATACAGACACTGAGTGGCAGTCAGCCAGGAAAAGGAGCCTGTGGGATACCAGTATAAACATGATGATGGGATGATGATCCCATTTTTTACAAACACTGCTGCAATCTGTTAACCTTCGATATATTTACATGAGCTGCATCACTGTTCACTTTTGGTAGCATTGTTTATTCATTTTTCAGATGTAAAAACAAGTCACACAGGACTACATCAAATGCTTTATAGGGTGCTAAAAGCATTATGTCTACACAACTATCTATAACCATCAACCCTTCAGTCTTGAAAAGCAAGGAAATAATCAGAAAACAAACACAAGCTGTTTATGTCAGCATATCTTTCATCTTGATGTTACAATTTCTTCATTTCTTCAGGATAGTGCCACACAGCAGCATCTCTATGATTTTGCTTAAGAGCAGTGTCAGGCTTATCTTGTCCTGGTTCCCCCAGTCAAATTTTCAACTGTTATCAGTGGTTATTTCTTATTAAACCTCTAGAATTTATTGGTGTTCCAGTCTATCTTAAAAATCAATATTATTAATACTTCTGGGAACTCCTTGGACAACTGTTTAAATATTTTTAGGTGTAAATTATCTGTTCCTGCAAGTAAAAACTATGGTTTGCTTTAATTGTCACACTTTAATGCCTGCTGTCTAAAGTACTGAAAATTACTGCATTTTCATTCAAAAAGAGCATAAGCCTGTTGCTTTGCTAATGAGGAAAACCCGGGCACATTGTATGCATTGTATACAACTGCTTTTTCTTCACCAGGCCTGATAACTCACCCGACCCATTCAGCATTAGAATGTTTTGGTTCCATCTCCGAGTGACCCCCAGTGCTGCAGACCAAATAACTGGGAGTTATTTACTCCGAATGACCCTGCAATGGAATAGGAAGTGCCTTCACATATTTTTGTGAGAGTGCCATGGTGAACTGGCAGGAGGTAAAAGATGGGATTTGGGAGACAGCCCGGGCAGGACCAGCAGGCAGAGGAGATGAGCTGGAACTGAGGGACGCCGCAAAGGCAGGAGCAGATATGGTCAAAGTAACCTATGGAGAAGTGTTAGGACACAGAATGGAAGTCAGGGTTGGAATTAACTCTGGACTGGGTTACCCTGGCACAGACTGGAGGGAGAAGGTCCCCACCAACAAGCCCAAATCACTTTATGACTTTAAATGGACATCTCAGCCATTACTTTCACTGGCACACAGTTGACCCAGTTAAAAATAAAATCCAGACAATCTATATGTCATCAGCTACTATTTTAAGCCGGGTTCCTGTTTTGTCTTTGCCCAACGACGTGAGCTCAGCTCTTGTGCTGCCAGGAGGGAATCCTGAGGCTGGAGGATGTTTTAGAGTCAACAGCTTGACTGGTGAGTTCATCAGTCAGCGCGGACAGCCCAGTGGCTCCCAGTGCTGCTCAGGTGCAAGAACCTGCACCAGCCCAATAGAACAGTTAAGAAAGGAAGCACAAAAATGTAAATAATGTAAAAAAATAGGCAGAAAGAGTTCTGTAGGAAAATAGGGTTATTAAACAACTAGTAGCAAAGAACTATGTGATTATTATACAGTTACACACAGTCATTATGGAAAAAATACGATTTTCTCTTTTTTTCTGGAGTTTAAAGTGAAAGAATTACTTTCTTTCTCAGTGTGTTTCTGCAGAAGTTTCCTCAAAGTTTAATTTGATATTAAATCCCTACAAAAACATGTAGACTTTCAAAGCAGGAATGAGTCTCCAAATGTCACAGGATAGAAATTGGTTCTCAGTGTTGCAACAATTAGTATTTTGGATTGGGGGTACTGTTATAACTTAGGTTTGTCATTTGCTTCATGTTTGTAGACTTTGCTGCTTCTTTAGCTATATATGTACACGCATATGCTGGTATGTGAACCTCATATTTCAACTTCACAGCCTGGTTCTGCTGCATCATATGTGCACCAGTGTAATGCTGGTCATTCGATGGGCAAGATTTCTAAATTAGGGAGGAATTTTAACTCAAAGGAGGAGTAGATCTATTTGTTTCCTGGGTTTTATTTTAATAAAATTCTTAATATTGGCATATTAATAAAGAGAACTATTGGTAAAATTAATATCTATATATTAATCTATATTAATATTCATTGATTAATTATTAATATATGGGTAGTTCGCAGAAATATCTGGGCTAGACATCGGGCCATATAAGAGTAAAATATTTCTTCTCTGATCACACAGCCGAAGAAAGATTCTGAGGTGGAAAATGTCCTAAATGGATACCCTGGAAAGATGATGTTTGGTGAAAGCTGACCTGGAAAGAGAAAGGAAATTAGAGGCAACTACTTCTTTTCATTTGCCTGTAAGAACTTATTTACATTAGGCAGCAGAAGCATTTGGCCACTGATGTAGTGGTAAACAGGACATAACACCTCATCTGTTTATGAGTTTTGATGTTCTTTCTCTGTATTGACAAGTGGCAAACAGGATTTTCTGGAGAAGTAAAAGCTTCTACACATTTTTTCAAGGAAGATTCTGATTTTGCTTAATGTTTATCAGTTTCCTGACTGAAGAAGAAATACAACTAATTGGTTGAACAGACTTTACTTTTATGAGAAATTTTAACTGTATGTAGAGTCAAGTAGTGATGTTTATGTATAGCAAAATATCTCCTGCATACTTTAAAGCTTTTGAACACTCCTTCATCACATCTTCATCTAAGATTTTTTCCAAATCTTAGACAATATATACAAATGAACTTCTGACTGGGACAAATCAGAGCAAAGAAATAGGAAGATGCCTTAACCACTTTATCTACAACTTAGGAAGAGCTTTGCAACTGGCATCTACACAAGAGAAAAAATGTTTGATTTTTCTCTTGTGGCAAAATCATGTATCTACTGTAAGGTCCTCTACAGTCAGTAAAGGGAGACGAGAGTCGCTAGAAAATGACTCATCACACTCATTTTAGAAACCTATCTCAGGAGGACTAAATCAGCATCTGGAAGGGTTCAGTTCTCCTCTTTGATTAGAGAGATCATAGAGACAAAATGACTCATTTAAGTATACCCAACAGATGATGTCTTGCCAAAAGTGAGTTATTTGTAGGGATTAAACCCATTTGCTTTGGTTTTTCTATCTTTCCTTTTCATTAATTTTATACCAACTCCTCTTCCCTTGCATTGGCCAAGATCATTACAGGCACACAAGACACTGACTGTTGCAGTTGGCTTCTTGTGTGTTGTTTTGGAAGGTGCAACAATTATACTACTAAAATAAAAGAGACAGGATTTATAAGCCAGAACACACAAGGGAAATCCACTTTCCTTGAAAGGCTTGGCTGCTGTCTAAGTTGCCTCTTGACACAGTTACATAAAAGACCTACTTTATTTTTCCACTTTCTGAGTCAGAAGAGCTTTGGAGAAAATTCACAGTGACCCTACTAAATGTATGGAGCTGGACTCCCAGTGAGACTTGAGACACACCCAGAAATTTAAATTCTAACATAAGATTTGCTTTGCAGGGAAAAAAAAAAGTGGCTAAGATAGTAGCCAAGGATTCAGGAGATGTGGATTAATTTTCTTGCTCTGCCACAGACTTCCTATATGACTTTGGGAAAGTCATTTAATCTCTTCATATCACTTTTCTGTGGTAAAACTTTCTGGATGTCTCTGAAGATAAACACATTAAGACAGATGCTCTGAAACCAGAGCCCATAGGTCTGCTGAAGAAAAGTAGACAGTTTCTAATCAAATGCTATTTCCATATACAAATATTTGATTTACAGTGAAACAGTTTAAAAGGATGCCTCTCCCAAACTGCCAATGCCATATCAGAGATTAAAATCTCGCTTAGACAGTGCTTCCCATACACCAATAGCTCCAGCTGCCACGGGGCTCAAGACCAAAACAAAGTGTATAGAAACCCTCCCTCTTCCACACCTTCTCCCCACAGAGAAGACCCACTTATCTCACCTGTATCCTGTGAGCAATATCCCATGACCCTGAAAATCTTTCTTAAAAGATGGCTGTTGCAGATAAATCCAGAAGACAGACAAACACTAATCAAAAGGGCTAAAGATTTCCCAAGGAAAATTGTCATTGCATAACTGTGCCACCACTTCCCTTTCTTCTGGGCCAATGAAGTTCGCAGTCAGGAGCTTATGCTGATTTTAACAGCTTGGGGATGTAGCAGAAAGATGCTGTTTGTCATGTGGGGAAGGACGGGGCTGAACAGGATCTCATTAGCTCATTATGCTGAGCAGAAACCCTTGGATATAGCCCAAAATCTGGTCTACTGAAATGCGCCTTTAGTTGTCACTCTCTTTCAACTCATATATGATGTGGACTCACTATATTTTAACCATCTTTATGGCATTTAAATATTTCATGTAAATTAGCTCTCCCTAACATAATATGAATTACTCCTTTTCTTTTTTTTTTTTCAGGCGAGGCAAATACTGACTCTGTCACTCACTTGGTTGGCTTTTTCCTTTTCCAAGCATTAATAAAGCATTACCCCCTACAGAATGAAACTGATGCTAATGTTTGAAGGTGAAATCCACTGTTCTTTGCTGGACTTTCAGATTACGTACTTGTAGCAGGAAACGTGAACCTGAATCAGATCTATGCTTTCCTGTTTTCCCAAACCTAAAATCCACTTCTTTAAAATTAACTCCCTCCATACAAAAACAGGTATCTCGCTTCTTCGGGTGATTGATTTTATTGAAACAAGTACAACCATATCTGAGTGCCAGGGGTGCTGATGAACAGACAACCTAATCCCTTCTGATAAGGCCTCCTACCTCAGATGGAAAGCTCAAGCTTGCCAAGTGACCTGGATTAGGTGGCTGAAGCTTTCACACTTCTTATTTCAAGTTTTCACTAAACTTGAAGGTTGAACTACCTCTTACTCTTTTTCTAGCATAAGGTTGTTTTCCTTCTCAATAAAAGGCAGAGGTGGGGATCAAAAAGGGAAGACTCAAACTGATCTGACCCCTGAAAAGCTGCTCTGTGACAATCTTTGAATAAACCAAGAGAATCAGCACTAAGGATAAAGTGAATCTTCTCTCAGGAAAACCTGTAGAATTTAAGGATGCATTTCCAAGGGATTATCAGCAGGTTAGAGGATGGTGAGAGTGGGGCAGGGTTGGTGAAGCACCAACAGCTGTGTATCTCCACACAGAGGGGCCAGGCCCTGAAGGGGCAGCATGGTGGGAAGAACTGCTCCTGGGCTGAGGATAAACTGGGCGTGCCACAGGACACCTCATTTCCAAGCCACTGATTCCCAGGTCAGAAGGGGTTTTGAAAACTGTTTGGACCAAACTGGATAGCTCTACTCCCACAGATAAACTTGGAGTTAAAATACTTGTCCAAAAACTGGGCAACTGGGTTCTATTGCCTGATTTGTCTCATATTCTGTGTGTAGTCCATGGCATGTCAAATATTCATTTTATACCATTCTTTAAATCGGCATTAGACATGTTCTCCCCACTTTAGAGAGATGTAACAGGCTAAATCCATAAAACCAGAAGGAGTTCAGAGGAGTAACTAGAATAAACAATAATGAAATTAACTTATATTGCTAAATGCCAGGAATAAAAAGCACTGAGGCACTAAAAACTATTAATTATGACATAGTTTCCAAGAGAAGAAATATGGATTCTATTAACTGGGGAGTTAACCATTTGTCTCAGCTGATTGAGAGGCTACAGAATGGGCAAAAAGTCCTCAGCTGCAAACCAAAAGACCTGAGATGTTTTAGTGTCTTTTTGTATGTTAAACTTTGTTGATCTAATCCTGTAATTTATTAGACATGGGAGAATGGATCTGGATGCAATAAGGATTGACCTTCCCCTAATTTCCAGTGAATCCAAAGCCTTTTCACAGAATTCTGGTTAACTGTTTCCCCTCTTATTTTAATTTCCCACGCCTCTTGACTTCCAGGCTATGCTTGTGACCGGAAGCCATGAGAAAAAGCTCTTCTGTGGTAATTTTGACACTGCCAAGCATGAGTCCTACAAACCACATGGGAAAAGTTGTTCAAATACTATCCACTGCCCAAAAATATCCAAAAAGTTTGGGATAAGAATCCAGCCTTTAAACATTAATACAAAGCAAACTCCTCAAATATTTCAGAGTCAGCCCTTTTAGTATTTTTTTATCCAGAAGTAAAAAGCACTTCCATAACCATTTTAAATGTTTCTTTCAGACGTCAAAGCCATGAATCAAATAATTTATTGAATGTATTTATCTACTTAGTGTGGTTCAGAACATTGGGTGTTTAATCAGCATATTTTTATCTATTTTGCACAGGGGAGTGGTGAACTAATGAAGCTCCCTGATGCCCATGAGGTCCTGCATTTGAGGACTGTTCCTGCATGAACTCCATTCACTCTCAAGTCACATCCCATGTCCCTGAGCATTGTCTACAAAATAATGTTACATCACCCTTTCCAGAGAATCCAACTTGCTTTTTATGTTCATCTGACTGCCTGAGAATGGCTGTACTAAAGGTCATCTGAGACCTTGGCATCTAGCAAGGTACTAGTCTCAAATGTTGGCCATAAACAGATGCCTAACTAGCCAAGCCAAGATCAAATTGTACTATACTTTCTCCAAATGCTTTCCCAGCCTGAGTCTGATGCACTTTGTCCAGTTAGTTACAGAGTGCTCCTCAGTACATTTGTCCAGTCTTCTTCTGCACCCATGAACCTCAGGGTGATTAGAGCTCTTTGAATAAAGGTCTCACACGTGTTCTATAAGTCCTGGAATGAGGATTTCGCACAAAAAACAGTACTGATTGTCCACAGCCACTGGAGACATTTTCATGTATTTATACATATTAAATGTATGTCACTGTAAATTACACATTTACAGTCATATTCAAAGATGTGAGCATCTAAGGGACCAACTAAACAACATTCACTTCAAAGAATGCACTGGGTGTAGTTGCACTTTAATTACTTATAGTGACCATGGTGTTACCAGGGCACCTACAATGGCCACGATTGTGGCACAGGCTGAAAAAAAAATTGAAAATAAAACAAACAAACAAAAATTTGTTGAAATTATCTCTTTATAGTTCATCAGGGGCTCTGGCATGCCAGGACTACATTTTGAGCTGTTCTCAAGCTAACTAGTTACAGCTAATTTACAGCTGTATCGAAAGTAATTCTGGTAGCACCTGCTCAGCAGTTCTGCTCTGAAATAGCTGGTTTAAGCAAGTGCTAGAGTTTTCTTGGGACCTATCCCAAGCCAGTGAATTAATCATCAGATGAATGGAAGAAGATTAACTTCATTGTGTCCTACTCCCAGAGCAAAGTCCCCTGCTTTCATTTTTCATCTCTAAAAGCATTTCTGTATTGAAAACAAAAGGATAGAAAGTCCACAAGTTATTTCAGCTTTGCCTGTTCCTTGCTGGAGGAACACTGAGCAATCCTGGCACACAATGGATGTTGGCTGCCCAAGGAGGTGGTGGGGTGGCCATCCCTGGAAGTGTTCAAGAAATGTGTGGCACTCAGTGCTGCGGTTTATTTGGCAAGATAGTGGTTGGTCAGAGGTTGGACTTGATGATCTTGGAGGTCTTTTCCAACCTTAAGGATTCTATATTCTATGATGTGAACCCTTATCAGGTTGTTTGGGTTTTTTTTTTTTTTGAGAACCCTAAGAAATGTACCATGAGCCTCAGATATCCCTATTCCCCAACTCCTTCTTTGGTTATTTAAATACAAGAGGTTTCTAATTCACACAGGTTTACCTGGACTTATGTGAAGATGATGTGCTTTGTCTTGTCACAGTTTCAGGCAGTATATAGCTGTTCCAAGGTGCTGACTAGTTAGGGAAAGCTGCTCAAAGCATTGCTGAGATACTCCCCTTCTTCTCCTGCGTGTGGCTTGTCCTTTGCCCTCTCTCCCCCATTTCTCCTTTGTGTTCTTTCACAAAAGGGATTTCAACTTTAAGATCATGAAGTTCTTATTCCAACTGCAGCTATAAGGATTTAGATTTCATTTCCTAGCTATCTGTAATCATGCTTCTCATCCTATGCCAAAGTCACTTCTTGGGAACAACCAGTACATGGGCTCCCACTCTATTTCTTAATCTATGTCTTTTTTCTTATTCAAGCTTTTCAAACTTTTCACATTAATTTGGAAGTCATATATCACATTCACCATTCATGTTGCTTGACTCTGAATTTCCAGTCTGCTATGAGCTTTCCATATGGAAAAGACATGAAATATTTGGTCTCTACAATTCCTCTAAATACTTTTGCCGTCCTCTTTCCCTTCTCTCCACTACCACCTTGTGTCAGGTTTTGGCGTGTATGTGTGGTCGTAGTGAGTGATCAGCCCTAGAGGAAGAAGAATGTGTGTAAATAAATAATTGATTCCTTATTTTACTGAAATCAGTGGTTTTTCATGAAAAGTCTATCCAATTGCAGTCAACAGGAACGCAGTATCTGGAAGCATGTAGCAAAGAACATGCTAGCCAGTTAAAGGTAACCTGTGATGCATCCTGGATCTCAGGATAAGAACACCTAACCATAGCCTTGAAAAATGAGTAGCCATAGACTGTCCTAACAGGTGGCAGTTTGAAAATCAAAGAAACAAAAAATATTTGGCATAATGAAAGAATAAAAGTCATTTCAGTAGTTACTGGAAAAGTAGGCAACGTTCCTGGGAGACTGTGGCAGTGAAGAGCCTCTGCAGTCAGGCCCTCTGGGTTCTTCAATGAGAGGAGCGATCTGATCAGGTATTGCAATTTCGAGATAAGAAAGGGAGGCAAATCCCAACTTGCTAGTATTCATGATCCCTGTGTGCCTTTAAAACACCCGACCACACCGTGCCCACAAGTGCCATGCTGACGTGGTGGTTGAGGACGGAATAGGGAGGGAAGCCATGTCCTGTTGCACGGCTAACCCTAGGCCTTGCCTCATCCTGACTCATCTGCTTCATGAAATCAAGTGCTAGCCTAGTTCATCTGTTCTGCAGAGCTCTTTAAGAGATCCCTGTGCCACAATGAGGGCTTGAAACATGATTTCTAACAAGTACACTCCTTAGGGGACAGGGAAGGGGGACAGGCTACCAGCAGACACCAGCGATCTGTCCCGCCTGGTCAAATGGGGCAATCAAAGTTTCTGCCCCTACTTTTCTTTAGCTGTCATTACTCATAGCCTGAGAGTACTGGTCAGTTTGGAGTGAATTTCTGCTTGTAACATCCTTTTTCCATAATGAAAGCTCATGTTCCTGTTTGAGAACAGGACCTGAGACTCTCAAGACATGGCCTGAAGTGCAGGCTACTGTCTCACTCTTCTAACACCTCCGTGTCAACTGTGAGCTTCCTTCGGGGGAGAGACTGGCTCAAAAGGCAATGTCTATGCCAAAAATTAAACCTAAGTCTGCCTGGCCCTC